>CM041000.1:5432702-5445791 GCA_022985145.1 Pangasius djambal | reverse complement strand
TGCATGCCTAAGTGCTTGATTTTATACACCTGTGGCCAGGCCAAGTGATTAGGACACCTGATTCTGATCATTTGGATGGGTGACCGAATACTTTTGGTAATATAGTGTATATTAGCTCCCAATATTCTTTATTGTGGTCTGCTTATTCTCCCTCTGGGCCCTTACCAGCTCTCACCATCTTGGCCAAGACCTGCACCTGCTATTCCAGGCCTTTCTTGGAAATTTATCATATCACATAGCAATCAGATTATCACATCTGATATGGTCCCAAACAATTCATATTTCTTCTTGACTATTCCATTCATCTGCCTCAAAATATTGCATAAAGTACAAGAATTTAAAGGATAAAAGAGAAGTACTCTATGGAAATATTTTAGCTAATGTTAGATAACCATGTATCTGAAAAAAGGACCAGACATCTATTTTCTTTAGAAATAGTCTATTACATTCTGAAAGACAATCACAGTAATAAATAAATAAAGATAGGTAAAAATAAAGATAACAAAGCAATATTCTTTGGTTTTTCCCGTATAAAGCCACACTTCAAACTACATGCCAAAAATAACATAATTGCATTGAAAGTGCATCTCTTCTTCTAAATAGAATTGGGAATGTGATGTCATAGCCATTGTAAAAAATACATGGACTGTAAAAGGCAAGCAAGGTTTCAGAGGTAATGTAGGAGAAATTTATTTTGTAGACTACATTGGCATTTTCTGGCTTTTAGTGGATATTATGGGAACATATGATTTCATGGATTTAGATTGACAGAATTTGGACCAGTAATTCTATACAAAATAGAAAACACATCTCATGTCTCACCAGGAGGTGGTGTGAGCATTTCTTTACACAGCTAGGACAGTGGTAAGTGAAATTATAATGTAATATTTTTGATATTACATATAAAACACAAAAGTGTTTATACTGGTCTAAAATCATTGGGATGCAGTTTACAGATCTGGTGATGCAGCAGCATCAATCGCCAGAACCAACTTGAAAGGAGACATCACAAGCTAAGATGGCATGCGGGCAGTGGCTTGAGGACCAGTTCACCAGCAATGACCCACAATTATCAACTCTAACAGAAATAACAAACATGTCCCCTATGGAAACACTACTACTAGTCCCCTATGGTAACACTAACATCTTTCCTTGTATTGACAGGTGCAACAAACAGCCAACAACAAGATCCCAGCCAACAGCAATGGACCAACCTCTCATGCTGCAGACACATGATAGTAATTGGATGCTCCGCAGTATGAATTTCAGGAAAGCAGCCAGTCCTGTTGGGATTCCTGGATGAGTGCTGAAGGACTGCGTGGCTCAACTGGAAGAGATGTTCACCAACATGTCTTTGTCACTGGCTGCTGTCCCCAAGTGCTTTAAGACAACCGCCATTGTACCAGTGCCAAAGAAAATAGTTATCAAAAGCCTCAGTGACTTTCACCCAGTTGCCATGATCTACTGATGCACCACAGGGCTGTATGTTAAGCCTCCTCCTGTAATCTCTTTTTACCTATGACTGTGTTACTGCATACAACATCAAGACTGTCATAAGGTATGCAGAAGACATAATGTAGGCAGAAGGCATCATTTAATGGCTGATCTCTGACAACAACAACAAATCTGTTTACAGTGAGGAGGTGCAGCACATGGCTATGTGATACTCAGCTATGTGGTACTATGTGGCTCTCAACACCAACAAGACCAAAGATCCCATCAACTTCAGGAGAAGTGGTGAAGCACCTGCTCCAGACTACATCAATTGAGACAATGGTACATTGTCTGCTCCAGACTACATCAATGGTAGAGAGAGTCTCAAGCATCAAGTTCATAAGCCTGTCAGAGGACCAGTCATGGACAGTCACAGTACTGCTAAATAAGTCAGAGCAGTGGCTCTACCTTGTTAAGTCACTCAAGAATGTAAACCTCAGCAAGGACCTGCTCACGACCTTCTGTAGCTGCAGTATTGAGAGCATACTCATCATACTCATCTGGGAGAGGAATGCCCTGCAATAAGTCATAGTCATCACTTAAAGGATCATGGAAGCTACAGGTTTATCAAAGCCTGCATTGCTAGACATAGAAATAGCTTCTACCTCAGAGCCATCTTCAGAAGGTTGATGGCTCTGAGGTAGAAGCTATTTCTATGTCTAGCAGTGCAGGCTTTGATACAGGAAGGTTATCAGAGGAGAATGGCCAGACTGGTTCAAACTGACAGGAAGGTTAATGTAACTCAAATAAGCACTGATTGCAAGATGTTAAAAAAAAGAAGGGACGAGAGAGCACAGACGTGTAATAAGTGGCATGAGGTTCAAGCAGCAAGAGCTGCTGGTGTACCAAGACTTGAAAAAAACCATTTTGCAATGGGTTGGCTGCACCCCCATCAGAACCACCAGTGTTTCCATCTGCAGGTAGAGGACTGTGGTGCTGCAGAGGTGGTGGACCTTTCAGGACCAATGTCCCATGATGGAGGTGGGGGCATTGGTCCAGGTCCCTGATGCCCTGCAAGCCTCCCTAATCAAGCAGGAATCTACCGAATACCCATCCAAATATCCAAAGGTGCACACAGAGTCTCCTTCAAAAGTATTGGAATGGCAAGGCCAATTCCTTTGTTTTTGCTATACATCGACAATATTTGGGTTTGAGATCAAAAGAGGAATATGAGACAATAGATCATTTTTAATTTCCTGATATTTACATCTATATGTGCTAAACAACTTAGAACATGGCACCTTCTGTTTTAACCCACTCATTTTTCAAGTGATCAAAAATATTGGAACATGTGACTGGCAGGTGTTTCTTGTTGCCCAGGTGTGTCCTGTTATATTGATTGTCCAATCAATTAATAGCACTGAATGTCTACTCTTGGTTTGAGCTCTGGGTTTTGCCTGTGAAGACTGAATTTCTTGTTAATATGGATTATCCAACATGAAGACCAAGCCATTTTGAAGCTGAGAAAATAGGGAAATTGATCAGAGCCTTTGCACAAGCATTGGGCATAGCCAATACAACAATATGTATGTCCTGAAAAAGAAAGAAACCACTGGTATACTAAAAACCAGACATGGAACAGGTCAGCCAAGGAAAACAACAGCAGTTAATGAAAGAAACATTGTGGGAGCTGTAAAGAAAAACCCAAACACAACAGCCAGTGACATCATAAACAACCTCTACAGAGCAGGGGTGAAGATATCACAATCCACAATTTGAAGAAGACTATGAGACCAGAAATATAGAGGCCATACCACAAGATGCAAACCACTCATCAGTAGTAAGAAGCAGATGACCAGTTTGGAATTCACAAAGAAATACAGAGATTAGCCACAAAAGTTCTGGAACCAAGATTAACCTCTACCAAAGTGATGGAAAGGCCAGTGTACCAGTGTTAACCACTGGCACCAGATGGTCTGGTTGAACAGTTTAACCAAACCCTAAGAAGATGGTCACTTCCACCAGGACAATCCCCCAGACCACCAGAAGGCACCCTCGCTCACATTTTTTTGAAATTCTTCTTTTGTTGTCTTCCTCGCTTCTTTCCTTGTTTGTGCACACCTGTTTTGTGTTCCCCTAATTAGTCTAATTTGTTCCCATATTTATGTTCTGTGTTTTCCCTCCTTAATTGTGAAGCATTAAATAAAAGCATGTTGTATGGACACTATATGTTGTCGAATTGGCACCATGAATGGTTTTTCTGTACATGTTGAGTTTTCTTTTCTTTTCCTTGCCTTGTCTTGCCTTAATCTAGTCCCTTGTTTTAGTTGTTCTAGTTTTCTGGTTCTTTTCCTGTCCTTTGTTCATTTTAAATGTTTTAATATTAAGAACTTCTGCATTTGCATCTGACTCCCTGGATTTCGTGACAGAATGCTTCACCTAAACATGGATGAGGGGTGAACAGAATTGGGGGTGCTAAGGCAGGAGTTGTCAGAGCAGGTTCTTCTCCTCAAGCAGAACTAACATCAGCTTGAAAAACTGGCCAGCAATTGGAATAACATCAATGCTATGTGGAAAAAAAAATGGAGGGAGGAGAGGGCACAAGCCCAGATAGGGGATCTCATTTTCGACCTCCTTCCATGCCCTACAGAGAAGGTCACTTTAACTCCCTGCCCAGCTGATGACTTCACCTCCCCACCCTACCCCGCTGGGGACATTATTCCACCTCTCAGCCTGGCTGAGGATGTCGCCCTGCTTCCCTGTTCAACCGGGAACATCACTTCGCCTCCCTGCTCGGCTGAGGACATTGCTCCACCCCCCCACTCGACTGAGGATATTGTTCCACTCCTCTCTGCTCGGCTGAGGATGTCGTTCCGCCCCTCCCTACTTGGCTGAGGATGTCACCCTGCCTCCCTGCTCAACTGGGAATGTCGCTCTGTCTCCCTGCTCGGCTGAGGACATCGCTCTGCCTCCCTGCTCGGCTGAAGACATCGCTCCACCTCTCTGCTTGGCTGAGGACATCTTTCCGCCCCTCCCTGCTCAGCTGAGGACATCGCTCTGCCCCTCCCTGCTTGGCTGGGAAGGTTACTCTGCCTCCCTGCATGGCTAATGACTTCACCTCCTCACTCTACCCTGCTGGGGACATTGGTTCACCTCCCAGCCTGGCTGAGGATGTTGGTCCACCTCCCAGCCTGGTTGAGGATGTTGCTCCATCTCCCGGCCTGTCTGAGGACATTGCCCTGCCTCCCGGCCTGGCTGAGGATGTCCCTCCTTGTTTGTGAAGTATTGTATAGGTTATATTCTTGCTGTTACAGTATGTTATGTTGTATTTGCACCATGAATAAGTTCTGTTTTCATGATGGGTTTTCTTTGCCTTGCCTTGCCTTGCCTTAGTCTAGTCCTTTTGTTGTTTTGTTTTTTGGTTCTTTTCTGGTATTTTATTTGTTTTTTAGTTATTTATCATTAAAATTACTGCAATTCCATCTGACTCCCTGGATTTCATGACCCCATGTGGTTCATCCCATTTGAATTATTATACAGCCAGCGACAGTATGGCATCTTAGATGTCATGTGGGAAAACTGGGAGGAGGAACCTTCAGAGAGCAAGAAAGAAATTCAATAGATTTTTGACCTGAGAGCAAATCTCCACACAGTAGAATTTGCTCCAGGCTCAGGTTTGGCAATCCTGGTTGTATGACAGTGGTGGTTGACTATATGAGCTTTCACAGGGATAAAGTGCATTTATTATTACCCATGTTGACTCTAAATTACTCACAAAGTAGCAAAGGCCTTTTGAGGTCACATGGTAAGTCGGGGGTGTTGACTATGAGGTAAAGGGAACAGAGTAGCATTGCAAATATACCACCTCAAGCTCATAAAACCATTGAGAGAGGAGGTCCCTGTGGCTTTGGCATTGGTGGTTTGCTTTTATTTTGCACTGGCTTTAACAAAGAGGTATTGGCAGATCCCCTTGACTCCAGTGTCCCATAAAAAATGACCTTTTCCACTCCATTTGGTTTACACCAATGTGTCACCATTCCTTTAGGGTTGTTTAGAGGCCCAGTTTCAATGACTCATGGACAGAGTCTTCTGCTCACATGCTGCCTGCCACTGCCTATTAAGATGACATTATTATTCATAGTAATGACTAGCAGTGACACATTCAACATCTAAGGGCTGTCCTGAGATCATTGAGATAGGCAGGACTCACAGCAACCCCAAAGAAGTGTGCAATTGGGTGGGTGGAAATATGATATCTGGGCTTCCACTTGGGCCATGGGCAGGTGCACACCCAAATCAATAATACAACAGAGATTGCGATCTGCCCGGGAACCCAAGACCAAAAAGGAAACGAGGCAGTTTCTGGAGTTTGCTGGCTGCTATTGTAGGTTTGTGCTTAATTATTTGGATGTCACCAGCTCTCTGACTGACCTCACTTAAAAGGGAGCACCAGATCTGGTAAAAGCCATGTAAACAGGCCTTTATTTGGGTAAAAACTGCATTTTGTGGCAGACCACTGTTACATTCTCATAAATTCCTTATATTTTTATGCTTGGTGGAACAATATGCTTGGTGGCAATTGTTGGACATAACTCCTGTTTTCTGTGAGCACTCAGTAGCTTTGGTTAGAAGTCAGGAATTTGGCTACTTTCAAGAGAAAAAAAGAGCTTGTAAAAGTCTGGATGAAATGAGATCTGTCTGGAATGCTGCATGTGTCAAGGCATGAGAAGAGCCACAGCGTCTCTGCTGCCTGACTCCCCCCCACACCCCTCCGCACCCGCAACCTGGCTCTGTGCCAAATCCATGAGCTATGGTTTCATCAAACCAGGCAAGACAAGTGATAATAGATTATTTCTACAGGTGTTTTGTTAGACTCCAGACATTTGTAGAGGTATGTGTTGTAAACAAATACCTGTTAAATATGTGAAAGGCAGAAACTGATCTTTTGGCTGTTGACACTTAGTGTACATTGTATGCTTTGTATGCTTTTAACACCCTTAGCACCCTTTATAACAACCCCTCATCCCAATGGTTTAAAAGATGTTTTTTAAGCAAGAGAATCATTGCTTAATTCTGGGGCTACAGGAGTGGATTTTGATACCATTGCTCTAAACAATGTTCACCATATGGATAATACGCCCTCTAAAATATCATAGAGAAACATTTGTGTTTGGAAAGTGTTTTTTTATGAAGGTTCCCTGCCCTATCTGATGACGCAGAAGATGATGGCCTCGCTGTGGTGAAGCTGTGTTGACGGAGGAACTCCTGGCTCTCTCTGCAGAGGAAGTGGATTTGTCTGCAGGGTTGCAAAACCAGCCTGGGAATTTCCTGCACCGGGCTAACTTCATGAGGCATTCCCTCTCACATCCGCTGCTGTAGGCTGACCAGCAAGTTGCCCAACCCCCCTTCCCCCAGCCTTGCTTTTAAATCCAACTGTAATGAAGAGATGTCCAAATAGAAAAATAGATGCCATATCAATAATATGAAACATGTCTCTCCCTTCACAGGCAAGTAGTTTTGCTGACAGTTTTGACAGGGCTGAAGGGGGAGTATGAAACAATGATTAAATAGCAAAGACTGGAAAGAGGGGTTAGAGAAGTGTATCATCGGTGGTGAAGGCTTTCCTATTGAATAGCAGCTAAGAAATTGAGATGACCATGTTCCCAAACCATGTTTCACCACATCAAGCATGTACCACATTTAAAAATTCAGCCTTGAATATGAGAAATGGCCCACACACACAGTCATGACCTACTGTTATGGCCTTTGCATGTGATTCTGGAGTTTTCTTTCTCTCTCTCTCTCTCTCTCTCTCTCTCTCTCTCTCTCTCTCTCTCTCTCTCTCATACACACACACACACACACAGAGACAGGAGTGTCTTCTTCTCTCTCAGCACTCCTATGTATTTTGGCTGGTGGTTTGCTACTTTTGGATCACAGCCGGTCCAACTGCAGATCCATGACACTGGATGCTATATTCAAAGTAAGAGTGAACCATCTCTGACCCATTGAACCATCTCAGTCTTTGTGAATGTGATAAGTTGTTTTTGTCTCTATAATACCTACACAAAAAGCCATTAGATTCTTTAATTCATCTCAGTGTCTCTATCTACTATGGTACAATTTCACAAGTATTTGAACACTATCATTGTAAAAAGGATGGAGGCTACCACTTATCCATACTAATTCACCCTGAAAAAAAAGAACGCTGGAAAACCATGCCCATATGTCAAACATGTAGCAAATGGGTGCTGGAAGCTGTAGTAGCACCCCAGGTGTTAAAGGAAGTTAATCAGTGTATCATCTGATTGACTGTGACCAGGAAAGTTCCATATTATGGAAGGAGGTCATGCTGGAAGCCCTTCATTTGCCTTCAATGCAATTGAAATACACTCATTTCTTGGAAAGAAAAAAAAATAGACAATAAAAAACACATTAATTATCCAAGTGCTTTATGATTGGCAGGAGTTGTCATCACAGTCAACTTAAATAGGGCAACCTCTGTTTTTCTTGGAAGGCCTGATGGTCAGTTCTCCCACAGCACTATGCATGTGTAAGGTTTGCTGTTAAATGAGAGACCCATTCTCTGGTATGTAAGCCTAACCTGACGAGTGAGTTTCACCTACTCCAGACACAAAGTGGTCCAAAGAGTACAGACATTCTCACGCTCTATAGTGTAATCATGTGAAAAGGGTCAAATAGGGAGAGTCACTGATTTGTGATTGCAAGGATACCTTAAGGTGAGCCACTGTAAAACTTTAACATCTTGAGTTTTAAAAGCTGTTAAAATCTACTACTTTGATGCATACATAATGCTGTCCTTATGTTGTTTGAAGTTTACAAGCCTGACTAAAATTAATTGCCTCTCATAAGAAGTGGAATTAGTTTGATTTCTTTAGTTGTCAAAATACATGTAAAAGAATGTTTATATCTAAAACTCTTAACACACAATCTACAATTTCAGTTTGTTGGCACTTCTGGATTTTTTTTTAATGAGTGGTAATGTATAGTATGTGTGGTAATGTATGACTAGAATCAACTGGTTTAACTTAAGTTAGGACAATTATTGGGAGGGTGAAGTTATTGAAGATCTTGGCATGACTTCCTCTTTTTGTGAGTGTAGGTGGAAATGGGTTGGGCGGACCACGTAAGAGGAACAAGTACAAAGACCTTCCCAGGAAGAGCTGCCCATCCCAGGGCACTACGTCTAGGAAGAAAGGGGTCAGAGATGGTGGGCTTGGATTTGGTTTGATTTTTTTTTTCTCTCTTGATTTTTCTTTTCTCTAGGCTGCAAGACAGCCTAAACTTAATTGCATCAATACTGACATTCATATATTCCTACTAGATTGTCTTTTCATCAATTTTCAGGATATTTTAGAAACATTTGAGCTTTATGAAGTGTTTGGTGCTACTGCATTTTATGAAGACACTGGAGGGTTTTGTGCAGACTTCTTAGTTAAATATCTAGTGTCTCACTGTCCAGACGTGTTTCTAAAGAGTAGGGAAAAGTATGTAGTCAAGCCTATTCCCCGGGCTTTCATTGCATCAGATTGGAATGAAATATGTCCATGTGTTAGCAATGAAAACAATTTTAAACCATTATGTAATATTCACATGTATTCAACTCACCAAAACAAGCCCTAAAGATTTTTCTCATCTTCAATTTCCTATAATTTGGGCAATATTTCCTAGACCAGGAGCAGATGTTGTTGTTGTTGTTGACATAGTGTTTCATGCTCTTTTTGCATATAGAGGTTAATGTCCAAATTTCACTATTAAAACAGTCATTATATCATCACTCTCTATATCCAAACATAAAAAATGGTAAGGTGTTACTGGGGCCTCATAAGTCTAAGGCATGCTTCTAATGGCTTTCTTGAGACATGATACCATTGACCCATTTTTGTGATTCTTAAACAGAGTAGAAGAACAATAAAGCAAAACCAAACCCATATTCTAATTGTCCTCTTTTGTCATCAGAACATTGAAGGCTGTGTAGTCTGAAAAGGGGCTCTGAAAGTAAACATAATGAGAAGAATCATGAATCAGTTATCTTATTCATTGACTTTTTTTTTTTTGCTAAAGAAAGTGTATGGTTATGCAGACAGATAAATTAGCAAAAATAAAAAAAATGACATGGATTTTTCCTGCTTGTTACTCACTATTATAAAAGAATTTTTCAGCATTACATGACTATTTATTTAAGCTATATAGTGGATTAAAATCTAGACTACTGCTCTGATTTTCGCCAGATGATATTAACTACAAAATACAAAGTTACAGGACACATTATATGGTAGGGGATTTTCCTTCTCCTAAAAGCCTATTGGAGTTCTGTTATAGCTATTACTGTCTGTATTTGCATACTTTAAAGGCTAAACACAAGTTACCCTGAAACTTTAATACAGTAAGAACTGATAAGTCAGGAAATACAGACAGGCCAAGCTATGTGAAATGTGTGTGGATTATGTGTGATTACATGGACTAATGGAACTGGTGGTACACCTATGTGCTGAAATTCCTCTACTTAACCATGATGCTTATGCTCTAAAAGTACATTTATGGCCTGCAAACCATCAACAAAGACACACACACACACACACACACACACACACACACACACTATGGCAGTAGGGCCTTTTTATGGGGTCAAGAGCCCTAATCTTTTTAATGCATTGTGGAATTTTTATTTATATATTTACTTATTTACTTATTGATTGATTGATTGATTGGAAAAATGTTTTCAAAATTAATTTTCAAGATTAATTCTAGCTTTGTGTTTGTGGATTTTCATGGTTTGGGATATTGAATGGTATTTTAAATATAGACCACCATTCAAAATTGTAGACTCACATTGTAGAATGGTTTTCTTCCTTTTTACTATCATTTACAGTTTTAGAATAATATTAAAGACATTACCACTATGAACTAACACATATGGAATAATGCAGAGACCCAGAAAAGAATTAAACAAATCAAAACTACTTTATATTTTAAATTCTTCATAGCATTCCTGGTGAAACTTTGCACATTCTTCTCAACAAGCTTTGCGAAGGAGTCAGCCAGGAGGCTTCTCTTAAAATCGTCTGGTTTAAAGTAAAAACTATATACTAAAAATAGATTTTGATTTTTTGGGTATTCACTTCATTATTTATATTTTCATTATTACCAATTTCAAACATAAACAATGAAATATGTATGTATATATATATATATATATATATATATATATAGTTCCCAGGAAATTCTGATCTATCATCTCATGTTCATCTTTTGAAATCAAACCCAAAAGCCTTCAGAGTATAATAATTAAAAAAATAGTCTCTGGCTGACCTTAAGTTAAGTGTTGTTGGGTTTGTTTAGATGAGTATTAAGAGTGCCTGTGCATGTGAGTGTGTGTGTGTGTGTGTGTGTGTGTGTGTGTGTATATGTGTGTGCATGTGTGTTTTCACTCTGGCGTTTATGCTTGGGGACTGCCAGAATTTTCATCAGGCCTGTGGAAAATGCTGGACCCACAGATGGGTTGAACCATAACATCTGACCCAGTTAATCCATCTCTTTTCATTGGCATTTTTTTGTTTAGCTCACAGAACCTGATCTGGTGAGGCTATTCAACATGATGATTGGACACTTTAAAACTAACATTCCTAAATAATTGTACTGTGTTTGTGGTACAAGTGCTGTCTATACAGTGAGTTGGTTTGTGCTTTTGTGTGTTGGTGAGTAGCTGATCAAACTGCTGACCGCTTAAGTTTAGTTACTGCAGCATGAGTCATAGAGTTTCTGAAGAGGTGGAAGGTGGGTTTGATGGTCATAATAGTAATTACCTCTCCCCCTCTCCCTCTATTTATCTTTATGTACATGGCCTATAGTGATGCTGCAAATCATAAAGCCATAGCATGGCACAGTGGTTTTGTGCCCATATCAAATGTTTTTTCCACTCATTTTGAGGCCACCTAAATGTTCCCAAATCATTGTGCCATATGAACAGCTGCATGCAACATCACTGCCTGACAGGAACAAGCCCTGACCTCGTCTGACACTGTGTCCCACAAACCCCTGTTCCTTTTTTCTTGCTAGCCCTAGCTAATACTCCACACTAGCAAGCTGTTGAAAACTCTATACTGGTATAGTGTACCTCCTTGAGCTAGCTGGAGAAATACACTAAGCAAGATTAGGGATGTATAGCTATTTCCTTAATCACAGTTAGGTTTAATAACAGAGTATGTTTAAATATTTATACAAATACAATACATAAATATAATTCCCCCCTAAAGAAAAATAACATTAAAACATTTTATGACATAACTTATAATAAATTTCGCAAGTTTGGCTGTTAATTAGTTTTATTAGATATTTTTCAAATTATATGATGTTTCACGCCATTTACAATTCACAAATCCAGTTGTTTGTTCTTAGCTATTATGGTTAAAATAATCCAGACATTTGTTTAATTGTCTATAGTTGAATGGGGTAGCATAAATAGTGTGCATTCGCAAAGCTGTAATGAGTTGTAAGAAATGGAACAGGACTTTTAGGTTTGCACTTAAAGTCAAGAGAATACTGTTTTTGGTACAAGAGTCATAATACAAGCACAATTTTGCACTGGATAAATGTCCCACCCTCTACTGGTACTTCACTCGTCAATGCAAATGCTTTCATTTCCTATCAGAAAAAATGTAAACACTCACAAATGAGGTAAAATCACTTGTGCTCAAGAAAATAGCCGTGCTCACTTGCTAAACCAGTTAATTACACTTGTGTCTGCATGAAAAATGAGTTTATGGTTAATGATGGTTACTGTTATAGATCGGTAGAAAGACACACAAGTCCTACAGATGTAACAGTCGTGCTTCCTGTGAATGACCAAATCAGCATGAATTGAAGTCCTTGTTTGTCCCCAACGTCATTCTTTAACCGCACATGTGCATCAGTGTGTGGGATTCAATCTGTTCATTGTCAGATCACTTTTCTGTTCACTGACGGCACAATTCTTATTTGCTTGCCCGTGCTGACTAGGCCTTGATGACAGCACTCACATATGGGTCAAACTGAATTAGCAGAAAGGTCTTGCTGTTGCAATTAGGCAATGTTGGAAGCTGACTATGTTTCACTGCTTTGGAACGTTGTACATTTAATGCCATTCATGGTTATTTTACCGCATATAACCTTTTTATTGTTTTTTTTAAAACTTGTAGTAAATTTTATAACCACCAGTTTATAAACTACAGTTTATAGAAAGTTTCAGAATTGTATTTAATGACTTTATATGAAGAAATATTTCAATTAAAATACAAATAATAATTATAATAATAATAATATTAATAGTAATAAAATAGCAAAGTATGTAACCCTAATTAATGAAGGGCCAGTTTTACTACATTAATCACCCCATTAAACCTTTCCACTTTTTGTATTGTTACAACCTGGAATTGAAATGGGCAGAATTGATATTTTTAACATGTGATTTACACAGAATGTCTAACATTTAAAGTTGCAAATACTTTTTATTGGACATAAAGATTTATTAAACCAAAAATCAAACATTTGTTGGTTGTATAAGCATTTATTCCCCTGGGGCGATACTTGATTGAACCACCTTTGGCTGCAAATACAGCTTTACAGCACGTCCTCTGGGATATCCTGCACATCTGA
>CM041000.1:5386689-5430327 GCA_022985145.1 Pangasius djambal | reverse complement strand
CACAGGTGGCATCCTATGACAGTTCCACGCTGGAATTCACTGAGCTCCTGAGAGCGGCCCATTCTTTCACAAATGTTTGTAAAAACAGTCTGCATGCCTAAGTGCTTGATTTTATACACCTGTGGCCAGGCCAAGTGATTAGGATACCTGATTCTGATCATTTGGATGGGTGACCGAATACTTTTGGTAATATAGTGTAAATCCGTCGCTCAGCACTCCGCGAGCCACATCCAACACACCCCCACGTTAATGAATGTTGTTTTCCATATCTGAACACCTGCTCCTGCCTGCAAGTTAAGTGTGCAATGGTTTAAAATAGTGTAATACGAAACACAGATTTATTATTCTGAAGATTTATTTATTTTCACCTAGCATAATTTGTGCTTTTGAATAATGATTAAAAAATATTCTCTACTTTTTCTTTGTCATGAATGCAGTGCAGTTGTAAAATTATTTTACAAAATTGCTGAACACTGAATGTGTGTGTGTATAATAGCTAGGTCTGAAGTAAAAACTAATTTTGTGAATTTGGGAACTGTCAGGTCAAACCAGTCAGTGAACTCCATTTCCCAACACACACCGTGGCCTACAAACATGGCCAGGGGATGTGTGGAAGACAGCATTTAGCACCACCTCTGGCCACTATGAATACTGTGTGATGCCGTATAGGCTCTCTTGGCCCCCTCAGCATTCTGGTGAACACCCATGTCTGACACATCCGCCAGGTCCCCCAGCGTCTCCAACAGCACTAGTTATACGTGAAGGGGGAGAAGTGTGAGTTCCATGAATACATCATCTCATTCTTGGGCTACATCATCAGCCCAGTTTGTGTCTCCATGGACCAATCCAAGGTGGCTGCTGTCATTGTTGCCTCTGGCTTGCTCATTAGGATAAATTCACATATTTACAATATAATTTTTGAATCCATTTATTTCTGTAAAGCTGCTTTGTGACACTGTCCATTGTTACAAATAAAATTGAATTGAATTGAATTGAATCAAGTGGCTCACGCCCCAGACATTCAAGGACCTAGACCCCAGACATTGTGACCTCTGCACAAGTTCTTTGTCCCTGACCAGCTGGGAGACAAACTCATCACCTGGGCCCAAATCTCTGTAGTTACCGGGCACCCAATGCACCTACGACCTACTGCGGAACAAGTACTGGTGGCCAAACATGCTCGCCTTTGCCACGTGTGGTCCAGCTTCATGCAGAAATTGGGAGTAATTATAAGTCTGACTTCAGGGTATCACTCACAAGCTAACGGCCAGGTGGAGCAGGTGAACCAGGAGATCAGGACTCAGTTTCTCAGCCCAAATCTGACTCCGCCACTCAGCCACACAACTCACCCCATTCCAATGTGTACCAGCCCTGTTGTTCCCCAGGAATGAGAGCCCCACTGACTCACCGGCCATGGACGATTGATTTCAAAGGAGTGAGCAGGTCTGGGAGAACATGTACCAATGTCTCAAGCAGGTCACTCAAGCCTACAAGGAGAGTGCAGACCGACACAGAAATAAGAACTCCCACTATCTGCCGGGTGACCAAGTCTGGCTCTCCACCAGTGACCTGACACAACCGCACACCTGCAAGAAAATAAGCCTCATTGGTACATCGGTCTGTTTTAGGGTCCTTAAACAAGTTAATGAAGTCACTTACGAGCTGGACATACATCGACACTGCTGCATAGCCCCGTCCTTCCACGTCCCCTGCCTGAAGCCCATTGTACCCAGTCCCCAAGCCAGGGGCCAGCTGGCCTACCTAGTGAAGTCAATCCTGAATTCTCTTTGCAGAAATGGACAGCTGGAGTACCTCTTCGAATGGGAGGGGTATGGGCCAGAGGAACAATGCTGGGTCCCAGTACATGACATCCTTGCCATGAATTACATGCAAGTCACCCTGAATGCCCTGGTCCAAGACCAAGGGGGAGGCCCAGGAAAAGCAATGCTCCTGGAGTGAGCCCTTTGGGGTAGGGGTGGATCTGTCAGGTCAACTCAGACAGCGAACTCCATTTCCCAACACACACCGTGGCCTACAAACACAGCCACCCTGCACTACAATCCCCAGAACTCACACACCCTGCCACGTACAGTCACTGGACTATTGATTGAGCACACCTGTTCCCAATCACACACACACATACACACACACACAAAGTCTTTTTAAAAGAGATATTCACTCACCACAACCTCGCAAAAAGTATACACTCAGTTTTGTCTCAGTGCACCTGATGATACCAAGCCTGTTGTTCTGTGTCCGCTGTCCTGGTTTGATCCTGCCTAGTTTCTTGATTAACACGTATTGTCTTTACCTAGTTTGTCCTGTTTGTCGATCGCCTGACTTAAGCCTGTTTCTGTGACCTTGAAGCGAATGACAGGAAAGAGCACAACTTTTTTTAAAACGTCAGAACAGGTTAAGTTTTAGGTTTTATCAGTGGTGACGATGCACACACTCCCATACTGCATTAAGAATTTAATAGATCATATTTTTTTGACATATTCACATCTTAAAGTGTACTTGACAATAGGTCATCCCTGATTTAAAGAGCTAACAGAGTTAACGAGAACATTGTACAGACATGTTGGATGTTTTGATTTCATAGCATGAGATGTGATGTGTGTGTTTCTTTGTCTTTTGCTTTTTTTTTTAAATATTGTGTTTACCTTTTTATAAAATAGTCATATATGGTTGATTTTAATAATAATGGCAACAGCCCCAGTGAAGAAAGATTTGAAGATATAACACATAAAAGAGATCTGCAGTTATCATGCAGTGGGTACAATTATCATGGATGTGGATACAATTTTTGTGCCAAAAATCCCCCACTTATTTTCAAGTTCAAAATCATGGATGACTGAGAAGTGTCTGTGAAGAGACAAAAGATTTCCTTTTCTTGTTTAGGCAATGGTTTTTCTTAGCTTAGGTACTGGCGTAGCAGTATTTACACTGGTTAATGTCTATACAAGTTGCACAAGATGCATGTGCGTAAGGATATTTTCCAGATACTCTACTTGCTTTTAGTCTGAATAGGTACTGTCCAAATGTAAAAAAATCTTAAAAATAAATCTTATTCTCAGAAAATTGAATCATCCTCTTAAGATTTATCTTATAAATCTTGTCTTATATGTTATATATTCCTGAGAATATTCTAATATGATGTTTTACACAAAATAGCTTTCATAAAATTAACGAGTTAACTGATGATGTGTTAACTGACTAATATGAGTTAATGAAGGTGTTAACTAATAGGAGTTAATTGAAGGTTAATATTAGTATTAGGTCTTCACATTGCAATCTCTAACTACAGTAATACATGTAGCAATGCAAAAGATTGGACTACATTGGATTAGAGCTTCCCTGCTTAATAAATAAATTAAATGGTTCACAAAAGATTGAGCCTACACACATGTGGAAAAAAATGTGGAAAAAGTCCAAAGGAAGTCAGTGGGAAATTTGGCACACCTTCATATTCTTGATTTTTTTCAGCTCAGACCATGAAATTCAGTGGTCTCCCCATGCTTCTGTCACTGTATTTCTTTCCACTGCCATTTGCTCCAAACGATTAAACCATATGTGAACCAGTGAAGCCCCTGTAGGGGCATTAGCCTTCTCTTCTTTTTCATCTCATGGGACTTACTGTTTCATTGTGAACAGCTGTATAGTTACTTAGTAAGCGCCAACCATAACATGTACCGTTTCTTCTGGCCACTGAAATAGTTATCCATTGTTCTATAGGTCCACACCTTAAGCAATAAGCAACCAATAAGCAATAAAATAAATACATCACAGATGAAATGTGGATAGATTTAGAAATTTAGATTGCTGGCAAAGGTAAAATGGAAACGATGGGCTGGTAACACTAGCTTGGCTAAGCATGTCACTGTTATATAATAAATTAGGACTCATCACATGGGAGAAAAATACCCTAGAGTTTACTATAGCTATTTAAGGTTTATGACAGAATATAGCTGACCTTAAAATCAAAGGACTAGGTCATGACCCTGGTTTATGATGATCTTAGTAAATATATTTGAAAGTAGTCTTGTGAAGTCCATCACATTAAGCACTATGGGTAAGTCCACCACCTTGGTTAGGCCTAAACAGAATTATCGTGTGATTATTTCCCTTTTGAGTAATGTGACATTTTCATTCTTTCATAGTGGTAAATACCCAGGAAGTAGCTGCTGGGTCCAACAGTATTTCAGTCACTGACGTGTAAAAATAAAAAAACCTAACCTTTGAATAGCTTTTCTGATTTTATTGCCAGCATACTGATCTTCTTTGCAGGGGCTCCTAAGACCAGTTGTGACTAGATACCAAATGTGAAATAAAAACTAAAAATATTATATATGATACAGCCCACTACTAGCTGCTAATTGTTACACAGAGAAAAAAATAACATTTTCATTTTAAGTGGAATTTTACAGTCCAATTTTATACACTGTCCAGGCACTGACAAAGCAACGCTAATGTATGGATATACAGTGAATATGATGATCATTCAGTAATAGTGTTCAATAGTGTTCCTCACTATTTTTCTGGCAAAACCATTCTAAATGTTGGAAATATGTGAATCCCTATTTATCTGGGCACAATCAGAAAAGTGATTGAACCAAAGCATATATGTAGTGTTTCTGTATTCTTTGAATAATATTCTTTGAAAATGTTATCTTCACTTGCTCATTTTTGGAGTTTTATGGTTCAATAAAGACAGTTCTTTAACCCATGTTATTCCTTGATCCCACCCTTCCAGACAGGAAGCTGCTACACTCCGGAAATGCTGCCGATGGATTGTTTGAAGTTAATGGGAATTTGTGAGAAAAGCCAAGGAGTGAAAATAGGGCAATTCACACGCACTTGGGCCTGCAGTCCACCGCCCACCCTGTTACTCCAGCCCAGGCAAAAGAATGTGGGAAACATGTGAAGAAGAATTTGTCAGGGTTTGACACAGGGCTTAATGCAAAGTGAAAGGCAGGTGAGCCTGGAAAATCCCCATAATACACCTCCTTCCTTTACTTTCCCCCTGAGTCAAGCTCCCAATATGCACTGAACAGCCAGTCATGTTTGGGCAAGGAAAATGGAGGCATCTTGTTCAGGCGGCAGCTCAGAGACTGTAATGGATCCTGGTGGTTAATAACAGAAAATATCCAGCATTTTTGTGTGCAACTGAAAAGGTTAATGGACGAGTCTCCCAGAGGGACAAAGCCAAGTACAGCATGTTCAGGAATTGAAAAAATAAAAGGTACATAGTACATTTACATTATGTTTTATTACCACCAAGCAAGCCTTAAACAATATTTCGTGATAAATCATCAATCCGACCATTAAGCACTAATTATTAAGCACCATATTTATAATGAAAATGTTACAACATCAGAAATGTACAGTTTTCCAGTTCAAAACATGTATGCGTATGTCATCAGGTGTGCATGAAAGTGTATAAAGACATACATTTGTGCATGTGCATGCCAATGCTTGCGTGTAGATGATGAGTTGTGGATTATTGAGCTCTTTTTTCCATTAGTTATTCCCACTCGAGAGGACTTGTGTAACACCAATATGATATAATAGATCTAGATTAGTGCACTTACATGGAAACTTAATGCAGAACAGTTGGAAAAGCACCTATAATGTAAAATACTGTGGACATGTTTTCAATTTTAATAAATCATTTAACTGTTCACATACCTGTGTGGTGCACTTAAATTTGTCCAGATCTAAGCAGCACATAATGAAGTTATGCCAGAAAAGAAATGTAAACTAATCAAGTCGCAAAACCAGACCTATGGAATTATTTTGCTGCCCTTTAAGTACAGGCAGATGTTAAGAAAGTTATGTGTCTAGCAGTGTTTATTTAAATGGATTATTTTGGCTCAAGAGCTGCAGGGCGTAAAACAGCCATGTTTATCACTTATTGAACATAGTTTGAAGTCTGAAAGTCCTTGCGCCAAACTGCAATAATATTACATTGCAATGCAAACATTCCATTGGACAAACTGGTGGTCAGAAGTGTACCATGTATCTAAAAAATGTTATGAGAAAATTACACTGTGCTTATTCCCCAACCTTGACAAACAGTATGTTTGTTGTCTGTACAGCAGCTGCTGTGATGGTCCTAGAAAAAGAATGGGTCTAGGGTTAGATCCCTAAATTAATATATGCTAAATATCTTCCCATTTGAACGCACGTAGTTTTAGCATCTCATACTCACTGCTGCTGTAACCATGATTCTGATAGAATAGGATTTGAGAAGCTATGGCTTCAAGCCAAGTCCATTTCTTTTTCTTTATTCCAAATGGCTCATCAATAGTAAGATACAATTATCGGTAAGGTGAAGTGCTGAAAATGAAGTTTAATGTTATCCATTCCAAGTCATCTGCCCGGATAAGAGATCATTTGAAATAAAACCTAATGAAAGACCATTAAAAATATACACACCACCAAAATCGCTGATAACTGTGTTTCCACATGTGTGGAACAATCAACTTCTCAAAATATTTTATTGGATATTCTCACTGAGCTTGGGTCAAAAAATGATGGCATAGCAATCCAGGTCAAATATGTACAATATGAATTATATATCACAGTTCTACACACACACACACACACACACACACACACACACACCTGTTTAATAGCGGTTTGATATTTTCCATATACTACAATTATGTTTGGAAGGCACTAGAAAATTACACCTGGAAGTGAAATGAACACATTTTAGGAGAAAGGTGGTTAGTTGTGATTTTATATTTAAACTACATGGATGTGGTCATACATTCCTATAGCGACCACAGTTACAAGCTTTATATCATATGTCTGTACATTCAAACACCAAGTACCCTGCAACAAATCCAAGAATTATCCCTACAGCTTTGCTTCCTTCTCATTTCTCTGAGTTGGCATTCAGTATTGCCCAATATAACATTAAGTCAAATGGACATGAACGGAAAAACAACATGCCCTTTCACAGATGAAAGGCTTAGTTTGGAACGCAGACAGCCCTGTGAAGGCATTTCCATTAGTGATCACCCACACAAAGTCTCCCAAGAAGGGGATGAAGAGGTATGGTGCATTTTGGGTCACAGAGAGAGCCTGTTTGATGATATAGGTGGTTCTCATTTAGCTTTTTATATTTGGCTTTTGACTGCTGAGATTTCAAAAGTCTGAGTTGAATGTTCCATAAGTAATAAAACTTACACACAACTTTTGACCTGTACATATTTCTCTGTCATCTTATTGGAAAAAGAAATTTTCTAGGTCTAAACCAGCAATGAAGCATTTTGACCATGTTTTTGCTGCTTACTGGCTTCTGAGAACTTGTTTTGTATGGGGTGTTGGGCTCAGAAAACAAGTAATTCAATACAAGGCCTGCCTCTGGCGATTTCTGGGCCAACCTGTCACTTTAAGCTGTCTTACATAGAAAGGAATTTCTGGAGCATGTCACATCTATGACACTAAATCCGACCAGATTGGATGACACAAGCCTTATAGCCTGTGATTAATAGACCAACTAGTCCAACTATAGGTTAACACAGTGAAGCGCAACTGTCCTACAGCAGCTGTGTTGAATTGATTGGATTGAATGATACCATTCAGTAAGTATAATAGGTATTCTTTTATTATTATTATTATTATTATTATTATTATTATTATTATTATTATCAGGATATATGTGCTGATATCATTGATCTTTGTCATATACATACACTTACAATATGGTATAATCAAGTATTTAGGGCACTATACAAGTGTTCCTGCCAGCAATGCTTGTCTTGTTGATCCCTGGGTTTCTCTGCAGATTAATATAAAATGAAGCAGTGAGGAACTAGATTATTACCCTTAGAATATACAATATATGGCCAAAGGTTTGTGACTATCGCACCCATATGTGCTGGTTGAACATCCCATTCCAGATTTAGTCCCCATTTGCTGTTCTAATAACCTTCACCATTCTGGAAAGGCTTTCCTTTACATTTTGGAGCATTGCCCATTCAACCACAAAAGCATTAGAGATCAGACACTAAGGTCAGGCACTGATGTTGGGTGAGGAGGCCTGAGGCACAGTCAGTATTTCAGTTCATCCCAATGTTGTTCAGTGGGGTTGAGGTCAGGGCTCTGGACAGGACACTCGAGTCCTTCCAACCTTGGCAAACCATGTCTTCATGAAGCTTGCTTTGTGCATAGAGGCATTATTATTCTGGAAGATTTGGACCCCTTAGTACCAGTGAAGGGAAATTGTAATGCTACAACATACAGTACAAAGATATCCTATACAATCATGTGCTTCCAACGTTGTGGCAACAGTTTGGGGAAGACCCACATACGGATCAGGTATTAACAAAACTCTGGCCATATATTGTATGAATTACACCAATAACCAGTCCCTATTGTGCTTATCCTGCATCCCTGTGTGAATTCTGCCTGTAATAGGGCAGTAAATTCCGCCCTATTTGGGAGTGAGAGAATATATTTAGCACCCAGGCACAGGAAAAGAACACTTTAAGGTTAATATACCTTGTAAAAAATTGGCTAACGAGGCTGTTTACAGGCTGTTGGATTAGACGCTGACCTGTTAGCGAATATTTTTCCACAGGTGAGAGACTGAGCCAGTAAAAAAACAAAACATGCAATAATGCAGTATTCACACACACACACACACACACACACACACACGCACACACACACATTAGCATAGTAAATATTAAAGCTGTCATGTTTCTCTTAGCTCACAGGTCATAGACTGCCTCACAGAATCCGGTATTTGATTAAAATGTCCTTGATTTAAAATGTTTGAATTTAAATGTTTGAATAACAAGGGTTATTCCTGTCAGGTTTAACATTTAATGCTGCTGTAGGTCTCTTGGCTGCCTTCCTGATACGTTTTCATCTTGTCCTGTTCTGTTCTGACGTTCTGACATTCTAGTGCCCCATTTTCATGAGGGTGTGCAAACTTATGCAGACAGGTTATTGTAAGTTTTTTCTTTTTCTTTTTTTTTCACTTAAATGTTCCTATTTGTTTGAATTTGAATTTTATTAGTTGTTATATCACAATAAAGGTTGAAAAATCTGACATGATTTATATTGGTTTTATTGTTTACGCCACAAAAATTATATACACTATATGGCTAAAGGTTTGTGGACACCTGGCCCATATGTGGTTCTGTCCCTAACTGTTGCCAGAAAGTTGGAAGCACAAAGTTGTATAGAATGTCTTTGTATTTTGTAGCATTACAATTTGCCTTCACTGGAACTAAGAAATCAAACGGAAGTCCCTTTGTCTATTTTTCAAATTCTTCCTAATTTCCTGACCAATGATTTGTTGCTAAGACCATTAAAAGCTTAATATTTTGCCACACAATTTCACACACAACAGTCTCTAGAGTTTACACAGAATGGTGCAGAAAAATCAGAATGGAGCGATAAATAAAAAACATCCTGTGTGTGACAGTTCTGTGGGAGAAAACACTCTGTTGATAAGAGAAGTCAGAGGAAAATGGCCAGATTTGTTCGAGCTGACAGGAAGCATATAGTAACTCATATAATCACTCTTTGCAACCATGGTGAGCAGAAAAGCATCTCAGCATGCACAAAACATCAAACCTTGTGGGCTACAACAGCAGAAGACCACAGGGTCCACTTCTGTCCGCCAAGAACAAGAATCTGAGGCTATCATGTGCACAGGTTCACCCAAACTGGACAGTTGAAGATTAGTTGAAGATTCTTTTTCCAGTTACAGTAGACCTCCTGTCAGCTCCTCTGATCTCCTCTGATCTCTCTCAACAAGGTGTTTCAGCCTGCAGATCCTACGCACACAGGATATTTTTTGTTTTTTGACCAGTAGATCAGCAGTTTCTGAAATACTCAAACCAGCCCATCTGGCACCAAGAACCATGCTTCGGTTCAAGTCACAGCAATCATGTTTTTTCCCCATTCTGATGTTTGATGTGAACATTAACTGTAGCTCTATATATATGTGTGTGTGTGTGTATATATATGCACACTCACCAACCATGTGGAAGCAAGGAATATCAGCATAGTGTATGGATTTTTTTTTTTATCTTTCAGCTTGTGCTTATGTAGGTTTTTATGAGAGGTTTCTCCTCTGATTCATGTTTCATCTTTGATATCCAGCAGAATGTTAGATTTTTCCTTCCAATTGTTTTGGTGCCCTTAAAGAGGGTAAAATAGATCTTCATAGTGTTTTCCAGATGATGCTCCAGTTAACTGTCTCTGTTATGTATATGAGTGAAGTTTGTGCTCCTCTAGACTTGCTAAATTAGAAGTATCACATTTCCTGTGCAGCTGGCATGGAGCGTCTGGCTAAAGGCTGCTCCTCTCTTGGGTGGTATACATATGAAATCATGGTGGTATTACATGAAATCATAAGAAAACGGAGAAACCAATGATATCATTGTCTTATATGTTTAGCAATTTTGGTCTAGACAGCTGTGCCAAATTTCTCAACAGAATTTTGCAAACATTTCTTGTTTAAACAGTGAATTTTTCAACAGAAATGTTGCTTATTTAGACATTAGATGGTGATATTTTACATACTGCAGGACGTGTGCTTTTCAAAGACGTTCCGTGAGAATAGGCAGCCTTTGAAAAATGAAAGCAGCTATGCCATGGCTGCCTGAGGTCCACAGATAAGCATGTTCATTTGCAGAGTGCATTGTTGTTTATTGAAAATTTGTTGCAATAGTCAAACCTGGTTTTTTCATTTGCAGAGATTTTAAATCAGCCAGCTAAACACGCTATATGATTGTGCGAAAATGTGCGTGTATGTGTGTGCAAGCGTGTAGGTGTGAGACAGGAGACAGCAGATGTCTGAGGATTGAGACGTGGCTTAAGGCTCCGGTTTCTGCAGACCCATTTTGACCACATTTACCATAGAGAGGAGGATGGTTCAGACAACCGCTGTCAGCTAAATCAGAACCATCCCCAAAACAACCCCCCCCCCCATTCCCGGTGTGTGTATGTGTGTGTGTGCCCTCCATGCATTTGCAGTGAATTACTGTATATCAGTATTCTGAATACATTTGCCATGTAATTATTTATAAATAATGGTTTATATCATATAATAGAACATTCATCTGATACCATCTATCATTTTTTTTAGTAGTTACAAATCGTGCTTTGTTTGCACATCAGCCACATGTCCTGTGTAAAAGGCTGTGTTGATTAACATGGGAATGACATGTTGTTTACCACGTCTGGTGTAAAATGGGCCTTACTGTCTGTCACATGATCATCATTTCACTATCATTACTTTCACTATCATTACATAGTAATGGTAAAGCATAAGCATAGACAAGTGCACTAATCGTTTCTATATCAGGTGTGAGTTATTAGGTAATAAAACACTAAACACTGTGTTCTAAGAGCACAAGTTGTATTACAACTTAAATGAAATATACGATGTAAACAATTTTAAATAACTAAAGCAAATGATGTGTAAACTATTCAGATACACTTGAATTTTACATAAAGAGTACTTATATCATCGAAAAAATATCGTCTGATTAAAAAAAAAAAACTGTACATTCAAACTCTTGGACCCTACTGGACTTACAGCATGTGTACTTAAGAAGTGTGTGTGTGTGTGTGTGTATAAATGTCTACTCCAGACACTGTTACTTCATGTTGTTACAGCTGCACTCTCCCGTAGTCCTGACTCAGCCATCAGGTGCTTTCCTCCCTCCGCTTCTCCTCTTTGTTTTTTTCCCCTTCCTTTCTTCCAACGAAGGGGAAAAGAGTCCTCCTTTCCACTCCTTTTTCAGCTTGCGGTGAGCGAAGCATGCTGGTGGATATGCATAGCTTGCATGGCAGGACCAGCGAGTTGATTGGCAGGACAGGGAGAGGTTGACTAATGATAAGTTCTCTTGGAGTCTTTGGACACTTAGCAGCATTCCACAGGCTCTTTGTCTAGTTCCTGTATTAGATCTAGCCATATCTTTTTTTTTTTTTTTTTGTTCTTAATCTCTATATTTCAGTGTTGCCGGCCATGAACTCTTTTTTGGGTGTGAGTATTCATTTTAAAATACCAAGTTGGCTAGTTCCTTAAAGAACTTGGAATGCTGCTCAGACATCTGTGCTCTGATATATGTGTGTGTGTGTGTGTGTGTGTGTGTGTGTGTGAGAAACAGTATAATAGACAGTCTATTGCCAGCGTAGAGATTGTCAGTACTGTCTCGCTTCTGAGCAGGCATAACCTAAGTTTAGTACAGTACTTGTGTGTATTTGACTTGCTTGCCTTATTTTTTGATTGCTTGTTTTTTTAAAAAAATTATTTTCTAAACTGTAGTGCTTTTTGGTGAAGAAAGCAATTCATGGTTGACAACATCATTAAAAATCAGCTTTGTCAGTGTTGTGTGCATACGAGAAAGCTTGTTCAGGTTTGTCTCTTTCTGCATTCGGTGGGAATAACAAGACACATATGCAATAGGACATGGGAATAACAACAGGACACGTCGCTGTCTCTGGGTACATATGAGACTCATCTGTAGTTTCCCGGAACTGCAGCTACCTACAGGTTACGTCAGTTTCTATTTAAAACACACTTGCCCGGCGTGCAAAATGCTGAGGTAGATTCCCTGCACTAGTCCCACTTTGTATATTTTCTCACTACCTTGGAAACCAGTTCTCTGGGGAAGAGATGGATATGTGTAAACACAGCCAAGTGCAGGCACAAACACACACACACACACACATACACACACACTGGCACAGAAACAACAAATCCTTATTACATGTATGGCCAGGTTAGAGGGCACTTTATAACTCCATAACTCCTACTGTAGATACAGACAAAGATTAAACACCCATAGCCAAGGCACACACACACACACACACACACACACACACACACACACACTGAAAATCTTGTACACTCATTAAATTTCTTCCTGCCCTGCCAAGATCCCATCTGTAAAATGTGAACCTCAGTTAGGCGTGTACACACATATTACTGAGAGGAAATCGGAATCAGAATGTTTGGGTCAAAGAGCAGTATTACTCTCATTAGACAGTGAAATGTACATTTTTCTTGTACTGTTCTCGATTAGTTTGATTAAATATAATGTAATCCGAAAATACAGTATCAACCAGCATCAAAATAACAATTAATAAAAGCATTTTAATATTCCTGATGGATCCCTGCGATCAGTTAACAGCTATTTTGGTAAAGGAAAAAAAAAAAGTTACAGATTTCTCAGATGGTGTTTCTCTCTTCCTTTCTTCACCCACTTTCCATTTTCTCCTACTCTTTTACTCTTTGCTCGTGACTTGGATGATTGCTGAGGTTTGGCTGGTACCCTTGACCGGGCCTGGTGGCAGCATCCAATTCCGCCAGACCACCAGGACTTCTTGAGGTTTTGATCATCGCAGCCAACAGGAAGTACGAGGTGCGGAGTGAATAGGTTCAAGTCGGTGTACCAGAAAAAGGAGCAGAGTAAGCATCAAAATGAAACATGCCACTGATTTATACTTAAGAGACTTAAGATGTACAATTACAAAGATGTACAACTGGAATTTTAAGTGCTTTATAAAGTGAATATTTTGTATTTTGAGAAATCTTTGGGAAAATACCAGTGAAAGGGCCCACCCCACCACTCCTTTTTAGCCTACATTTTTTAATACTCTGCACAAATAAATAAATAAATAAATAAATAAATAAATAAATAAATAAAAATTCCCTTGAAGCTTATATGATACCCTTTAGAATCCTTCATCCTTTTTTGCAGGCTACACATTTCTCGCTGTGTATCTATTTCTTAATCGCAGTTTTAATCATTATAACGCGTATGATAGTCTGGATATTTGTAAATGTGGACATTTTCTGTTATATGAGGTTCTGAAAAATACATTTTTTACTGAACTGAAATGTTTCTCTTTTGCACATATCTTGCATAAGTGAAAGGTGAATGAATTTAAAGACTTCATTCTGACTCCACTGAAAGACACCAACACACTGATTGTCTAAAATCAACTACTATTTATTTAATCTGTATTGCATACAGTATATAAATAATAAATATCAGCATAAAAAAAAAACACATATAAAAATATATATCAAGCAAGCATCCCAGTCACATCTACATTTGCATCATAAGCATCATTCACATCATTCAAAACTTATCACCTGAAGTTCAGGGTCAGTCACTACGTTTAATGAGCTTCATCTCATCTCTTGACTCAGCTGATCAGTGTCCACTCTTACAGTGGCGCTAAAAGAATAGCTGATTAATTCAGTGAGTTTTGGTGGCTATTTTTTAACTAGCATTCAAACAGCTGGTCTAGACCATTTGCAGACAGAAGCTTATGTCTATTTTGCTCCAGGCTGACAGCATAGGCAAGGACAGAAAGCAAATAAAGTACATTTTTGCACTGTTTTGGTGAAATATATTGTTTTCTTGATTTCTTGTCATGTTTGGTTGTTTGCTATAATTTGGTTGCAGCAACATGTTTTCCTAGGCCAAATACAAATTCATGGAATTTTTCTAAATTTAGAAAAAATTCTAAATTTCTGACTCATATCACATGTAGATGCCTACCTCCAAACATGGGGACTAACTCAAGTACGTAAATGTTGTGCGGAATAAGATAATGGGAATCATTGTATGGTTTTAATTTCAATTCTATTGTTTTTTTTTAAATGAAAAAAAAAAGTGTGATTTCATTTTAGCACACACGGATTAGCTAACTGCAATCTGTCTGACACTCTCACTCCACCCTCCACTTTATTTTGTTACATCATACACGCTAATGAGTACCAACGAATGTGTGAATATGTCCGAATATTTCCTGATTCCGCACTGTGCTTAGTGGCAGCAAATTTTCATATGTACTGCATTCTTGTGGAAACTCACAATCTTGCAGGCACACAGGCACTGATATATTGCAGTTGAAGCTTTCTAGATCTTGGTGAAATGTGCGCATATGATTCATTCAGGAACGGGTGAAAGAAATCAGGATTGAGAAACGTTGAGAGGTACACTGATGATGATTGAAGTAAAAAGTTTTTTCTTGCCTTTTTTGATTTTTTTTGTGAACTTCTACTCTACACCTCGTTTTAATGAGCTGAAACGATATCATATTTTTTTTTTTTTACTTATTTACTTGCCAAGAACAAATTATTACAATTCCTTTCTCCATCAGTATTGGCCTTATCACTATTCATATCATATTGACTGAAAGGCAGGAAAAGTGTGTGTGTGTGTGTGTGTGTGTGTGTGTGTGAAGTAAGTTCATTCACATAGCTTTTATTCAGACCAAGTACAGAAAGATTACTCAAGAATTTGGAACCAAGGACTATGAATACACAAACTACATAAGAAGAAGGAGAGCACAGGAGATCTTGGAAACACTTTACAGAACTAACCTAATAAGAAGAAATCAGTGGTAACAATGAGCTGAGGTGAGGTCAGGGCAAAGCTTGAGCAGCAATGAGGAATATAGCACAGAACTGTTAAGAGCCAGGAAGTAAAACAGTAAAAGCTCGGAAGTAAAGCATCAAACAGGAAGGCTCATTACAGACGTCTTGCCTTTTTTCTATAAATGTGTTGGGTTTTCCAACTTTTTTTTTTTTTTTTTTTTTTTTTACATATATTTATTCCTAGGATTTTTTTTTTTTCATAAAATGATTACAAACATTTCCCAAAATTATATTTCATTGCATGCTCTTTCCATCATCTTCAATGTTTTACAGAATAATAATGTTACATTGTCCATGGTTGAGAGGTACAGGACATACATTACATAATAAGCTGTGGCTGCGCAATTACATAGGACATTTTGAAATCAGCTAAAATAATGTATTTTATATTCAATAGGATATATTTTCAGGAGCCCTGCAAAAACTGTTTGGTAGTTTACCCATGCTTGGAATTTGTGCTCTGCATTTAACCCATCCAAGTGCACACACAGTAGTGAACAAACACACACCCGGTGCAGTGGGCAGCCTTTTTTGCTGTGGCACCTGGGGAGCAGTTGGGGGTTCGGTGCCTTGCTCAAGGGTCTCACCTCAGTCGTGGTATTGAGGGTGGAAGAGAGCGCTGGTCATTCACTCCCCCCACCTACAATCCCTGCCGGCCTGAGGCTCAAACTCACGACCTTCAAGTTACAAGTCTGACTCTCTAACCATTAGGCCACGACTGTCCCCAATGTGACTGTTAATAATGTAATTACCAGATTTAGAACTACTGATATAGGATATAACTCCATTCTTAGCAAATGTCTTGAGTGCTCAAAGTTTTCCCATTCACTTGTAAAGCATCAGCCTAGCCATTATGTCAGCATATATGCTTGGACTGTGAATAGACTCACAGACACACAAGCCATGTAAATGATGAACCAGAGTAGCTTTTTCATTCTGCTGAAAACCGTTTATGTACATTTTCATTTCAAGATGATTTTGTGGCACTCTCCAGACTGTTTCCCAGTTGTTCTGTAAGGATAGCTTTAATTTAACTTTTAAATTTAACATCCCATCGAGTACAGTGCCATTATTTTATTATAAACCATTTGTGCTAGTGTTCATATTTGTCAAATGTGATTTATATAAACCTTGCTAATTCAACACAAGGAAATCGTTGTGGAGAGCTTGCTGTGGAAATTTCCAAAGTTTTCCCAACCTGCACAAAACAAATCCAATACTGTCTTTCTACTCCTTCGACTTAATTTCATCATGAAACAAATATAATTATTCTTTTTTTGCCTGCAGCACAGACCTCTTGTACATGAGCAAGATCAAATGCAAACGAGTCTAAAATGCCCTTGGTTGTAGCCTGTTTAACTAGATGTGTGGACTGTTTAACCTCTTTTAAAAGCTGATTCTATGAATCATATCATCTAAAAAGTTATCAATTTTTATCTAGTGTCTACAGCTTTGCTCAATGGTTCTATGCAGTCCATAGAACAGTGCGTTCATTATGACCAAAGGGTAGGGTAGTGTTGGTAATGTTAGGGTTAGGATAGTGTTAGTAGTGTTCATTCAGCAAAGCAAGGCAGTCAACCAGTAATTTTCAGCATTTAAACAGTCTATTTGTATCTTGAACAATTATTTTCTGTGGAAGCATGGGCATCCATTTGTTTTCTAGAAAAACACATACATGTATCAATCACCAACATACACTATATGGAGAAAAGTTTGTGTAAATCTGACCATCACACCTGTATGCTGAAATGTATAATGTTGGAAGCACACAATTGTATAGAATGTCTTTGTGTAGCATTACAATTTCCCTTTACTGTAAGAGTCTAAAGAGTCCCAAATCTGTTCCAGCATGACAATACCCCTGCACACACAGCGAACTACATGAAGACATGGTTTGCCAAAGTTGGACTGGAAGAACTCGAGTGGTCTGCACAGAGCCCTGACCTCAGCCTCACTGAACACCTTCGGGATGAACTAGAATGCCAACAGCGTCCAAGGCTCCTCACCCAACATCAGTGCTCTAATGCTCTTGCGGATACAAGGGCAATGCTCCAAAATGTAGAAGAAAGACTTCCCAGAAGTGTGGAGGCTATTAGAACAGCAAAGGGGATCTTCTGCAGTGTAGTAATGAACTGCTCATTTTGTCCATGAGACTGTAGCCTGTAAAGGATCATACAAGCCTTCTCAATGCCCAAGACTCTGAACATCAGTTGAATAACCTCAGGTTAAAGTTGGAACCCTGTTTGTTAAGATGCGTTTGTGGTGCTCCATGGCGACACAGCCCTGAAGCTGTAAGGCCTCAGGCTACTGTGGCAGCTTGGTCATCAGGCAAAAGGTATCCATTTTATAAAATAATCTTGAACCACTAATAAGGAGCAGTTGTAGCATTCATTTTTATTTATGGAACCCATTATTTAGTAGCAATAATATCCATAGGCTATCCCTCACGAACAGTGCCAATACAGAAGTCTGAGATTTCTTGAAAGGGCAGCCTTTAGGAGAATAGCTGGTGTATTTATAAAACAAGATTGTGGTAGTATGCAGCCAGCCCCATAAACTGACTTCAGAGACACAGGTAGGTTGTGGCCATTATTGTACTTTTTGCACCTTCTGGCAATTTCTTATGTTCAGAGGCAATATACCCAAGGTAAGCGACAGTAACAATTCACTCGAACCCTGTGTAGTGACATAGATGTAGCTGTGTCACACACCTGTTATGCCTAATGTCATGTGTTGCAATAAGTTGTCATACGTTGTAATAACAGTGGATGTCCAGTGGCTGAAATACAAACCTAACAATGTTTGAGAACTGTTATGACAGGATTATGAATATCATAGAATTATTCATGTTTACTCCTAATATTTCTGGTAATCACTTGATGGAGTCATTTTCTTCAGGGGCGCTGATCTTTCCTGATCATTAAGTATACTGGCACTTTTTCGATTTCCTGATCTAATTCCAAATCAAATGCCCATGTTTTTAAGTCTTTATAAAAGTTGCATACCTAAATTATTACAATTCTTATATGAGTTCAAATGCTCACAGTGGCACAGCCATCCGTGGCCAGAACTCCAAGAGAGCAAAACTGGTCATACTCTGTGAGTGGGAGGGGTGACATACTGATGGCTGTGGCAACGTCGGCATTTGAACTCACGATCTAAGATTACCAAAATGCTTTTTAAAATGAACACACACACACACACACACGTTTTACATGTTATTGATAATCTTACTTTTGATGTTTTATAATAGACTGCAAAAGCAGGCTATTAATTACTCTTTTCAACTAACCTTTTTCCCCTGTATAAAGTCATCTTTAAATGTTTTAGACTCAGTGTTAGTGTAAGCAGTCATAAACTAAACGACCATAAGCTCAGAGTAATGCAAAGATCTTATACACCAGGCAATATATCAAAGACGTCCTCTAAAAGTCCCTGTGTAACCACAGGAAACAATTTCCAGTAGTCAGCGTCTTCTACAACATACCAGCTTTATTTCTCATTTCCAGTTACCCTTATTTCTCTAGTAATAAAGGACATCATAGTCCTTTTTTTTTTACCATGGAACACCAATTCATTGACTGAAAACACTGGTTACTCTCTTGAGATCTATGTCCTTTTGCCGGAAACATGCTTTTATGGTTCCTGAAAATCAGCAATAGGCAGACAAAAGTTACTGACCACAATGACACAGAATAAATGTCACTTTTTATAAGCAAAGGTAAAGAGCAAAAAAAAAAAAAACAGGATTGCAAGGAAGTGCAGAAGAATGAGAAGAAGGCAATCTCGACTATTATTATCCTGCCAGTACCTTTCCCTAACCATATTTTCTATTCTTTTCACTTTTGTTGCTTCTCTTCTCATTTTGATCCAGGGTTTATTGGATGGTATGGCTAGCTACAGCTGGCACTCTCAGCAAGGCAACCTTCTGAGGTGCTGTTTTCCTTGTAACTTTTTTCTGTGGTTTGAGAGGTGAAAGAAAGGGCTGAAGGAGGGAAGGCAACTGTGCACCTGCAGTGTTTAACAGCTGACCATGAGCCAAATCCTACACAGCCGTCCTGAGAGCCCATTGCATGACAACATTCTTCCATCTTCAATTTCTGCAATTACGCTATTCCTTCACTATCACTCAATTCAAATCACATAATTCATGCTCCTTCAAAGTAGAATTAGGGCTAATTGGGGTGCTCGCAAACATCTGTGCTGTAAGAATGCTAGCAATGCTATGAAATACATGATTAATTGCAAAACCGCTGTAGGAAAGGCATATCCTTTGCTTTCTATTTACGTTTCATCTTAATGATGATATGCATCAGCTTACATATTGCTCTGTAAGTTTATGTAATCTTGCATGTTCCCAGATCAAAAAATCCATTCTGTCATCATAAACCTCAACTCCCACACATACCAGTCAATCCCCTGTGGCCTGACATCACAGTTGCTTGTTTGCCCAGATGTTTCAGCGCTGTGCCAGATGGCACTCATCACATACATGACTTCTCTCTTCTGTGCTGTCCAAGAGTGTGTGTGAAAGAGGGGATATCTGTAAGTGAGCTTGAGTATGTGCTAAGAGTGTTTGTGCTAAGTGTACGTGTGTGTGTCCTATCTCAGGTCTGGCTTCACCTTAAATTACTCACCTGACGTAGTCGGTGAAAATGCTGACAACATATCAGTGTAATCCAATGTGGATGGGAAACACAAAATCTTTATATTTACTTTAAAAACTCAATAGTTTTTCTCTCTGAGAAAGCACAATCTGCCCAAGGAGCTGCTGTGCCAATTCTACAGGGCTACCATTGAGTCCATAGTGTGCTCATCAGTTACCGTCTGGTTCAGCTCTGCCTCCCAACTGGACAAGCACAGACTTCAAAAGGTAGTAGATTGGTAATAGGTTGGTAGAGCGCATCACTGGGACCAACCTGCTCTCCCTCCAGGACCTGTACACGTCCCGTGTCAGGAAACAGCTGGGAGAATAAAAGGGACCCCTCACACCCCTCACTTCAATTCATTCCCGATTTTTAACATTTACTCGACACCTTTTTTCCCCCTTTTTCATGCAATACCATACCCACATGCAATATCAGTACCATGTGCAATTTATTTATTTAGTGTGCAATACATATACTTTTTCTAACAAACTGGACAATATCTGCATTGAATTATCACTTAGCTGTCATGTGCCAATATGTTAACTGTTCTGTGTGAGCGGATTTGAAGAATGTCTCATGTTTACTCTGTTCTGTGTGAGTGGTTATTAAGATTGTGTTATGTTTGCGTGTGGTTTGTCACATAGTAGCTGTCATTGGGTTTTTTTATTACTCTATGTCTTGTTTATGTCCAGAATGTAGTGTAGTGTTTGTATATATAAGTGTGTAAATGTGCACTGTTGGATCACTATAAACTGGCAACAAATTCCTTACATGCTCAGGCACAGGTGGCTAATAAAGCTGATGCCGATTAAAACTTTGTTGTCATCTCTACATTATTTCAGGTGGATTAACCTAACGTAGATTCATATTATCCTGACCTGACAGGCTCCAAGAAACAAACGGACCAGGGGGCAGAGGGAGATAGCAGAATGAGCAGTAGTTCCTATCCTGCACATAAATACTATGTCTTAAAACAACAATTTTTTCACCTTCTGTTAGATGAAAACATTAGCGCACAGTAACAATATTCTTATTACCTTCTTAGGATCTATTCAAAAAGCATCAGGATTGATAATTCAGTGTCTGTCCATCGCTATTCCCAATACAGGAAGATATTCCTGAATGCGAAATGCTGTGGTTGTAGTTACTGCTATTGCTACGGTGCAAATAAGACAAAAGGGGGGCATTGTGGAAAGTACAAGAAGCAATAGTTATGCTATGCCTTTTCTCAGGTTAAATGCTCTATGATTTATGCTATGCTTACTGTAGAGTTCTGTTGTAACATAGTTAAGTGGCTAGCTAACAGCTCTGGTAAAGTCTTATATAAGACAATTCATGTTTCAGGAAATGTTTCATGAAGTGTCATATGTTAATTTAATGTTAAAGAATGACCAAGGGCACTTTTTGCACGGTGTTTTTGAATTAAATTCTGTCAAGAGCTATTGGCTCATTGGCTAAGGCTCTGGTCTACCAAACGGAAGGTTAGCAGTTCAAATCCATGCACTGCCAAGCAACCGCTGTTGGGCCCTTGAGCCAAGTCTTCTACCTCTTGCTGACACTGTACCACAACAACCACAGCTCCTTCCAAGGTGAGATATTTAATAGGTTGCATATTTGAAAAATGGTGGGGATATATCCCCAGTGTCCCCAGCATTAATGAAGCCTATGGCTTAGCTCTTTTAAGCTACATTTGTAAGCCATTTGCAAATTACTGTCTCAGACTGAGTAGAATTAAAAAAAAGGAGCATAGTATGCTTTATTTCTAGCACATATCAAAGAAAAGAGTAAAGACTAACAAAGATTTCGAGGCATACAAAACTAAACCATTGTGCTGTATACTTCATTATAGTAGGATAGTTAAAAAGAAAAGGAAGTGGGTACCCCATAGTCATCCTTTGGTTTTAATATGTACTTTCTGCATCGATTTTCACAAATGTTTGATGTGCTAACACATTGTGTTCTTTCTTTAACCGAGGTTTTCACTTTTCTTGCCGCTTTTTTTCATTTTGTGTTCCTAATCCCTTAATATCCAGAAATAGGTTATGGTTCATATGCATTTAGCAGATTTACCAGATCCTCTCCTATTCTATCACATCTATTAGGAAACGACAATCAGAAAGTAATCTACGATCAGCAGAAATTGACGTGCTGTGTAAAACTCCTACAGATGTATGGCCATTTATTACTTACTCCTTGCACATGTGGCAGACAGCTAAACAAAAAACAGACCATGGAATGACAGCTATTCAAAACAAAAGGCAACAAAAAGAGTAGCAACTGTACAGAAATGTGTCAGTCCGCCTGTGCGTCTAACACATGTAATATTTTTATGATGCCTGAAAAACACATCAGGGATATTGTCCAGGTAGATTTATGGTTTCCATCGCTTGAACCCTACAGACCGGAAAACTGGTCTAATGGGCAGTACTCAAGATGTCAGTTTTCTGGCCTGACCATCTAGCACACGTACCTGGCTGCTCCAAAGAGAACTAATACTATGTGTAGAAAATGCCAACTGATTTTCAGGAGTGAACAATTTCGAATGCTTGTTTTCGTTTAAAAAAATCTATTCCCGCTGTGTGCCACAACATTTGGACAGTTAGTGTGTAATGAACCACATTAGATACAGTATTGATGGACAGTAAAATAGTTTAGACTGTTGTTGGAGGAGATGAAATATAAAGACTAGCCATCTTGATCAGGTTTTTCATTTTTATGCCTGACAAAACAATGATTATCATGACTTTGTTATTTATAAAACATGCACAAGTTAGTAAAACTTTATGGAATGAGTCAAACTGATTTGTAACTGAGGTGCCACTGGGCCACAATAAACTACCCTCTGCGGGAGGAAGTAATTTAACACAACTCTACCATATAATCCATAGCTTGGTCTACATCAGTGCTTATGTAGTCTCTTATGTAGTCTATGCTGAAAACGATATACACGAAGTGCAACTATTGTTCGTTACTGAAAATCATTAATAATATTTGGTACTTAATCTCACGCAAAATTAGTAGGAATTTGAATGGGTGAGAACAATTTGGTAGGATTTCATAAAGGTTAAAGAAAAGAGATCACTGCCAAACCTAATTCTAACCATAACCTTAACATTTGTAACTTTATATAGAAATAAAGTCTTTTCAATTCTTAGAATTTTTCAAGCAGGAGACCATGTTGGTCATATTTGACTTTGTAATCCGCAGGACTGTTGAAGTTTATTTGATGTTCCAAGCAGTAAAATCCCTGTAGATGACAACTTTTGGTGTTATGCAGCCCATTCCACTTCATTATCAGTGTTATTTCTATACTGGAATGCTTCTTCAGATGACAAAAAAAAACCCTAAAAGAATCAAAAGGACTTGTGTAAACACTTACTTGCAGTCAGAAGCAGACTAATGTTCTAAGTAAGCATAAAGATCTGTATTAAGTATTGTTTTATTGGGTGGCATTTCACTGAAGTGCTGACAAAATTCATTTCTGAGCTTGGGTTATCTGTACAGCGTTTGGGCTGCTCTAAATTGTCCGTAGGTGTGAATGAGTGTGCAAATGTGTGTGTGTGTGTGTGTGTGTGTGTATGTGCATTCATGTCCTTCAATGTGCTGGTGTCCCATCCTGTGTTCCTGGGATATCCACTGTGATCCAGAATTACTGTGTATAAACAGTATAAAGCACTTAAGATGAATGAATGAATGAATGAATGAATAAATGGTTGATAGTATCTTGATTTCTTACCATTAACAAGTACCATACATACTTAAAACATGCTCATTGGAGTGCAACGCCTTTTTTAGTGTTTGAGAACAATATTATTCATATCTCCTTATATAATGTTCAGATTGGACTGAACAGGAAGTACCTCAGTTGAACTTTTAATGTTAAAAGCCCATATTAACTGCAAAGAGTTTCCTGTTTTGAAGTATGACATGCTGCCAAGATGTCCTTGAATGACTTGTATAACACAGTCATAGACTGACAAGTATTGCACAATTCTTCCAGAAAACATGAGTAAGGATACATCCGTTTTGTTAAAAACATTACTAACTTCCCGTCACTTGACAACCCCTACCTGCTACATGCTAGGAAACTGCTCCCCAATTAACTCATTTGAGAATTTCCTTCCTCTGTTCTTTCCACTCCTCTTGAGCCTTCTTTTACTTCTTTAGCCCCTGCACCACTGTTTGACTTAACAAATCTTGAAATTACATATACACAGAATAAAATACTGCTACTTTCCATCTCACACAGACATACCATACAAACATCTCAGCTAAGCTAAACAACACTGTTGAAAGTCCAGACAGCGTCTAAACTTCACAATAGAGACCTTTCATTTCCAGCACTTTCTTCCCTCTGTTGCTGAAACATATAAACAATCCAGACCATACCATTTGGAGAAAAGAAATTCAGAATATATTTTAGGTCAAAGAGAAGTCGGTGCGGTACACACTGACACACACAGAGACACATCCACACAAAGGTACCATTAAAGGCTTTGTCCTGCTCAGAGCTCATTTACAGGCAAACAGCACAGGAGGACAAAGACAACATCAACCACACCATTAAGCATATTATTATAATATCCAAATGAAACATTCAGTAAATGTTCAGTAAAATTTCTAAGTTGACATAGCTTTTCTGGTAGCTCTAACATGAAAGGTATGATCATATAGCTTCAAAAGCATACTGCATCTCCTAAATGCAAAATAGTACATACATTTTCTGTTAGAAATTAACCACTCAAGGACATTCAGAAACATTGTCCCAAAGCCATTCCAGTGTTATTGTGGCTGTATCCTTTGCATTATTGTGCTGTAAGGTGAACTTCATCTCAAATTGAGGTCAAATCTGAGATAGAAGACCCCTGCTTTAAGTGTTTGCCATATGCCTTTTACACAGGAGTGGTTTCAGTCAAGCCAAACTACCATAAAGGCCTGATGGCGTATTTCTGAGATGGTTGTCCTTCCAGCAGGTCCTGCAGCAGACATCTGAAGGTCTGTTAGGCCACTGGGTTCTTGGGCATGACCAGCTCTAAGAAGAGTCTTAGAGAAGAGTCCACACTTCTTCCCTTTCACAATGCTGCTGCCTACTGTGCTACTGGGAACATTCCAAGCTTTAGAAATGGCTTTATACCCTTTCCCAGATCTCTGTCTAAACACAATGTGATCACAAAGGTCTACAGAGAGCTTCTTGGATTTCATGGCTTGCGTTTTGGCCTGAGATTTACTTTACTTCTGAGATCATACACACAGATGTGTGCCTTTCTAAGTTATGTTCAGTCAATTGAATTTGCCACAGGTGGACTCCAGGCAAGTTCAAAATATTCAAGGCAAACAGGATGCACCTGAGCTCCGTTCAGAGTGTCTTTGTCAAGGATCTGAATAATTTTCTATATTTGGTATTTCAGTTTTTGATTTTTAATTTAAATTATGTAAAAACGTGTTTTTGCTTTGTCATTATGGATTATTCTGTGTAGATTCATGGTCAAAACATTAATTGAATCCATTTTAAATGAAATCTATAATACAATAAAGTAACAAAAAGCGAAAGGATGGGAATACTTTCTGAAGCCACTGTGTATAGCCCAATGTGAGAAAAACAGTATTTAGTACTTAATGTTTAGAGACATTACACTATTTGCAAGCCACAGTGCCACCTGTGGTCTAGATGGCTGAAAACTAAATGGAAAATATTGTGATCATTGTTAAGCACACACTGCCCCCTGTATGTCCATGTGGGCGCTGTCCGCTAGTTTCACGGATTAGAACCTCAAAACCCTTCAGAGCCCAACCAGCCACCAGGAGGCAAAATGAATGTGGAAAATGTTTGAATGGGCTCCACATGTGCACTGTCAGGCTTCCGAGAGAGTCATTTTTATGCTCATTGTTTAGATCTCAAGCCTTAGAAGTTGACCGCTGTAACTGAGTAATTACACCATCACAAGTCTCATTACACAATCACTATAAGTAATAATGACTAATTAGTTTTGCTTAACATATACTAAGCAAACAGTGATGAAAAATGCTGTAATTACCTTATATTCTTACTATGAAATATACTGTAATTTGATCGCCAAATTAAATACAATATTGCTGATTATAATATAAATTGGTTTTAGACATCTTAAAATGTAATCATAATTAAAGTCATGTTAAAACTGCCAAATTGCCATTGTCAAAGTCTTGGCTGTCTTTCACCTGCTCTGTCTCTCTCTTACTGTCTCCTATAGATTAATCATCTTCACATACTGTGGAATTTCTGGCTATCTGTGTGTTTCTCTACGTTATTTAAATGTTATTAAAAGTTAAAAGTTATTTAAAATGTGATTTTTGATTTGATTGCTCCTGAAGAAAATGTTTGTTACTGTTAATTCTCACATGCTGTTCTGAAACTGATTTTGTCTGCTATAATCAACTGGAGAGGAGGATTGATTGCCTGGTACAGACAATCTATACCTCCTTATTTTCTTGTTCGAGACTTTCTAAAGCTATAATGACTATAAAGCCATCTGGCCAAATACACTCTTTAGACAAACAGTTATCCTTTTTTTTTTCTTTTGGCTCGTGCATTTTATTTGTTTTCAAGCCTGCGTGTTTTTGTATTTTTTTTCCACCAGACTAGTGAGTGCAGACCTCACCACTGAGAGCATTTATATAGCAGATTAAAGGGTTTACAAATGGGAAAATCTCGGAAGCTACACTTATGGGGTTGTTTGGCCTGAGCTTTTGGATATATGTAAAAAAAAAAATCTCTCAATCAGGCTAGGTGAGGCACAATTCTTAAATTATTTTCAAATTATTTAAAAGGCTAATCTTGGAAGAAATTAATTTAATATACATTGACATCTTCAGTAGAGTAACTTATATAATTCAATTCAATTCAATTTTATTTGTATAGCGTATAATTTGTATTGTATAACAATGGACACTGTCACAAAGCAGCCTTACAGAAATAAATAGATTCAAAATATAATAAATATTGTAAATATGTGAATTTATCCCTAATGAGAGAGCCAGTGGCGACGGTGGCAAGGAAAAACTCCCTGAGATGATATGAGGAAGAACCCTTGAGAGGAACCAGGCTCAAAAGGGAACCCATCCTCATCTGAGTGCAACGGATAGTGCGATTATAAATAAATCCCTTCTATTATTGTGTACTATATGGACAAATAGTGCAAATTTGCAACCAGTAAATTCATCACAGTTTCCGCAAGAAGTCCGGTTGGTTAAAATCTATCCACTGTCCACTGATGGAGTCCTGAGTACGAAGCTACTCGTGGCAACCGCAGCCCCAAAACCACTACAGCAACCGCAGCCCCAAGCCATTACAGTACAGCTCCCCATATGTGATCCCCAAACCATCTCCACAGCCCCCAGGTGGCACCATCCCCAGCAATCCAAAAGGTTCACCCCCAGCAGCAGCGCGCGAACTCAACCGATGAGAACTCCAACCAGAAGTAGGGCATCAGGATGGGTCAGGCAGTGAGGAGGAGCAGAAGGGATCAGGATCACTGGCATCTCAGAAGTAGCATGTGTAGCTCGACAGAGAGAGAGAGAGATGGAGAGAGAGGGAGAGATCGTTAGGTAAGCTTTTGTCCTCTAATGGTTAAGGACAATGTACTTTGCGTGCAGAGTGTAAGCAGGGACTCCGGCAAAACTAGCTATGACAGCATGTCTAAAAGGGAGAGCCAGAAGCTAACACAGACATGAGGGCACCCTGGGACATAAGGCAGCCAGCCACTCCACCGCCGACAAACCTGAGTGAACGCATGAGAGTGGTGGGGCGACAGCATCCAAACATCCCACAACACTCTATGCCTGTGAACCCTCCAGACCTGCTCCTGTACCTAAGAAAAAAACTCTTCACAAAAGGCTTGACTAAACAAATATGTTTTCAGCCTAGACTTAAACACTGAGACTGTGTCTGAGCCCCGAACACTAATTCAGTTCAATTCAATTTATTTGTATGGCGCTTTTAACAATGAACATTGTCTCAAAGCAGCTTTACAGAACATAAGAAACAGAAAAACATGCAAACAAACAAAAACATGCAACAGTCCTAGATATTAGACAAAATTATCCCTAGTGAGCGAGCCTGAGGTGACTGAGGCGACTGTGGCAAGGAAAAACTCCCTTAGATGATATGAGGAAGAAACCTTGAGAGGAACCAGGCTCAAAAGGGAACCCATCCTCATTTGGGTGACACTGGCGAGTGTGCTAGAACAATGTCCTTTCTGCATTTATGTATAGTCATGTAGAGTTTTATGTGTATATTGATTTGGAGGTTGTTGTCTTCCTCAAAGTCCACATAGGGTTGGCAGCAGTGCTTAGAATACCCAAATCCTCATGAGACAGAACCAGCTGGAGCTGGTCCATCTCTAGATGCCTCAGGATCCTCGTTAGGTTGGCCTCTGTCTACTGGAGCTGGCACAATCTCTATGTGCCTCGGGATGGGTAGAAGAAGGGAAACAAGTAGAAAGGAATTAGCGTAGCTGCTGTTCATAATATTAGCAAGCACTAAATCATAATGTATGTATTAAGTGTATGCCTGGCTAAAGATATATGTCTTTAATGTATGCTTGAACAGGGAGACTGTGTCTGAGCCCTGAACACTGTCAGGAAGGCTATTCCAAAGTTTAGGAGCTAAATACGAAAACGCTCTACCCCCTTTTGTAGACTTTGATATTCTGGGAACTACCAGAAGTCCGGCATTTTGTAGAACACTAACTGGAAGGCTGTTCCATTGTAAGAGAAAGCTCTACCCCCAGCTGTAGCCCGCACTATTCAAGGTACCAACAAATAGCCTGCACCTTTTGACCTAAGTAGGCGTGGTGGATCATAAAAGACCAAAAGTTCGCTCAGGTACTGTGGCGCAAGACCATTTAGTGCTTTATAGGTCAATAGCAGTATTTTATAATCAATACAAAATTTGATTGAGAGCCAATGCAGTGTGGATAAGATAGGGGTGATGTGGTCATATCTTCTGATTCTAGTAACTGCTGCCTAATGTTAATGACAAAAAAAATGGATCAGAGATTGTAAAAACATGCAAATCTGAGACATTATGAAGCCATTATGAAGAAATGTAAACTAATGAGACTATCCTAATGAAGTCTGAAGTGTCAGCACATATATCCCGAATATATCCATAAACCTCATCAGGAAAACTTATACTCAATAGTTTAGAACAGCTCAGATAATGCAGGCATTGTGAAGAGGGAGTCAAGCGAATGCAGGTGACAAGAGAAGCAGTAGAATAGCTGTAGTAGAATAAATGAGTAACATAATGTTAAAACCAGCCTGAGGTGGAAAAACCACACCCACTCAGAACAGGAAGCAAAGTCAGACTGCAGCTCCTCAGCTACTGATGGGTAAACCACATTTAAACGTGTGTGTGTGTGTGTGTGTGTGTGTGTGTGAGGGCTTGGGTATGGGATGAGCAAGTGTCTATGTAATTATTTCAATGCATTTAGCCATAACCAGCTGAAAACCTAAAGAAACAACAAGATCATTACACCTTACTAATTACAATGAACCTACTTACAGTAAAAATGAAAGTGTGCTAAGTCATCAAGTAATTTGCCTAAATTGTTGACATGCAATGACCCCTTCCATCTTAACTAGTTGATATGCCATGCCCAAAACACTAGACTACTTCTGACATCGCTATATAATAATTCAAAATTAACAATTTAAAGCCAAGAATACAGAATCACCGGATCCAAACTGAATCGTTGTGAGGGATAGGACTTAAGATTTATCTGTGCTGTCCTCAGTGGCCAGAATACCTAATGCCAGAAGTGGAGGTATGAGAAGAGATATCAGGTTCCAGAGTCAGTAATTTTCACTAGAAAGACATTTATCTTCAAAAGAATCTGAATTTATTTCTCAAATTATGCTGAATTGTGACAAATTGGTGGAATTTCCATTAACTATTTGTAATCCCTGCCATATGACATGCCTTCCAAGGTTTGATATAAAATAAGAACAGTCACTGTACACTCCACCTGTGCCATTAAATAGCAAGCTCTATGGTCAGTCATCACTTTATTAAGAAGATTCTTATGGCATTTGAGCAACCAAAGCTGAAATCAACGGTTTTAACATACCAATGTCTGCAAACTGAGCATTATTCCAGAGTATTTCAGAGAATGTGTGAACTTTTAACTCACAATTATACGGCTTCATGTTGCTGATCAAGAAGAGCACAAGAGAGACACTACTGAGTACAGAGAGTGGTTGTATTATTATGGAAGAATGTTGATCTTCTTTTTTAACATATTAGAGCAAAACACATGAATACGGCATGTTCCAATTATAAAGTTTACGTATTAATATATACAAATAGTAGATAAACTGATGTAATACTAAGGTCATGATATACAATTACATTTCAAGTGCTTATTGCTGTTCCATACACTCATCATTTCTGAAATGCAATCATGTTTATATTGTTGAGTGATTGATGACTATTGACAAATAAACAATTCGTGGACGCATTTTACAGCTGGCATTTGAAATGCTAGTGATAACTGGCTATACATCATTGAATTTTCATTTAGGAATATATTATAAACTCAATTTTGAAGAGAGACATGGAAGACAGCTGCATATTTTTAAATTTCTGTGCCCAATTTAATACTCACTTTTCTTCCTCTTTCATGCTGGTGGTATCCATTGAAGGGTGGGATACTTTCCATTCCCTACTGTGCGATCATGGCCTTTGGAGGCAGGGCTAGTGGAAAAGCAATCTAGTCAAATGCTGTCAGGAATAATCGGAAGAAATCATTAGCATGCCAAGCTATAAAAATAAAGGGAGTGTTCATGAAATAATTCTCTGGAGTGTTGAAACTCCCATCTGTGCCAAAGAGGTCAAATAAGGGAACAATTCACATAGGAAGCTTAGATGTATTTTTATCCCATACCTACAGTCCTTTAACTATTTTATCATTAAGTGGGAGTAAATAGTGGGAAGTAGAGGGATATCTTAACTATACAACTTAGAGTAGTGAAGTCAAGTGTCATGTATGGCTGGTTACTAGCAATGGCAAAGGAATCCAACATTCATTCAATTTGATCCATATAGATACTCTAATGGACATGCTTTTTACATAGACACTTCAAAAGATAACATCTTACATACACGTTTGATAACATATCTCTGAATGTTCGGTACTATCTCCAAAACTGAGTATAACCGCAGCTTTATGTAAAATATTTAAATGCAAACAGTTCATTCATGAAATCATGACATCCCATGGGGGTCACAGTACAGTGACTTCTGTGCCGGTCCCAAGCCCGGATAAATAGAGAGGGTTGCGTCAGGAAGGGCATCCGGCGTAAAACATTGCCAAATTTAATCATTAATCATTCATGAAATCTGTGACTAAATACTAAGATCAAAATCAAACTTAAAAATCAAATCAGAATCAAAACCCGCAAACAGCCAATAACCAGCAAAGGTGAGGCAAGAGCAAAATTGTCAAGTGGAAAACAGGCCAGCAACTGGGTAAAGTTGGTCTGAATAATCTGCAGCATAACACTGGTTCCCTGGTGGTCTAGCGGTTAAGGATTCTGTGCTTTCACCGCCACGGCTGGGTTCCAATTCTCGGGAAGGGAACCAACCCAGTTCCAGTCCCAAGCCTGGATAAAATGGGAGAGTTGTGTGAGGAAGGGCATCCGGCAAAAAACCTGTGCCAAATCAAACATGTGGACCAGTGATCTGCTGTGGCAACCCTTAATGGGAGCAGCCAAAAGAGCAACAACAACAATCTGCAGAGTAACACTGGTAAAACTTCTCAAGGACTGATTAGCTTACAGTAAATGATTACATTTAGACAACAGGGAAATAACAACAAGGTAGAGTAAATGATGAGTAGAGAGCTGATGTGGAAATGCTAGAAACCTCAGTCAGGAATAGGCAGAAGAGGCATGTGATTACTGCCATTGAACTGTCCCACAGTAGTGGATCCTCTGTAAAGGATTTTAAAGGACATGTTCCCAGTTTCTTTGTGGGTGTGCTTATCCTCATAATTGTGAGGGCATTAGCTTTTGCATTTTTGCATAGAGGGCAATAAGATTAAAACTAGCATTAATACTACAGTGTAGAAAAGAAAATCACCCGCCTGTCTTGTCTGTTGTTTAGTCTCTTTACTCTAGATTGCAGTGGGTCAACTGGAGTTCCTCATCATCACAATTGGCTATTGGGCTCCATCCAGGCAAAGTGACCGTCTTTTGATGAATGCATCCTTAAGATTCTCGTAGCATTGGATGTATATTGAATGTCTATGGATGGTCTATGAGGGGACTTTTATATACATATATGCATGTGGTAAATACACCAGAGCGGGTAAATCAACTTTTCTGTTTGGTTGGTCTGTAACAGGGTGCTGATTTGGAGTGATAGGAGTACTATGGTGATTTTATGCATGGAAAATGGATGATTAGACAGGATATGGTCTCATGATATGTGGCTTCCATTACAAAAGGTAAAAACAATCTGCCATATAATGCATGGACTGATGATTCCAATGGTCTGGCACTTTCAACTCTCAAGCCCTTTGCATTCTGTAATTGAAAGTGTTTTGGTACCTACAGGTGCTGTGATCCATAGAGGATCCATATGTATTGGTTTATTAATTGCACAAAAGGTACACAACATCCATAGTAGTTGAAAACCAAATCTTTGTGCAGTTTGATAAGCAGTCTGGGATGTCGGCAGTGGTTACCCTCTGTGACCATAATGGCTTCGTAACATTAATTCTCCCTTGTCTTACAAAATGGCATGGATATGCCGGGTTAACCATGAGAAACCAAACACTATGGCTCAGGGAGGATACAGAAACGCACAATATATGTTACAGTGATTTTAGTATGGAGCAGCTAGATACCAGTCTGTGAAGGTCCCCATGGCTCCTGAGTCAGTTAGTGCTGGGTTAGTGTACATCACGAAGGCATCTAAGATCTAGACAGACACCCTGAGTTTTCTACTCTCCAGGAGCTATTATACAATGCTAGCTTGGGACTCTAACTTCACCGACCCATCTACAAAACAACGCAACTTCACAGCCTAATTCAGCTTGCAGATCTTCATTAAAGCCTCTACAGTAGGTTCAAAGCAGGCTCACAAGTTTATGACAGCCAGAGTATGAACAGTGAGAAGATATTCAGCAGCACAATCATTTTCTTGTTTCATGGACAACTGTTCACTGTAATTTTCCAAACAAAGGGTGTTAATGGACTACTTCAGTATCTCATGTTAAAGAGCTTCCAGTAAGAAGGAAGCAAATAAAGTTCATCTCTGGAGTATTACATTTGGTGACTGAAATCATCTGTATATTGCATTTGAAACCCCTTCTAATCTATTCTATTTCTATTTCTATTCTAATTCTAATTCCCAGGGCAGCAGTTTTTAATTTTCAGGCAATGCCATGCAAGGCATGGTATTACCTATATCCAGGTTGACAGTGGGTGGCATGGGAATGGCAGAGAGCTTTTTTGTTTGTAGGTGATCTCTAAAGTGCATGTAGTAGTATGAACTCCAGAATACATGTACCATTTTCTCAATAAACTGGTCACAATAATGATGGTGATTCCCTGCAGCTGTTTTAGGTGAGCTTCCATAAACAGTTCCTGTTCAGACACCACTATTTGTGGTTTATGCAACTGTCCTGGATTCACTGTGTTAAATGAATCAAAGTCCCAAATCAAAGGCCAATCAAAGAGAACAGATAAACGGTCAGTAACAGTGAATGACTAGAGGATAGACGAGGGAAACAGCTTATACTTAATAATAAATGGGCAAACTTTGCAATAAATGCTAAGACACATGGCATTTGAACCAGCAATGACTAACAGATGTCATGTGAAATCAATAACCATAGCAACACACTGAAATCTCTGAAGACTGAGACATCTGGTGGCTGGGGGTATCGTATGTGTATGTGACACATCTACCTTTTTAAAATTACTGAATCTAAATAGGCTACAAAGACTTTTGAATGAGTTATAAATTATATCATGAGATCTCTCTGTATTACATATCAGTTGATGTTTAAATGATCAAAAACATCCTGATGGAACCTTATAAATCCAAACACCATTCAAGCTTACAAAATGATTGAGAAGGTGTCTAACATCTGGTCAAAAATGTGTCAGGAATAATTAATAATGTATAATTATCGCACTTTTGAAGTGTAGGCCTTATTGAGCTACACGTGTGTTACACTGCCTTAGAGTTTTGCCAGCTAGCTAACAAACCATTGATGCCCGATATCTTAAAACTGCTCTTCATCCAGAGAGAGTCACTCATGATCATAATGCATGTGTGAGTAGCCATAATATACTGTATATGTGTGTGAAACATTATACAGGCTACTACAGCCTGCACACGCCTCTGTGTCTCTGAGTGCTGGTGCTGACAAGATCTTGGAGGATCAGTCTGCTGGATCTGGCCTCGTCTCAGCCTGAACGACTGGAATCTGGCTTGATGGAAAAGCGTAGGAGAGAGAGAGAGAGAGAGAGAGAGAGAGAGACCTAATGAAATTAGGAAAGGAACTTTATAAAGGGTACTGAGGGCATTGTGATTGCTTCTCTTGGTTTATGATTATCTGTTCATCTTTCTTCTCAGTGACAGCTATGGCATGAGTTATATTTCTATGAGTTTCATCAGGCACAACATGGCCACTTCAGATTTCACTGAATCTACTAAAAGCTGTAGCATAGCTTACATTCGGTGTACATTACTTTGTATCTTATGTTGGGAGAATCATGAAAAAAGTATTTCCTGCAAAAAAGACATATACAGTCTTATCACCTGTGTTTCTATTTAACACACACACAAAAAAAGGTTCCTGTTCATATTAGGATAAGCACAACAAGTAGAAAGGACCTGCACAATTCTATTGTCCTTTCCAGTTGTACTCTCTATCCTTCATTAGTACTATTATAAACAAGCAAGACTATTCTTACACACACACACACACACACACACACACACACACACACTGCAATCATAGTGTATATGGCCTTGAACAGATGCACCATTGTTCTTATCACCTTGCTCTTCTCCATTTTTTCTTCCTGTATGTTACCCCCACCCTCCTGTTTTTTCCTCTTTTTTTTTATCAGCACTAACCTTTAATCTCCTAAGGCCTTGAAAAGGGAACATAAAAGTGATAGAGAGAAGAACAGTAGATGGAGGAAGAGGAGACCCTTTGGATCTTATCTTTTTTCTACTCAGGTATGCCAGGGCAAAAACTACTAAGAACTCCCTTCTCCCTCACACAGCCGCACACTGGGTCCATTGTTTGGCGGTGGGCGCCTTGTGATCAGGTAGGCTTAAGACTTATGAGCGTGTGCCCCCTTCTCCACTTTCCTTTCATGTCCTTGTTTTTTTCTCAGCCTGTACCTGTCTGTTGAGCCCTTCCTCTTTTCCCTTGCCTCCTCCTCCTCCCTCTCATGTGCCTTCTCAGGCTCCCAGAGCTCTCCAGCGGGCTCTCTTCCATCTGTCTGCAACTCTGATTTGTATCAGCCACTGCTCTTCCTGCTTTTTCATCTCACCGCTTTTGCCCTCCCCCTTCTAATCCTCTCTCCTCCTTTGCTCTCGTTTACCTGCAAAGGCTGAGGGGTTTCCTGAACAAGAATGTATTCAGCAGTCCATACAATGACATTAGCTCCTTGACAGGTACAATGAGAGTTTATTATTAGTTGTGTAACCACATGGGAAGATCCTAGGCCATTACAGTGACGTTCCTGCAACAATATTAAGAGTTTATTAATTGTGCAATATCTAGAAGTGCAAGAAGCCTAACCTGCTGTGTTTTAAAGTGGCCCTTCTTCCTTACGCCTCTTACCACAATCTTACAGAAATATTGGTGTGTGGTATTGATCCTTTAGGCCAAGCAATCAATCATGAGAAATGGTAACAAAGTGTAACAAAGAGTCCTGGCAGAAGTGATCAAACGGCTTGGTAAGGAATGTGAAAATTCAGGAGCTGAAGGGGTGAAAGCTGCACTTGCGGTAAAGGAGTTAAAACTGATTTTCATTGTTACTGAATTAAGATCAATATCTAGCCAAACAACTGAAAAACACTGGCAACGTTTTCACTGGTTCAGCTGAAGACGAAGCAGTTTTGAGCAATAACAAATGCTGATAGACAGACTATACTTTACAAATAAAGCCACGGAACAACAGACAGCTGAAAATGATAATCCTTTGCCACACACAGTGTAACCCACACATGGAAACGGAACACAAAGAAGGACATTGTATTCTTGAGGAAATGTGTGTTTTAAAGCAAATCAACAAAATGAAAGAACCAGTGTTTTGAATAGTGGTTGCCATGTCAAAAGCTCCTTTTTTGTTCATCTTGTCATTCTCACTTCTCTTCGAAAGAGAAGGAACAGAATGCATGGAATGCATGCAAGAATGTGCCACTTCAGCCAAGCATCAGTTGCAGTGTCCATTCTGAGCAAGACAGGGTCCATCTGAATCCACCCTTGACCTTTACTTTGCCTTGATCTTTGCAAACACCTTTAGAAAATGCTTGTAATCCCTATACACAGCCGTCTCACAAAAAACTATAGCGTTAGGGAATACTGACTTAACATTCAACCTACATGTTTAAAAGCACATAAGCTTTTCTTTATTAAAAGCTGATGATTTAAAAAAAAAAACCCAGTGAATTAAGGCAAAAATAAGCATAAAAATTACTGAATGAGATTCAATTATTGCTGAAAAGTATCTGATATTATGTTTTTTATGAGAGCAACAGTTTAAGGGAACCACATCACAAGTTAGAGTATGTGATTGATTTTTATAATGGAGGGTTTTTTTCTTCTCTATTTTATTTATTTATTTATTTATTTATTTATTTTGCTTTCCACACATTTTGCCACAAGCAAGCAGCTCTCCATGTTTCCTGCAATCCTGAGAGTCACAAGCAAGAGGAAAAGAGGTGGGAAAATCACCATGGACACCACCAAAATGTTGACTCCTGCAGCTCAGTGGCAGGTCTCCGATAACGTCAGTCAGACATTGACCCATTGTAATTGCGGTGAAGGAGCAGTGACCCTCGTGACAGGGCATTAGGTGATCCTAGCAGTTGAGTCTGAAGTGCTAAGGAGAGCTGAGGAAATACTTTGATGTCACAAGGAATGGAGTAAAAAAAAAAAAAAAAAACATAAAATGAGACGGCAGCTATATAAAGATATACAGTGCATAACCACAGTCACAGTCCAGCAAACACAGGGCTGCAGTGCATCAGATTAAAATGCCTTGTCTAGAAATAGAATGTCTTTCTAGATGTGATAGATTTTCATTACTACTAATGAATTAAGTTCAAGGTCAGAATCGCATGTAACTGAGACATACCTATGTTTTACTCCACCATCTGCATACATAACTCTCATGCGTCTTCTGAATACTGATGTGTGCAATTCTGGCATTAAAACTTCAGTTTGTTAGCGAAAACCTTTCACTCTGATACTGAATAAAGATCAATGTCTGAATAGCTGGCTGAATGACTCAAAAGTACTGATGATGTGTTGACTTGTTCATCTGAAAATAAAGCAGTCCTGAGCATTAGCTAATGCTGACAGACTAAGTATACTCTACAAAGAAAACCACTGCAGGCCTCTGTAGCGCTCCTCAGTAGATTAACACTCTTCAGGCCAAAGGTTGTGGTGTTAATTGACTGGAACCGGCATCATCACAAAGCTAGTGACGTATTTGCATGTACAGGAAAAAAGGCCCATAAATACCATACCATCTGCTCTGAGAACACTCAACCTGAAATGGGCCTGGCCTAAGTGCAGTATGGTGTGTGCCTACAGCAAGACATTCAAATGAAAGTAGTTTAGCACACAGGATGAAACAGATACAGCACTGGAGGAGCCATTAACAGGGCTTGAGACGTCATGTATGGGCAGGATTCATGGGTTGTGAGGCTCCATCCTGGAAAGCTCCACAATTTTAATTTACCACCGAGCAGGGTTTGACTCTGTTTGGGAGCAAGCATGGGAAAATCTCCCTGGAGATTTCAGCACAGATGTGATAATCTAAGAAATTGCCCTCAGCAAGCTAATTAGGACCAAGTTGCATGGGTGTGTGTCTGTGTGTGTTTGTAGGTGGGTGGTGAACATGTGAATCTGCATGGCCATGCAGACATTCCTACACATAAACATTAAATACGTAAACCCTTTTATTGCAAGTATGCACTTGGTGAACGTACATACATGCAGATGTCTATAAACCATGTCAAAACAGAGACAGCTAGAGCTGCACAAACATGCACGCAGGCCACTTCCAGCAAGTCAGTGTGTGCTAAAATCCAGTTGCACGTTCAGTGCCTTCCCAGAAACCCGGTGATGGACAAGCTTCACAGTTGGACTCTACTGGGTCAGCAACATCCAACTCCACTTTGAAGCCCATCAATCTTCCCTTTGTTTATGTAGGTAATGGAGAGGTAGAGAAATGAAGTTGTCTAGTTCTTTTGTTTACATTGAGCCATGTTGTAGATTTTCGTGACAAAGTGCTGAAAATTTCTGTCCTCTTTGAACTGAGCATCAGTTTGGCTCTTCACCGTCTGTGCATGGGTTTGTAGGTACCATGATAAAAGTGCACGGTCATGTGTGTTATGGTGCACATGATTGAGGATTTGCTGTTTAGTGTGTGTGTCAACAGAGACCGTGTCCACGACGACATTACCTGTAACTCAGACGCCTCTTCCCGCAACATGCGGGAAGGAGAGAGGGTCTACTGTTGCTGTCTCCTAGATACTGAGCCACTGTTTGCCTCACTGTGGGTTTCACACCTCTTCTACTGAATGTGCGCCTTGTGACTCCACCTACCTCACTGCTAGGCCTTCGGAAACCTGCCAATCAAAATGTACCTAACCATTAGCAAGACAGATCCTATGTTAGTATATATACTACAGTATAGTTCTGAAGGAGTAGGTTTGTATGTGTATTTTCCTAATATTCCTAATACAATTATAAAACGTACACAGACCTCACATTATAGTAACCTGAAAATAATTAGACACTTGCTCTGTTGTTTCTCGGCAAAGGTTTAGTTGGTAATAGGTGTGGCATTGGCTTCTGGACTCCATGCTTCCATTTGACAATTAACGTGTCAATAACTTCCACAAAAAGGAGAGTACATCAGCATAACCCACAGCATTAGCATACAGAGAGGGACAGAGACGAACAGTGAAAAACAGTTAAAAAACAAAACAAGAAACTGTGGAACATGGTGGTTTAGGTTTGTAAGTCTTCCAGTCAATCTACCTCCCTTGTCTTTCTTGAAATATTCTGAAGTTAACTGTTCAGATTCAGTCAAATACTTCAAAACTATCTGGAAGACATTTTAACAAATCAATACTAATAAAGCAGCTACAGGACATTTTTCAGGAAATAAAAAGTGAAACATTGTTCTTTATTAGCATCCTAATATTCTGGCTTCTAATTCAGTTTGATGGAGGACAGAGACAAAATACTGTCCACAGTCCAAATTCTTGCAGAATTAACTTCTGGATGGAGTGCATTTCAATTTGAGTGTAACAACTTAAAAATTGCTTGATTTGTAGTTAAATAATCAAATATCAAGTGGTATCAATATCAGACATAATTACAGCAAATATATTAAGTAGACCATTAGGCATATGAGTAATAACAATAAAAATAGCAAATAATGTTGCTAATCACAATTGCACATATGGGAACCTCATACTAAAATACAGGTATTAGGGTTTATTGTCATCATTTAATTTGCAAATATGAAACAGAATGTGCAGATGTGGATGTTTATTACCTCATTTAGTCCTTCAGTTGAGTAATATGAGCATTTACGTATAAGAGGCACCATGAAGCACTGATATGAATGTGGACTCTTGGGCATGCAGGCTGTTCAAAGATGTATAGATATTATCATGTGCTCTTTGAAGTCGTTACATTATTTCATATCATGACTATAGCATACCAGACACATTTTTATTCATTTTGGTCTATTCCTCTATATTTATATATGAATCTTTATTTAAATCTGACTACTTGCAAGAGTCCAGGCTGGAAAGCAGTCCAGTCTTCTGCCTTATTTCAACCTTAAACAGCTTTATGTATAGAGTACCTGCCGCAATTATTGGAACAGCCAGTTCTTTGGTTTTTGCTGACCAAATGACTGAAGACATTTGGGTTTGAGATCAATAGATGAATATGAGACGATAGCTCAGAATTTCATGTCTTCATGTCCTGATATTTAACTCTAGATGTGTCAAACAACTTAGAACATGGCACCTTTGGTAGCAGACTACTCAATTTTTAGGCACAAGTATTGGAACAGATAGACTTAAACTAAATTAAAGTAAATGACACTTAATATTTGGTTGCATATCCCTTGCTTGCAATAACTGCATCAAGCCGCCGACCCACTGACATCACCGAACTGTTGCGTTCTTCTTTTGTGATGCTTTTCCAGGTTTGTGCTGCAGCTTCTTTCAGGTGTTGTTTGTTTTGGGTTTTTTCCACTTTAGTCTCCTCTTCAGGAGGTGAAATGCACGCTCAATTGGGTCTAGGTCTGGTGATTGACTTGGCTAGTCTAAAACCTTCCACTTTTTCCCCTTATGAAGTCCTCTGTTGCGTTGGCAGTGTGTTTTGGGTCATTGTGTAGACCGATGAGTTTGTATGTTTTGGATCATGAGCAGATCCTTTGTTTCTCCACACTTTGGCCTATCACTTTGGTAGAGGTTAATCTTGGTTTCAGAACTTTTGTGGCTCCTCTCTGTATTTGTTTGTGAGTTCCAATTTGGCTGATTTGCATCTTGTGGTATGGCCTCTATATTTCTGCTCTTGTAGTCTTCTTTGAATATTTTATTGTGCTCCCTTCACCCCTGCCCTGTGGTGGTTGTTGGTGATGTCACTGACCTGGTTTTTTTTCACAGTTCTCACAAAGATTCCGTCATCAACTGCTGTTGTTTTCCTCTTAGATACATGCTCCAATATTTCTGATCACTTGAATAATGGGTGGGTTCAAACAAAAGGTACCATGTTCTAAGTTGTTTAACACATGTATATATTAGATATAAATATCAGATATAATACATAATACAGATACATTAGATATAAATAATGAAAACTGCAATTCTAATCTATCGTTTCATATTCATCTTTTGATCTTAAACCCAAAAGTCTTCAGCGTATATCAAAAACAAAAGGATTGGCTTTGCTGTTCCAATACTTTCAGAGGGGACTGCATATTAAAAAAACAACAACCCTGAGCAGCCTTCCATAATCATCTATATATGCCTACATCATAGTATTAATTTATTAACATTTAACTTTATTTTCATTCTGTGCTCACATTTGCCATTTTTGAGGACACCAAATTAGAACTTTTTGCATAACTTTTCACATAAGGGTAACTTGTCATGTGCTATGTGGGGACTCAGTGGTTAAGGCATTTGACTACTGATTGGAAGTTTGTGAGTTCAAATCCCAGCACCACCAAGCTGCCCCCGCTGGGCCCTTGAGCAAAGCCGTAACCCTCAGTTGCTCAGTTGTATAAATGAGATAAATGTAAAATTTAACACTCTTTGACTTCTGTAAGTCGCTCTGGATGAGGGTGTGTGCCAAATGCCACTACGTATATGATATACCTGAATAATTGTGCACTATATATAAATATAACACTTACATTATGCATCTGAAGCTGATTCATTAACTGCAGCCAGATCACAGCTAGTTTTGTTTCTGTATGACAGTTTCATGAATCAGATCCAGGTTTAGCGAACATCATTCCAGGTGTTCAAATCTGTGCTCATTTTAATGTATGCATATATCCATATTTATGACTATTGGGAGTTAATTTTACAGTAAACTGAATCTCCGCCCCATATTCAATGGGGAGTATATGAAAGAGGGTGTGGAATGTTGAGATGGGCTGTGTGTGGTGTGTGTGAAAAACATTAGGTATGACCTGAACAGTGCCCAGTGATGGTTATTTTTAAAGGCCTCACTCTCCTGAAGACTTCAAACAGCCTGGACCAGGCTGCCTGGCATTCCACACAAACAGGTCAACCCTTTGAAGAGTTCATCACAGCACCATGTTCTGGAGGGGGCAGACTCTATACAGAGATCATTACTCATCGCGCTGAACTGGCTTCATCCCTGCTGACAAACTCTCTCTTTCTTCCTTTCTCTCTGACAAACTACTCCACACGTCACTCCTCAGTTCAGTGCGCATCCACTGCTTAGACCCTTTTGACCTCTTAATAATCAAATATTACCACGACTGAAGTTGCCCCTGATGCACATACACGCATACATACATGTACACAGGATGCCTCCTGTGTGTACACTGCAGTTCTTGGAGTTTCACTTGTGCATATACTCCGCATGGTGCATTAACAATGTAAATAGTAGGGGCAGTAAAACAATATGTGACCTGTGTCCACAACTGACTAAACAAACTAGCATTGTATCTCAAATCACAAACAGTACATTTAGAGCTCTTCTTCTAGATTTTCTACATTTTTAAATAACTCTGAATGTAAAGTCAAAGATTTTTTATTTGAGACACAGGTAATGACAGCAGTCACAACAACAGCACAAAGGTTTACAAGCGCTTGTCAGTGTGTGTAACATCGCTGTGCATGAAGCTGCTAAACATTTTACAGTTTGGGTTGGAATCTAGATGGAGAGGGATGCTTTTGCTCTGATGTGCAATCTATTGAATGTTGCATTTAATCCCCCAGTTGTACATAAAATACGCAGGTGAGTACAGGAATAATGCCACTCAGTTTGGCACTGTTTCTGCATATGCACACAAAGCCATGCATCAATATAACCCGGCCTTAACATAGAACTAAGTATGGTATACATACAAAATTCAGGAACCAAAGGGAAAATTTCAGCTCTCTTACTTTTCTATTGCAATGTTTGAATGATCATCCCTCAAAACTACCGAAACTATACTCGTGTATTACAATCATTATTTGGTTCCAAAGTTCCAAAACAATATTAAGAAACCTTTCACTTCTTTTGAGTTAAATATCACTTCTCTGTATCTCGGATGCCTTAAGGTGAGTTTATGAGGTGATAAATAGACTGTGACACACCTGTTTAATCTCTCTGTCTCAAACCATCTATGCCTCTTTAGTGGCATCCTCCCAGGCCATCATTGGACCAGTAGGTTACTTCCACACAGTTGGCACAGGTCCTTTCCTTTCCCATCCAGCTGTACTCAAAAGCACATTTTCCTCTGGGTTTACAGCTTAGTGGAATTTTACTGAGAATGCCACTGGAATTCATTGTGTGTGCGTGCGTGCGTGTGTGTGTGTGTGTGTGTGTGTGTGTGTGTGTGTATCTAAAATTTCAATGTGCAATTTCAAAATTTGGTGGGCATTTATTTGGGTAGAATGGGTTCTTAAAACTGCTGACTTGTAAAACAGATTTCCTAATCATGCTATTGGCAAGTCCTAGAAAAAACACTGGTGCTTTAAAACGTGACCTCAACCACAGGCAAATTTTTACAGCCAGTAAATATGTCTATCCACTTTGT
>CM041000.1:5333518-5386589 GCA_022985145.1 Pangasius djambal | reverse complement strand
GTTGGGGGCGATTGACGTTATATCAGTAGGTATGCAGGAAAAGTTATCTGTCATGTCGACCACATTAATTTGCAAATCTTTGCAAATTTGTCTTCGTCTGGAATCCACCCACATTAACTGGCTGCCAGCCTACCGTAGGATTCAGCCGATTCTAATAATAACAGAATCAGGCCAAATGAAAAAAAAAAACAAAAACTTTTTAACATGATGAAGTGCTCAATGCTGGTAGCTACCAGTACTGGCATGCTCACGCACTCAGGTCACAGCTCCTAGCTTTTTCTGTTAAGATATCTCAATTACAGACACCGTGAAGCTTAGCAGTGAGAAACATTGTTGTAGCATGTACAATTCATACAAATATTTATTTCATAATGATATATTCTTATATTTAATATTGCTTGTTAAACGGCATATTTTTGTTTGTCTGACATGAATTTCAGAGTGAAACGCTGTGGTTAGAATCAGGCAGTGGTTAAGTCGACTCGGAATACATTTCTATGTGCACTTTAGAAATAATCAGCATGAGTCTTCTTAACTGATATACAGAAGTTGGAACATTTCCGAAAAAAACAGACTCATAAAGGACAGGTGGGAGTCCTCACCCAAATAGCCTGATCCGATAGCTTACTTGAACAGCTTGCAAGAAAAACTTTTGTTATTTATATATATATGTACATATGTTATTCATAGATAATGACATGGTGCTAAGAAACCGCTTATATGATGAAATTTTTTTACAAGAAACATACTTTTGTTTAGGATCTGACTTGTTGCCCCTATATATCAGCTCCCTGAAGAGGAATATCTGCCATTTCTTCACCATGCACAAGAAAGTACGGGAAAGTTTTACAAGGACCTAAGTCCAGCACAGTTTTGCCTTTAAGAAAGGAAATAACCAAAATGTGCTTGACTCTGGCCTTCTAGGATTGGAGTTAGGAAAGATCTACCACTTTCCAGCAGTGTCTGATGCCTTATGGAAAGACTCTGTGTATTCCTCTATATGTATATAACCAACAGTGTAATCATATCGTCATTTATTTTTAAGGCATTATACGAAACCTCCAGGGCTTTTTCTCTCTTAGTAGGCTTGGATTTCACAGCCATGTATGGACAGGTCTTTTCCACAGCTATTATTTTTTAAGATTTAACTTTAATTGCCAGTTTGTTAGCATGCTAAATCCTGTTAGACACTTATGAAAAGACAGACTATGTGACAGCTATTCTGATGTGCCTCTTGGCACACAGCATAGGAACTTTGTCTTTTGTGTGTGTATGTGTGTGTGTGTGTGGGAGAGGTTTATACAATGTCACAGGACTCAGATTATTATTCAGTTATTGAGCCTAAGGCATAAAATACAGTTGTTGTTATCATTTATTTAGTAACCACAATGAAACTATAGAAAAAAGGATACAGAGAGTAAAGAAGAGAGTAAAGAGTGTAAGTCAATTATGTAAGTCAATCAATAGTTGACAGGGAGTTTAAATCATTTTATAGATGACATATAAGTCTCCACATAACTTCTAACTGATCCAAATGTATAAAATCTTGCAGATACAGGTTAAAAGCTTCAGTTATTGTTCATATTACACTTGCTTTTTTTTCCCATGCAAAACCCTGCAGCTTTCATTCAATTTCAACTTATTTTACTTTTTTTTATATGCTTATATCAAAGACAAAAACTCCTCAATACAGTGAATTTGCAGTGGTTCCTCTCATGATGATGCTACTTATGTTTATGTAGCAGTAGTAGATAATGCAATATGTAGTATAACCCAGAGCCTAATAAAAGGCCATGTGTTATTACTTACAAATCTCAAGTAAATGTTTGTGATAAATGCTTAAAAGTATGTGTTATGCTTACACTACAATCACGTTTTCCTGAAATTTGAACATCGTTATTAAAGTCACATGTCTACTACCAATGTATGTGTTATCGTGAAAGCAACATTATGAATGCCAGATGTGCAACATCTGTTTGGCTGCCACCTGCACCACCTAGAGAACAGTTTGTTCAACAGGCTGTGATGCGTCTGTTTTTATTCCATTTTTCTCACATACGTTTGCAACCTACGTTTCCTCCTCTGTCTAACATCCAAACGCCCCCATCTGTCCCTACCATTGACGTATACAGTGAGGCTCCTGGAATGGGAGGAGAGATGGGAAATTATGCAACTTTATTGGCCACAGATGTATGCAGTCTGTTGAGGGCGGTGAGCTGCCATGACAGACTGACATGACTTTAATCTTCTACAATACTTTAGCAGTGTAGAGTCTGTCCATAAAAAGTAATGTCTGAATACTTAATCAAAACTACCCCCACTCTCCATCCTCACAAATTGTTCAGTTTCCTACCCTTCTTGTTACATTTTGTCACACACATGTGAAAGCTATTTTCAGATTTGCACAAATATAACAAGTCTTCACATTTTTACACCATGTAGTAATTTGTAATTTGTATTTTTTTACATGTAGGACATTATGTATTTCAGATGTATAAGGGGAAAATGTTATTTTGTACATTTCTTTAATACAACCTAACCATGTTTAAGTGAGCTTCTATCGGTGTGCAGTTCCATATCCCATCTTATGCTCTTTTACTTTACATAAATATCGTATAGTACTTGTGGGCCAGACTTGGCTTAGGAATAATAAACATTTCCCTTTGTCCATGGAATAACTTCTAGACCTACAGATGGGCTCCACCTGTAATCTAGGGACATTCCTCCATTTATGTATGACTCGCTAAAGCACCCAAATGTTATTCTGGCTCGAGTCATGGTTGGACGAACCTGGATCTTTCCTAACTATCTCCAGGCAACAGAGACATCAAACATGCGTCACTCCCACCTTTTTGGTATGTGGTACTGCTCCAGCTTAGTCCTTGGATTTTTTTTTTTTCTCTCGTGAAAACGCTGGGATACTTCATTGTAGATATAGATTAGTCTCTTGGATGATGGAACAGCATTCATAGAACTATCTTGGTTGCCACAGCTGGAAGGTTGGAGGCCCTCTGTATATTTGCATTGAACACAGCTGTGTGACTTGGGAGAAAAGGCCAAGAGGCCTAATGTCAATATGTCTGAACAAACAGCCAGACTTCAGAGAGAGAGAGAAACAGAGAAAGAGAGACAGAGAGAGAGGCAAGAAGAGAGAACATGGGAGAGAAAGAACTACATGACACCTATATTAATTTCTTTTTTTTCCCCCTTATACAGCTATCATATAATGCAAAGTAACAGATTTGCTGTCAACAATAGCATAGTTGAATAGTATTATCAGAAACAGAAATATCAGACAACTGTATATGTTTGTTGATTCACAGTAGAAGTCATGATAGGTTAGTTTTCATGTGTCATCTTCCCCCAACAATGCTGAAAGTCAGCCTGAATCTCCCATTTGAAATCAGTATCGCTGAGCTCATCACTTTGCAGAAGCTTCGTCCAATAAAGCAATTTATGACCATTGCTGATGTACAGCTGGCTGCACCATCACTAATGGATTTTAAGTGTGCTCCTTCTGGATCTGGAGAGAGAGAATAGCACGCTGTGATTTATGACTTACCTTTCTGTCTCAACCTAAGCACAGTATTTTACTTTTTCTCTCTCCCTTCACAGTTATTCAGTTTGGCAATATCTCTGCTACTGTTTCACACTGTATAGTAAACCTCATCAAAGCAGTAGCGAGGATTTCATGCCTTTCTTCCACAGGTGCCACTGAAGATTAACTAAACCTCTTTGGTTGATTTATGGAGAGAAACAGATCATTCCTCTGCTCTTGGGCACATGTTTAGGTCACTGTGATATGCCGTTTTCAAGCAATCATTGGTCCTGTCCAACTGCTCATTGCCTGCCCACCCAAGCATGAATTAAATGGTATACATAGTTCTCCCCAGTGACAACTCACTTATTATTGGTCATAACTGTGGCATTCATTCATTCATTCATTCATTCATTGATGTTCAGTAAATGCTTTATTCTAGTCAAGGTCACGGTGGATCCACAGCCTATCACAAGATGTGGACACGCACACACACACACACACATATCTCTGCACACACACACGATTACAACTAGTGGCAATTTTAGTGTAGCCAATCCACCTGGGAGGTAGGAGGAAGCTAGAGAACCCAGAAGAAAACTAAAAAAAAAAAATGCCATGAATGCAATGCAATGAATTATGACCTTCCTAAAATGTAGGATTCATTCTGTTTAATGTTGCACCCATTAAATAAATAGGTCTCTATGCTTTCAATCCTACATCTGCTATCTCCTTGCTGAATATCCCACTAAGGTAGAGGTCCTTCCTGGGAGGCATGATGATAGAGTCGGTTGCCCATTTTGCACCACTGAAATGTGAATGACGCATGAAATACCATTATGTTTACACTAAATCATTCGAGGCACATGAAAGATCACAACGAGGTCCTGAAGAGGATGATGAGCTTTGTGATAAGTGTGTGTGAGGCTTAGAATAGGGCATACAGTAAGTCAAGTCTCCCACAGCGATACAATGGCTGCTGGGTGTGACAACCTACAGGAATATTACATTTGAATTCCTTTGTAAAAATATAGTATCATTTTTTTTTACTAATAACAAATACAAGACAGTTCAGGCTTTCCTTCATTTACGACATCTGAGCCTGGACATCAAACATTTACCGTGCAGCAGTGATCCTAACCAGACCAGAAAAATGGCTGGTCAGTAGTCATGTGCATGTTTATCTATATAAAGTGTTTAGTGAGACAGTAGTCTTGGATTCCTTTGATGCCCTTCTAATGACCTGAACTTCAGTCAGATCTTCATGGTACACCAGTTGCTTATCTTTCTGATCCAGATGATTGTGTAATAGATAAAAACATGCCTGAGTCTTTTAGGGTCATCAAAGTCTAAATGACTACCAGAGCTGTTTGACAGGTACACTAAATCCTGTTTTTAGCAGCAGTGTTTTGCAGACTTAAAATACTGACATCTCCCCTTTTTAAAAAGCATAATTTGTGTGAAATGAGCGCATGAGCACTTCCACACACTTATCTCACCAGCAGCACCTAATGATTGAAATTTAAAATATTTACTTTCACAAATCATATTGTAATCGTTTGGACCAAACATATGTATATTTTCTAACTATATTCTTTGTTCCAGTGCAGAAGGTACCCACCAAATGGCAAAATTATTGGCTAGATGTTTTACAGCCAAAAACTCTAAGCTTGCGTCAGCAGCTTGCCTAAGGCCTGAGCTAATACCACTTCTGACACCCTGCTGTGATTGCGTGTCATTATCAGGTTGTCACCCTCCTCTGGAAAGCTTCTAATTGTGGGGCTGTGTCACAGCTACTTCCTGCACAGGAATTTGTTCAGCAAATCCAAGTCGGCTTTTGGTTTGGCACTCATGCCTGGTCTAGGCTGTGGAAGCTTTAGAACAGTTTATAATGGCCTTCTCCTATTTAGCCAGTGTTGGACCAGGCACAAAGCTTTCCCATAAATGCAGATCTGAACACAAGCCACAGGCACCGACCACTACCAGACGAGGGGCTTTATCTGTTGTCTGGTAATGTTTGGTGCCTGTGGTTTTGTTCTGCTTACAATCTGGCAGTGAAGCCAGAGGCACATCTTACTTATGTTTGCATTTCTGTCTATGTGAAGAAACCTCTACAAAAACATTGTGGAATATTTTGCATAACTTTCAAGGAGACCAGTGCCTGTTATATATATTGCATAATTTAACATTTTGATGATATTCTAAATTGTGCCATATTTTTCTCATGTGAGAGTCAGCTCTGTCCTTCTTCTACAATTTACAGTTCCTGGTTTCATAGACACCATCCTTCATCTGATTTCATCCTTCAAAAGTGCCAAAATAATGATTTATTGTGGCTGTTGATCTCCAGAGTTAGTAGAGTAGCAGAGCAGCTTGTCAGTGACACTGTACAGGAAAAGAAATCCTGACAATGTAGTAAACAGCACTACTGTATTATTTAACCACTAGCCACAGGGTACCAGATAATCAGACACTCTGGGCTGACTGTGGCAGACACTTGAGAGTATTGATTTCAATTCAAGGCTGTCAACAGCTCAAGGGCTGGGTGCTGGGCCTCCAGTACACCAATTTTCACAAAGGACTCAGGCACTCTTTAGCCCTATTTGGATGAGAATAAATTTACATGGTGACCTGGAATAATTCCATCAACTGCAGATGCTCCTCTGTGGGTTTTTTTTTCCATCTGCCATGCCAGTGTTTTTCACTCTCCTCCCCTGAGAAACAGACCAAATTACCTGTTTTTTGACCAACTCTACAGTCAACAGATCTGTTTTAGCCTGTTTTAGCCTGTCCGGATAGACACATCGGTGATTTGCAGGCAGATGCTGCATCTTGCATTGTTAAAAAAAAAAAAAGAAAAAAGAAAGAGAAAAAAAAAGCCTTTGCTACTCGCCTTATTTAGTCTCCTAGTGTGAGTATCCACTTACCGGATTGTGAAAAGTTGAATGCATTGGAGGAGTCTCTCAACAGCTTACTTGGTATGGGTCGTATAACTTTATCGCCGTACTACCCACATTGGGAGCCCGTTAGAAGGAGAAAGAAAATAAAATCGAAATTCAATCCAGAGGGCTGATTAAGGGGATATTATAATGTCAGCTATAGGCATAAAGCCACTTTATATTCACATGTGCCATAATATCATGCAATTTTCTAGAATTCAGTAAATTAACAGTTTTATCCGTGTAGGGTTCTTAATCATCATTAGACGCTCAGGTAAATAAACATGCTCATATCATATCACATGTTTGATGCAATTATCTGGGTTCGTCGACATTATAACTAGGCAGAAACTGGTCCCTTTCATGTAGTGACGCGATAGGTTTATCACAAAAGTTTCAGTCCAACCATGACTGGACTAAAAATGAGAAGATTATTGCTCTTGTCCTTTATATAAAGACACAAGCACAAGAAGTATGTATTAAAACATACCACATAGTGTAGTCGGCAGTTATGAAAATGAACTCGCATGTAAGTAGCAACAAGATATACGAGATATTTGCATACGGAATATTATATGAAACTACATTAAATTCGGAGTAATGATGGAAGATGGAGGAATGGAGGATCTACTCACGCTACCGAGTGTGCACATCTGGTTGGGTGGATTGTTGCCAACCTCTATGATGGGTTCCATTTGTGGCAGCCTAAAAACATTGGCAAGCCGCTGTAGACTGCAGTGTTAGTGTTTGAAGGCTCACACTGGGCATATGCCCCACACTGGTAAGTGTATATATTTTTATTAGTTATAGAGAAAATAAACACACATGTAACATATGTTTGTGCCTAAAAAAAAAATCTAAGATTGTCAGGAGTCCCATTCAGCAGTATTTGACAGTTTGTTCAGCAACAATGAAAGTAATAATGGCTGTCTACGTCATACCGCTTGAAATAAAAAAGATAACCTACTGCTGACGTTAGGTGTCTGAGTGCGAGTTAGCACATGCGGAAGAGTGGAGGATTGTGTGCATGCCAGAAAAGTGATTATGACAATAGTTAAACCATATTAAAATTTCATTCAGCCTGGTCAAACACTGATAGAATGAATGGACTGAAGTGCACAGATGTCATAATCTGCTTCTCAAAGTTCCTGGAAAAAAATGATTTCATTTAATTATTCCTTTTTTGGGCAAATGATCATTTCACACAGGCCAGGAAGATTTCATAAAAGAATTTCATTTGAGATTTAAGTCCAGTGGGAAAAAAAATACTATTTTTAAGTGCTTGACGCAAGTGCTCGAGTTGTGAACCTCTGACCTATTCCCTCCAACATACATAGATATTAGCAAAAACAGCATAGCTATAATATGAATATAATACTATATATATAAAACTTTATAACGAATGAATGTGTGAATGTGTGTGTGTGTGTGTGTGTGTGCACGGTGCCCTGAGATGGTGTCCCACCTCACACCCAGTGCTCCTGGGATAGGCTCTGGATCAACTGTGACCATGAACAGGATAAAGTGGATACTGAAAGTGATTTACTTATTAATAAAAAACTTATTAGTAAAAAACTATAAAGTATATTTTTCACACAGTTTGAGTTGTATCCACTAACAGGATGTTGGCTTCTCTGAAAGCTTTACAGTGTCCTTTTGTGTCACCATAACTACAAATTAACACAAGCTTATCTCAGTGAAAAAGAATGCACTCATCCATGTTTAGATAGCCTGATTTGAAAAATGAGGCATGTCTGCTTATTGCCTGACTAAGAATTCAGACAAGGAGAACACTCCCATGAAAATATGAGCAGGAGAGTGATAAACTGGACAATAGGACTAATTCCAATCTGGTGACATAAAGGTTAATTTAACACTTTTACCAGCTAATACAGCTCCCAGTATTTCATTTGGTCTGGAGCTTTGCGTTCCACTCCTCTCGACTCATCATCTGCCATCATCTCTGAATCTTTTAGGCTCAAGAAGTTCAGACCAGGAGGCTTTGTGGACTGGGTTCAAGCCAGCAAAAAGGTTCAGTGGGGTAAAGCAAGGACAGGGACCGGACCTTTCCCCTCTCTTTCCCTTCAACACGCACACACACACACACACACACACACACCACTGTGCATTACCCCTGAAAAAGCAATAGAAAGAAAAACAGGAAAGGAAAGGCTTTATTAGTTAAACATCTCGTATCGTGCCAAATATGAAGCACATGTCCACCAAGCATACACGTCACAATATATAATACTCCAAACATAATCCCTCACAGGAAAACACTACTTTTTAATAGCCATTTGCCAACTATCCAAAAACATAATGTTGAAATAGGTTCTTCTATTTTCTTAAGTATTGTTTTTTTTTTTTTTTTTAAATTGTCCTCCTTGCTTGCAAACCTGTTAATTAATGATAAATGAATGCTGAATTTTAGGAATTTGGAGCACCTAAGATACACTTTTTGCAAACAGTGAGCATCATTTATCAAGCAGGATATGAACGGCTTTATTCATAAATCATTCATATGAGCATTTACACAAGAAATTGGGTAGTCACGAAAAGTCCTGTAAACTAAAAAAAAAAGTATCCTACTCAAGCTCCTGAGTGTGTGTAAATTTACGTATAAGAAGACAAACTAATGTAAACCTCCACATGATTGATTTTAAATCATATAATTTGCATGGATTACTTTAATATGTGGAATATACATATATATATATTTATTAGACACACGTATCCAGAGTTTTACTCTCAGATCAGCTCCCATATTGGCACCACTGCGACATCATTTATAGCGTTCACAGAACCGAAGCTATATGCGACTGCAACTACTACACCAACATTGTTATTATATTACACGCATTTCTAAATATTATGGCCAGATATTCCATATCTATAAACTTTCTGAGTATCGGAATGGATTCATGAAAATATGTGTGTATGGTCTTTGAGTGTTAACAAATCAGGATGCTTTTGAACAACTTGCTTTATGATGTTTATTTTTAAAAAAATCTCAGATGGACATTCAAACACATGTATGCACTTACTCACTGACATGCTAACATACACACTGTGCACTCTTACCACATGTGGCAGAAAAATGAATCTGTGCTCATACACACACACACACACAGATAGAGAGAGAGAGAGAGAGAGAGAGAGAGAGAGAGAGAGGGAATGATAATTTTCTTTATGAAGACCAAATGTTACAAAACATAGTTATCATATGCATGTTTCCTCTCTTTGACCATGTGTGCAGGCCTTTACACTTTATGCTTTGTTATGCTATTACAAAAACAATTGTTTTAACATACATAATCTTTTCTCTTCCTTGTAGAACTCCACACAGACAATATAGAGACAAACTGTGGACCCTGAAGCTGTGTAATGGCAATGCTAGCCACTGCACCACCTCGCTGCCCATGAAATATGCAGAAAAACAAAAATACACACTGGTATGTGGATTCATGAAGAGGACAAACTGATCTAGAGTTCAGCATTGCAAACATGCCGTATTGATTAACTCCCACCAAACAGTAAACAACTAAATGGAACTTATATTATCCATTCAAACACTGTCTGGTTTACCAGCGTTACCATTAGAAAGCATATTATAAAATAATATTATTATGATCAAAATAACAGGTACCAAGCAGCCACAAATAGAGTATCCCTGTCCTTTTTGATTAATATCTTTGTAATTTGTCGTAGTTGACATGTTTTTGGGTTGCTGTGTAAAGTGTCTCTGACCTGTGAAGTACTGGGGCTGGACCTAAAGGTCTCCAGATGTCTGCATGGAGCAGAGAAGGCAGACGCGGGTGGAGAAAATGAGTCAGACTGAGCCCTGATAATCAGCCACCCGCAGATGCGAGAACAAAATCGGACATGTTAACAATTTGACACCACAGCTTTAGAGCAGAGGGAGAGGCTACATAATAATGAATGCATATAAAGTTGTGTCTGCTGGGAAATAATGAGGCGCCACACAGAAGTCCCAAAGAATTATCTTGTATTCACCAGTTGACAATGAACGTGGTGATCCCTATCAACTACGTCACGAATCTTTGTTGTTAGAAAAAGGTCCAGGCTCCTAACATTACTTTTGTACTATTGCACAGTTTCCTGTTTTCACCTCAGGATTTCGCGTCCAATCAGTGCAACCAGAAAGACTCAAGATTTCAAAAACTAATCTCCTAGCAAAGAAAAACACATCACCAGTTGCTGACATGTACTGAAAGACTGCTGTCATATCAGACAGTGGGATGTTCCTAGACAGAGTAACTAATCTTTCCTTTAGCCTGAAGCAAGCATAGTTTCATCCAAAATGCACTTACCCTCTCTCTGAGAATAAATCCACTATTGTGCTCTTTGGGGGAGTGTTTCATATTAAATCACCCACAAGAGACACCTTTCTGCCTCATCTTTGAGTGTCTGTTCTTAAATGTCTCCCCCACAAGAAGATGACAGTGCTGCATTGTTTTTGGGACTGACCTTCTTTATATCAAAACATTTTAATTAAAATGGAATTTCACTCAAAAGGGCCAAACACGAATTACCGTCTGCGTGGAAGTAAACCTTGAGGTTGTCATGGAGAAAGACCTTTTAGATGTATGCTTGATGATGGACACTTCTTAAATGTTTCCTAAGTTTGCAATCTTCTTCTCCCAGGCTCAAATAAGTAAATGTGGTACTAGGTTTATTAGAGTTCAACTAAACCAGAGAGAGGTACTCATAGATTCTCTAAACTGCTTTGGCTTGGAAGCACAAATCAATTGGTTTGTTGATGCGTTTGTGGTATGGTTCAGCAGACTCATCGGAGGGTCTCCCACACAAAGTTTTATTGAGAAGAGGAAATCATGCATGGCACTGGCTTTATTAGATCGCAGCAGAGCTTCATTGTGTTTGTTGATTCAATATTCACACTACAATTTTGCTTTGAACCTAAAGGTTTATCTAGGACTCAGGATAACAACAATTCCGCTTGGCAAGAACAGTTTTCATCATGCCAAAAAAACTGAGTGATAAATATTTGGAAGGAAATATTAAAACCTAAAATAACTCCGTATTGTGAAATGACACTGGACTATATACATCAAATTCATTAGACCATTATACCGTAACCTCTTCCATAACCCCTGTTTGCATTTTATGAGTAGTGTTCATAGGTGTGGATGATGTGTTCTAGCTCACTGTCTCCCAAGCAGACATGCAGGCACATGTTTTTTGTCTGCAGCTGCTGCAGAACGGCACGTGTGCATGGCTTGCTCACAGGTCTTTTCGAAAGTGATAGATAGATCCCACTCCATATCACTCCACTTTGCCTTCCTTTTTCTTTAAGTGTGGAGAAACACGTCAGCAGCCTGATAAAAGATCTTACGCTAACAGAAGAAGCTCTGTACCAACTGGACTAGTCAGACCCGCACAGCCTCACGGCTTCTGGTGTTGATTAGTCCCGTGATAGGCTTACCGAGGTAGATAAGTTGCAGAGGAAGAGAAGAATTTATGGTGGACAGAGACAAGTGAGATCAATGAGAGCCCTGTAGTATCTCAAGCAGTAAAAAAGCCACACTCAACTGCATGTATTAGTTGAATAGGTAAGGCTTATGTCATTCTAGAGGCTGTGAGATGACAAGATGTTTAGAGAAGGCTCTAATTCAAGCTTCTCAAACCTATCTACCATATTATCTATGATATTATACCTTATTTTACTATTTCTACCTTATTTGCTATTGTAGCTTATGTGTGTGGCAGCCTGTGTAAAGCCTTCACATAGTGAGATTTTGACATTTTCTACTATACACAGTTCTAAAATCTACAGGTTTTCCATATAAAGGGATAGATAAAAAGGGATAAAATTGCATTTAAAGGTTTCATTCTGACTCCAATGCTGCACAAGAGCATCATGGGCATTCTGACAGCAATCACTACATCCTGTACTGTAGCTATCCAACAACTTGATCAAAACATGACATTCGCTGCATGACAAAAGCACTCCTGGCTAACAAGCTTAAGACACTATTCTTACCACTGTGTTTGTTAAACTCACACAACATGTTCTTTGCAGGAAGGAAGCCTAGGCAAGATTTAAAAGTGAATAAAACCATTTACACATTGTATTGGTGAAATATATTTATGGCTTCCTTTAGGCTTTTTTGGCTGTTTAATTCAGCCACAGTGACGTCTGTTTTTCCAGACCACCACAGATATGTACACAATTTAAGCTAACTAGAAAAAAAAAAAAAGATTCTCATTGACAAATAACAGTATACATTATTGCATGGTATCAGTAGGTTTCACACCTGGATGAATGTGTCTTTGCATAAGGTTGAAAAGCAGAACACAAAACTTCCATATTCCAGGATGACAATTGTAGGGTACACAGGTCCAAATCAGTGTGTGAATTGTAGGACATGTATTATGGATCACTGTGACACAGGCCTGCAAAATCAACAGATATCTGATGTGATATTATCTGCAACATTAAGATAGCAACCCAGTGTGAACCCAGTTAGAGAAAGTGTGGACAAAAATGTTTAATAATGACTGTTATTAAAAGGGGAGTTAACCTTTTTTTCACATTTGACCCTTTCTAAGCACTTGTAGGGCACTTTCTAGACAACTCAGATAGTTTTTATATCCATTGCTTAAATAATTTGTTAAAACTAATAAAAAAAATACATACGAATGTATTCATCTGCTGTGTTGGGAACACTTCCCGGACGTGTATTCCTGCCTGTGTTGCTATGTGCTAAGTTGCTAAGTGACTGATATTCACTTAAATACAGTATGTCTGTTGAAAAGTATGAATGGGAGGAAGCTTCTGTTCTGGGTCCCTTTGAGCATGGTGTCATTGTGCCAAATCACTGATTCGTGCTCTCAATGGAGCATTTCCACAGCCTAGAGCAACGCAACCTCTTGTTGCTATTACTGAGTGAGATATCCAGCAATTGTAACCAAAACAAAATTGGCTTTGAGCCTATACACTGATGCAATTTCCTTTTTTGAACCAATTAAAAACTGTAGCAGTTTGTCCCACCTCCAGCACCCCTATGAACCACAGAGAAGAGAATAGATTGAATCATGAGAGGAATACGTTGACTATCACAAAGAATAGCAGGGCTTTGATTTTTTTTGTTTTTTGTTTTATGTCTTTAAAAATTGTTTTGAGGAAATTGAATTGTTGCCATTTCAGTTAGCGTACTTAGCATTGTCAATTCTTCTGATTATAATTTATTTAAGAAAAAACAATCATTAGTGGTGAAAATGTGATGACATAAAAACTGTGGTGACTAGTTATCCCCAAATAAATATTTAGAACTGCTCAAATGTAAACAAGGTGAACTCCCCCTTTAAGGCGAGGGGAAGCTAATGGGCTATAAGGAAAGAAATTACTTTTTTTTTCTCTCCATGAAGCTTATATTGTACCTTATTTCACCACTGAAGATTCCAGGTGAATTGACCCTAAGCCTTGACCCATTTAATTCTGGAAAAATGACTACCCTGATCCCGCCTAAGATTATCCCTAAATTCAATAATAGCTTGCTTTATTTTACTACTGTTTGCCAAGCTCCACTGGGGATGTCAGGCAGGTTGAACTTGAGCTCTGACCCATATAACTGTGGAACACTAAGCGCCATTATACCTGCAATCCTGAATTTTACAGAAGTGATCTTCAGTTGCCCTTTTTTTAAACTCTCGGAAGGAAAAAGTTGACCTTAATTGATTAAGGACATTCTTAACCTTCCTCAGCTATTAAGAACATTTTTTGAGTCTTCGTTTTATTTGGCAACATAATAAAGAATTCACTACCATTCTGCTATGTTCAATTGACGCTGTCACAAAGCAGTTTACAGAGACCCAGATGTAAATGCATATTTAAAGCCCCAATGAGCAAGCCAGAAGTGACAGTGGCAAGGAAAACCTCCTTGAGATTACAAGAAGAAGAAAGCTTGAGAGGAACCAGATTAAAAGATTATCCATCTTCTTTTGAGTGAAGCCGGATAGTGGGATCATTACCCTCTACAGCTGTAGGGAGTACTAAACATGTTGCAAGGATATAGTTGATTTTCTCGGTGGCCCATACAGATATTAAAATGCACACCTCTGAGGTTGCTGGATTTGTCTTGAGTAGAGGGGTCTGAAATAGGGATTAGGGAATAGTGTCTAGACCACTGGCTTTAAAGACAGGCATTTGTCTTTAACCCCAGTAACAGGACTGAATTTGTTACTTTGCTGCAGAAAAAATAACTTGAGGTTAAAGACAGCTAAAAACACTCTCTTTACTTCAGAAGAAAAACAGTACTTCGACAAAGCCAATAAAATATGCACTTCCTCATGCACATACACCCAGGGTTAGGGTTAGAGTTACCAATCCACCTAATGCCATGTTTTTGGAGGTAGGAGGAAACTTTAGGACCCAGCGGAAACCCAAGCGGACATGGGGAGAACATGTGAAACTCCACCTAGTCAGTAACCCCATCTCAGGATTGAACAGGGGACCCTGGAGCTGTGAGGCAGGAACGGTACATGCTGTGCCACCGTGCCACCCACCATACTAGTATCCCAGCAAATCCGGAAATTAATAAAGAAGACATTTAGCTAAATTATTTTGACTAGTTTGCTACTGGAATAAAATATTTTTACAGAATTTGTTGAATGAATATTTGCATCATTTGCATATACTGAAGCAATTATTAAATGAATTCATATTTAGTGCATTTTAAAGTAATAAAATAGTGAACTATCAAGGGAATATTATTGTCCACTGAGAATTTGGGGGGAAAAAAACACTTGTAAATACAACAAATTCAGATTTGGCAATAGCCTTTCTTTGCTATGTCTCTCGCCAAGCAGGCTTTACTACCCGAACACTACAAAAGCACAGTATAATCATGCATCACTCTTATGAATGACTGAGGTTCTCTCAATGACATAACAATAACCCCATTGAGTCCCTAATTTCGGGAAGGCAGATACGTGTATGAATGCACACATCCCTACCTTAGAAAGGACCACACAGAGTTCCAGCTTTGACATTGCTGAGGTAAAGCAGCCTTGCCATTATTATCATTGGCATCTGAAAACATGTCACTGCATGGCTTATGCAGAGGAAGCATCTCGCTGACTTACATACCCTCCAGCGAAGCATGGAGAGACCTACAGAGCACAATAGAGTATTAAACTTAAACACCATGCTCACTGTCGCTGTCTTTCGTTGCACTTGAGCACAAATAAATTGCTGTAACATGGTAATAGGGGAGAGGGAAACAAAGGTTTATTGTGCGACTTGTTACAGTGGGTTAGAGTTGTATGGCTAAAAATGTGATGAGCAAGAGCATGCTTGAGGGGAGTGTTTATAGCCCAAACTCTCAAAACTCTGGAAAGACTACTTGAGCATAAAGTTGAATATTTTCTTAACAGTAGCAAACATAATTAGACTCATAAACAGCTCAACATTTAGTTAATGAGATGAAGTAGATTCAAACTTTTGCCCTGGCCTTTAAGGGTTGACACATGTCATACCTTCTTTGGTTACTTTGACTGGGAGCTAAATATTAAGCTTTATAATGCTTGTTGTGGAAATAAGTTTGACCTATTTAATTATTTGTATTTCTTTGTCACATGCTCTTATGCAAAATGAATGATAAGGAATGCAGAATATACTCCAAGCACATAGCAGAGCAGTTGAGGGGTAAGGGCCTTGCCCAGAGCTCAACAGTGGCTCTCTGCCAGTCAGGATATAAAACATAACCTTTCAGTGGCAGTAGCAGACTTCCACTAAGCTACGCTGCTTAGCCTAGCACATAATCTCATATTTCATTCATATGCTATTCTGTGATGGTGCATTTGTTTGAACCTGTACGGTTGTGTCATGTCATCTAAGAGGAAGCCCGACCTAAACCTAAAGGAAGAGACCCTGAATTATGTGTCCTGCTTCAGAGATAAGGCAATAGAAGAAGATAACAGGACATCCGCCTCTGCTCCCTAAAACAAAATGGATATCTATGCAATTCCAAGTACCACAAACGCAAGATGATAAAGTGTAACAGATCACATCTCGAAGTAATGACATTGATTATCGTGTTTTTTCCTTTATGACTGTCCTTTATCTCTTCTGTTCATGTATATGGTAGAGAAATAGGCAATTAGATTTAGGTATTTTAGTGATAATATGAGATACCAACAAGGAGTAGGGAAAAAAACGATGCCACTGAATTTCAATTTCATTAAATTATCCTTTCTAAACACATTTTACATAGAGGCAATGGCTTCTTTTACAGCTTGACCTTAAATTACTTAATACATTTTATATTTTCACTACTATATGTAAAGTTTGTGGTATGTTTCAGAATATTTATTCGTTAGCAAATTTAGTCCATGTTGAGTAATTGAAGACGGTAAGTCTTCGGATTGAAGTGACTGTATCATACTGCGAGGCAAAAGCCTTAGGCTTGAACATGTTTTTGACCTGGCATTGTCTACAGTGCTATTTTTGGGGCAGGTGACATTGACTATTACCAAAAATAATGAATCAGTCCTTGGGAGTGTTTGACAGAAAGGAGGAAGGACGCATTTAGAAATAAATGGTAATTGCCGCTGTGTCATGTTTCTGTTGTATAATACCTCTTATCTACAGTACAAGTGAATACAAGTGAATAATCTTTAAGTATAAAGTATAATGCTGTGAAAACCCAAGTGTATGTGTGTGTGTGTGTGTGAGAGAGAGAGAGAGAGAGAGAGAGAGAGAGAAAGAAACCCATGAATCAGGGGTTGTGGCAGTCAAGGCCTGACTTGAGAGGGGGCTTCTGTTTTTCTCCTTGGTTACTGTTGCTATGTTAGCCCCCATAAGCTTTACAGGACAGTACCTGGCTACGCGTCTCCAGACACACAGCATGGTTTCTATGCACACAACCTCTTGCCCCTGAGGAGTCAAAGGGCAAAGATTACATAAACACACGTGCGCACTCTCTGAAATGTGATTGCAAATAGTTATGACTAGGTAGTGTGGTGTACAAACAAATACATATACAAGTATCAGAATATGAAATATGAAGTTTGTTTTCAGAAAATCTTCTCTTGCCATAAACAGCCTTGTATATAGCACACATGTTTATTAACTGAATTCTGTTCTAATTGGAACTAATACATTTACAAACTTTTGCAGTTGGATAACACAGTGAATTACAATATTTCTCTTCTAATTCTTCTAATCCTATAAGGACACTGATTGGTTTGAAGGATACTAACATAAACTGGTCTCTGTTGAAACCGTGAGAAGATGTGATGACAGATGGATTTGACTTTCCGAAGGACAGGGTGTGGTAAGCTACAGGATGACTACCAAGACACCCGGCATCATGGCTGCATTATTTAACCAGAGGCTATTAATACACAAAGGTTTACATGCAAGCATGTGAAAGATCTTTATCGAGATGTGCGATAAGTAATGCGTGAGTGGTGCATTGGGTTTCTGAATTAGACAATGGCACTGACTTGCTGCTTGTCTTTGAAGTTATTCCACCTTAAAAAGCTTATAAACCAAAAAATCAAAACACCCATATTGGTCATTGTATTCTGTGTGAATGTTTAAGACATTGTACCTTTTGTTTCACTCTTAATCTTATTCCACAAATACATTAAGAGTTCATCTGGCAGGTCCACTGTGCCAAATGCACATAATACCATCAAATAGGATCAAATAGGCATATTCCACATGTCAGTGGATTGTCCACTACCCAGCCTGATATTGTAGTGGTTTAAGTACTGGCATAAAGAATGGTGTGTGTTTGTGTGTGTGCCAGCTGGCCATTTTCTGTTAATCCGTTTGCTGTGGAAGCCAGTCTGACCATGGTGGTGAAAGTGGTGCAAAGGAGAGTGAGAGAAATTAATCTACTTTACTTTGTCAGCCTCCATGTACTGGAACCAGGACACAGCCTGTCACCAATCAGCCAGAGGGCACCCCCATGCTCACACCACACACACATACATACACGTGCACACACACACAAATACACGTACACAAGTACACCAGCACACAAACACAGGATTCACAGACTGTGCTCTGTTATTTACAGATCATGCTGATGAAGAGAGGTTTCAAGTTCATCACCCACACACACACAGTGCCAGAAATTTGCACAACATACGTATATGCAAGTAATGTGTAATGTTTTCTTAGTTTCTCCTGAATGCAAATTAAACAAGGATTGTTGGTGTTTTACATATAGATAATCCCTCAATGAGGAAGGTAAATGTTTATTTCAATCTACACAATGCCATCATATAACCATACATCTTACCATTGAATATGTCATGATCATGAGGAAAGCACATCACTGGATACTATTCTCCCACTGCTTTTCTTGAACTATCCCCTCCCACTCCTACAACTTCCCTGGTCCACCTTAACTTAAGACCCTCCTCTAAGGGCCAAATACTGGCTGTAAATCCTTTTCTGGATGGACTCAGACTGCCATCTACAGAACTTTGTCTAGAATTACACACAGAATGGCTCTTAAGGTGGACCAGGGAAGTTGTGACACAACATCTGCACATAATACATACTTATATATGTTACACCATTCATATTTTCACCATTTTCACCTGTAAACACAAGTGTCATGACTTATGTCTATATCAGCCATCCTGTAAAATGCTAAGGCATAAATGATGGCTACTAAATTTCTACATCCAATATATAGAAACAAATATGAATTTATTACCCACCAGAGGGCAGGTAGTTTACAGAAACTAGAGAAATGAACTGAGCTATTACAACTACTTTCTAGGCCCACCTTCAGTGTAAAACACCAGAAAATATTGTACATTGTACGTTAACTTGTAATTAAGGCAGAATCAGTAATCACAGGGAATATATATATATATAAACTAATCTAAACTAGCAAGCCAAAATACAAATTAATGAGATTAATAGTAATTACAAACTCACTATTATTCACTAACTGAATAACAGTTACCATTCCTAGTTACTCAACTGAATATTTATACACTTAATTAATGTTGTCTTGCATCTTCCTGGCATGAAATGTAACCACTTACAAACTTGCAGCTGGCAACCACCAAAAACCCTGTGAACTCATTATTTATACACCCAGAGTTTAAAGCCCATTTAATGTTAAGAAGATCAAACACAAACCAAAAACAGAACCAAGTTTGATAAGAATGAGGAGACTGCACACATAGACAACAGAGTGAGCCACTGTGGGGTGTGGAAGGATACACTTTGCTTATCTCTGAGACCTTAGAATGATCAAAGAGAAATAGATGCAATCGCCCTATTCAGCTACCGCTATAAGGGAGAATAGAGAAAGAGAGAAAGACTGCAACAGAGAGAGAATTCTTAGAGGTTTGAGAACACAATGAGGAGATAGAGGCATAGAGATTAGAAGCACAATAAACAGATGAGCGAGGATAAAGAGAACCTAGATATGAAACACACCAGGAAAGCTAGTATCTGACCAGGCTAGTTAGGGGTCCTGCAATATCCCCAGAGTACAATGGATAAAATATAAGACTTCTGTGTATGGGTAGAGTACTTTCCTGCAGTGATAGCCTATCCTAAAACTTTGACTAAGTCTTTATAAACCTATATTATATTATATTATATTAATTATATTATATTATATTATATTATATTTTTATTCCTTGTTTTGGGAATATTGGGGCATTTCACAGCATTTAATAAAGCCAGACAGCAGCATGTGTGGTCAGGATTATGAAAAATCAGATTTGTAAATGCTGTGATATAGATTAAGAGATAGAAATGTGCGCAATGTTTATAAGAGGATAAGTCATAGTACAGTTGACATGACTGATATCATACACATGCTGTCAACTGAAAAGGATCATTTATAATCAGAGGGATTTCTAGAAAGTTACTTCAAGTTACATCAAGTTGTGTTTTGAATATGTCTGGCATTCCATCACTGTCTTTACACAAGATGAAATTTAGAATGAAAACAGACTGTGGAAAAAATATACATGACAGGCTGTTCCAGCCTAAACATTACTGCACCTGCTATAGAGGAGCTGATGTCTCAGTTATATAATTAGAGTATACACTGATCAGCCATAACATTAAAACCACTGACAGGTGTGAATAACATTGATTATCTCATTACAGTGGCACCTTTCAAAGGGTGGGATATATTATGCAGCAAGTGAACAGTCAGTTCTCAAAGTTGATGTGTTGGAAGCAGGAAGAATGAGCAAATGTAAGAATCTGAGCGACTTTCACAAGGGCTAAATTGTGTGCTAGACAACTGAGCATTTCCAAAAAAGCAGGTCTTGTAGGGTGTTCCCGGTATGCAGTGGTTAGTACCTACAAAATTGGTCCAAGGAAGGACAACCGGTGAACTAGCAACAGGGTCATGGGCACCCAAGGTTCACTGATATGTGTGGGGAGCAAAGGGTAGCCTGTCTGTTCTGATCCCACAGAAGAGCTACTGTAGCACAAATTGCTGAAAAAATTAATGCTGGCTATGATGGAAAGGTGTCAGAATACCCAGTGCATTTCAGGTGCATGTGAGTTGCTTACCTGGGGAAGAGATGGCACCAGGATGCACTATGGGAAGAAGGCAAGCCAGTGGAGGCAGTGTGATGCTCTGGGCAGTGTTCAGATGAGAAACCTTGGGTCCTGGAATTCATGTGGATGTTACTTTGATGAACAACGCTTTGGGAACCTCTGCGTGACCACGATCTGAATCACATGTGTAATCCGTCCAAGGAAATCACGTGACGTCACCGGCAGGGTGGCGTAGCGACCCAGAAGTATAAAAGCGCATGCGGTGGAGATGGCGCCAGCTTCAGGAGAGCGAAGGAAGCGCTCGCAGGGATGCAGGAAGTATGGCACTGAGATGCAGCATCTCGTTCCCTCTGGGAACCATGGTTACAGACGTAACCTAGGGACATTCCCCTTTGGGAATTCGAGCTGCGTCGAACAACGCTTTGGGAACGAGAATCCAACACCACCAGATTGACAAATTCCTGCCTAGTGTGGAAGGGCACAACTAGGTTGAGAGAACTGAGGAGCTGGGAGTGGCATCGAGGTCAAGGCTGCAAAACCTGACGAAAGTCAGAGTGGTGGACCATCCCGCAGCATTGCAAGTATCCTGGTACCACGGAGGAAACGTGTCACTAATGGGTTTCTCCCCAAAGATTGCCCACCCAGCGGAGCATGATATGCAGCAATAGCAGCCACATGAACTTGTAAAACTGCTCTTGCAGAAATTCCAGCACTGAACCAACTGGTTCTAACTGACGGTTTCACACCATGACATGAACAGATGTCACTTAGCAGAATACGATTTCCTCATGGAGGGAGCTCTGGATTGGAGTATGGTCTCCACTACCACGGTTGAGAGACCAGAGGCCACGAGCTGTGCCCCCTCAGGAGCCACAGCCATAGTCTCCATAACTCCGGACGAGGGTGAAATAGGGTACCCCCTGCCTGAGAGAGGAGATCTCCCAAGGAGAGTCTTCGAGAAGGGCTACCAGGTCCACAAACCATGGCCGGCCCGGCCAGTAAGGGGCTACTAATAGAAGACAGACTGCATCTCAGCGGACCCTCTCCAGAGCTCCCCAGGGCAGAGTGATTGGGGGGGAAAGCATACAGGCACAGCCTTGGCCACATCTGTACTATAGCGTCCAGTCCAAGAGGAGCTGGGTGAGTGAGGGAAAACCAGAGGGGACAGTGCGAAGTCTCTTGAGTCACAAACAAATCCACTTGTGCTCTGTAAAACATCCTCCATATCTGCTCCACTACCTCTGGGTGGAGCCTCCATTCCCCGGGCCTCAGCCCCTGCCTCAACAGGATGTCTGCTCCCTGATTGAGGTGCCCTGGGATGTATACTGCCCTCAGTGAGAGCAGCTTCCCTTGGGCCCACAGAAGGATCGAGTGCAGACCCCCTGGCTGTTTAAGTAGGAGACCTCTGAAGTGTTGTCCGTGTGGACCAACACATGATGGTCCCTCAGGTCTGGGAGAAAATGTTTCACTGCTCAAAACACGGCCAGCATCTCCAGGCAGTTTATGTGCCACTTGAGATGGGGCCCTTCCCACAGACCCTGGGCAGAGCGGCCACTCATGACCGCCCCCTAGCCCGTGAGGGAGGCATCCGTCGTTAGCATTACGCCATGACAAGGAGCCCCCAACATGGGGCCTTGTAACAGGAAGCATGGTGAGTGTGAGCATTTTGAACTTGAGTCTCATGACTGAGCGGGTCAGCAGACGCAGATCTAAAATGGGACGCAACCCTCCATCCTTCTTTGGAACTATGAAGTACCGGCTGTAGAGAGTATCTACTTCTCATTCCATGACCACAGCCTGCTCATAGCCCACCAGAGTGGGAAACACCCTGTTGAATAGAGGAGGACGAGACCCGAACTGAATCTTGTAGCCTTTTTCTATGTTATGCAGGACCCATTGAGACACATTTGGCAGAAGCTTCCACGCTGCCAGATAGTCTACTAAGGGAATCAGTCTCTCGGGACTGACCTCTGGTGTACCTGGAGCAGCTAGATCGATGCCCTGAAGCTGAGGACCAATTTAGCTGTTCTAGAGACCTCCTTGGAGGTAGCGAGCCCCCCAGAACCACTACGTTTCCAGGTGGAAGCTGAGAGAAGCGTTCGCTGGAGACCGCTGTACCCTGAAGCAACGGAGGTGGCAGGGTTGACAGGACGATCTCCTGAGGGCACTGAGGAGGGCCAGGCACCATATGTACACCGCACTTGCCCAGAGGAGCCTGCCCTCAAAGATCCTGACTCGTCAGGAGCTCTTGTTGAAGCCCTCTTATTGAAGATGATGGTCCTCAGATCCGTCATCTCCCTTGGCTTCAACTTGTGTGCGAGTGCGAGTTTCGCTCCGGAGACGCTCCGTTTCTGGACTTCACGGTGTGAGGAGCTGGTACACGGCATGAGAGCGGCGAGGGAGAAATCACTGAAACACCGCCGACTGTTTCTTGGGCACCTGTCGACGACCGTATTTACAGCGTCGCTGAACAGGTCCATCGGCACTACCGGGGAGTCCAGGAGAAAGACAATGTCTTTTTCTTTTAAATTAGACAGGGTCAGCCACAAATGCCTCGCCGTGGCCACCAGGGCTGCCATAGACCACCCAATTGCTCTGTTGGTCTCCTTAGTGGCCCGGAGTGACAAATCTGCAGCACGATGCAATTCTGTAATGTCATCATTATTTATTTTCTCCCCCTCGTCCAGCTCTCAGGGTGTCAGCCTGGTACGCCTGCAACACCGCCATGGTGTGCAAGCAAACACCAGCCTGAACCACTGCTGTGTACGCTTTGCCCACCAAAGCTGAGGAAGTCTGAAGCAGCTTGGAGGGCAATACACCGCCGGGAGAGAGATAGCCTGCAAGCGTCTCTTCAACCCAGGGAATCGCCCCATAACCGTGCTTTTTCAGTCCGACCACATTAGAGTAGTGAGAGACATTGGAACTGAAGAGGCAGGCCGAGTATGGATTATTCCACGATCTGGAAACCTCGGTGTGCAAATCGGGAAAGAAAGGCAGGCCCTGGCATAGAGGCAGTGACTTAGCTCACAGGAAACGCTCATCTAACTTGCTGTGCAGATGTTCTTCCTGCTTTTCAGTAGGCCAGTCAATATTTAATTTAGACCCAGCTCGAGTCACTACCTCCAATAACTCCTCAAACTGGATGGACTGTGGTGGCAGGTCCACAGACACGTCCTCCTCGGCGCTCCCCTCACCGCCCTCCTCGGATGAAGATGAGCCCTCTCCCAGAAGGGAAGAAACCGTTTCAAAAGGTGCTTCCGTTCCCTGAGAGTGAGCACTGGATCTGGCAGATGAGGAAGAAGAAAGGGCTCTGCCTGTCTCCATTCCCTCTGCCAAATCCATCTGCGAACCCCACGATCTGAGTCGCCGCTCTGCCTCGGCAGAAGCGGGACCCAAACCGCGAGGAATGCTGGAAAGAGCACCCTCCTCAAAGAGCGCTCTCCGGGAGCAGAGTGTATGCATCGAAAGCTAGAGGCAGTGTGGGCAATCAGCTCCCTCAAGAGCTGATCGAGCGTGCTCCGCTCCCAAACAAGCTACACACAAACTGTGTGTATCTCCACCCGTAATGAAACGTGGACATGGAGAAACACACAGTCTAAATGATTACTTGCCTTTGCTTGCCATATTTTACTAGAGTTCTCTGATACAATGTTGAGACGTACAACAATAAATAAGACGAACACACATAGAGCGCTTACTGAACAACAGAAGCTGGCGCCGTCTCCACCGCATGCGCTTTTATACTTCCAGGTTGCTATGTCATCCCGCCGGTGACGTCACGTGATTCCGTTGGACGGATTACACATATGATTCAGAGCGTGGTCATGCAGAGGCGTTCCCAAATCGATGTCCAACGCAGCTCGATTTCCTGAAAGGGAAATATATTTTATTTACTATATTTCTCCTGCTTTTATCATTAATTGACCATTTTTATATTTCACTTGATTCCAGGACATGTCTAGTCATTAATCTACTTCCTATTTAACTCACACAACATTTCCTAATCCCTATTAGAGTAATTTAACCAAACCTAAACAACCTAGAATTGTTTCAGATGGTTTTGACCTGACATCAATGGTTAATTTCAAGATGAGCCCTAACAAATATTTCCTAAACGTCTTCAACCTAATTCAAAACGTCATGATGTGATAAAGTTTGACTGTCTGTTTTGCTTGAATAATTAATATTTTTGCTATATTCCTTTATAGTGGTTTGCATTTCTATGCACGTTTTAGAGAAGCTTTTAATGCTTTTATGTGACATACAAAAGAATGTTGTGTCATTTCTGCTGTGTCATTACTTATCGCATATTAGTAATAATTCTTCATATATGCACAGTGTCTTTAGGCTCACAGGCCAAATATGGTTGTAGCTCGAGCCTAATGCAGTCACCCTTAATGGAGTCACAGTCTCAGACCCAAACCCAGTATGGTCAGTTGCCATGAAAATAAACATCTATACCTATATCTATATCAATTATAGTAATTTATGAATACTGTGAGATTAACAAGCTCTTTACCTACGTCACATAATCATTCATGCAAATCTAGGGTGCGGAGAGGACTAGGTACAGAACCTAAAGCCTGTACATTCATTCATGTTCAGTAACTGTTTTATCTTGGTGAGGGTTGTCGAGAACACTGGGTGTGTGGTCTAAATACATGTGGATGGAACACTAGTCTAACCCTAACTCAGTATATTTTTAGGGGGTTGGAGGAAAAAAGTGACCCCAGAGTAAACCAACTCAAACACAGGGAGAACATGTGACACAGACAGTGACCTGAGCTCAGGTCCAAGCAGATACCCTGGAGCTATACGCCTCCCATTGCATCACTCTACATCACGTGTGCACTATAATGTCAGAAGACATTGTCTTTATCATCACAATCTCCTGAGATATAGAAGCAATGAATAAGGCAATTACCACCCTAAACTTGATTATTTTACTATAAAGTCCTCTTCTATAGCAATTTCCTATACCTAACCATTTTTTTATTTATTAAGGAATGACACAGTGTGCCTTTTTCCATTTATAGTCACATTTAATGTTGTGGAACATCTGCAAAACAAGTTAGTCCCTTTTATCACCTATGTTATAGCAGCACTGGCCTCTCTTGTTTTTCTCTCTTGAATTTAATAAGACAAAAATGTGGCTTGTGATGTTACAGAGAGAGAGAGAGAGAGAGAGAGAGAGAGAGAGAGAGAATGCCCTCTTCTTCTTGAAGACTTTCCCATGTCTGAACAGCTTTAAGACATTCAAGACTACTTGCAAAAAAGCTTACAGAATCTTCATCATAGCAAATTTTACATGTTTATGTGGAGTGTTCATATATATTAGAAGGAGTGTGTTAATATACACCTGTGATTTGCTTGGCAATCAAAATTATTGAGCAATATGTTAGAAAATGGTGTTATAGAAAATAAACATAACTTTCTGAACAATCATAATTAAGAATTTAACAATGATGTGGTATAACCCTTTATACCAGACACAATAAAAAAAATAATAATAATTGTTGATCAACAACTGAGATTGTTTCTTTTCTGTGTGTGTTTCAAAGGGAGGCAAGTGGTAGGTAGAATAAGTTGTTTTTCTGTTTTTTCTGTTTGATGGCTCCTATCCCTGGCCTATCCTCCCTGCTGGCTTTTTTCCAATTTTTCCAATGGAATTTTTTCCATTCTTTGACAGGGTTGACCGGTCAGTGCTGGTTACAGTAGCAAAAAAAAAAAGGGAACGTGAGTCATGGGCTGTATTGTTATGCTAAGCAGGCCAGATGTGAATAACAAGGAGCATCACAGCTTGTAGACATATGCAGTCAAGCAGAACTCCATATATGTGGCTGCATTACATGACAGGGGCCAAGCCTCAAGAGCTGGTTAAGCAACTTTGTGTCTCAACAGTGCTTTGTCTCATATTTGACCACTGACCGTTGAGTTCCTTTGTTTGCTTTGTGTATAAACATTTCGTTTTCCACTGTATCAAAACCTTCCAGTGACTTTTTAGCACCTCCTGAGAAAGAATGTATGACTGGTGATAGAACTCTGTTAACATGCTCTACTGATGCATAGTGTGACTCATTTACACTATTATTCTCCTTATTTAAGGCAGCCATTCTAAAGGCTAGACTTCAAGGGTGTGAGAAGCTAATACCCTTACAGCAGAACCAAGAAGGAGATGATGGATGAGGAAAATTGAAAAGGAAGGAAGATTCAAAAGTCTGTGCTCCTGGATCACAGGTACAGAAGATCAAAGAATTTAAATGTCTCCAAAACAAGTTTCCTTGGGTCCGGACTCCTTGAGGCCCCACTCAGAGGGTCTTGTCTCAGAAGAGGGGCACCTGAGAGGAAGCTGTTTGTGCTGTGCCAGTGGTTCAAGATGGTTGGAGAAAGTGGTGCTGTTGTCAGTGCCTCCTCCAGTGTCCATTAGAGTGATAAGACTTCCATTGAAGCATTGCCAGGAGGAGATAATAGAAGTTCTGACAGGAAGGCTCTGTGTATCAGCCTCACGATGAGGCCTCACTCTGCCTGCCACTCAACCTGTTCCTGTAGCTGATGCTATACCCCATAGACTCCTTGTTCTTATCTCAGATGGGCACTGTTCCCCCCACTTAGGACCAGGGCCTTTCATCCCCTGCCAGCATACGCTTGAGTACCCCTGCTTGCTTAGCTAATCACAGCTCTCTGTGGTAAATATGCATTATTCCTATATCCAATAATTCATACCTTTTTAGCTCCAAAACATTTAGTGGAAAAAGAATGTAGAGGACGAGACATTCTTGTTCATGTTGAATGCTTTAGTGCATGCTAAAGCTTTGATAGCCTAAATGTAAAGCTGTATCTAGAAAATATGAGCAGGCATAGAGAGTTACTTAAAATGGACAGTCACATAAACAGATGAAACACTACTATATACATAAACATCCTCACTCTTCCTTTCCTTCTCCTTCTTTCTCTCTTAGCCTTGCACAAACACACACACTTATACACAGACACACATACTTCTATGTAATATACTGATAGTGATATGTTTTTTATCTTATATAGATGAATACATAGATATATAGATGTAGAATATCTAAAACTATTCAATTCAATTCATTTTTATTTGTATAGCGCTTTTTTTACAAAGGTCATTGTCTCAAAGCAGCTTTACACAAACAAAAGTAAAGTGAAGTGTGTGTGTGTGTGACGTCTCTGATGAGCAAGCAGGGTGATGGTGGCAAGGAAAAACTCCCTGAGATGGTGATAGGAAGAAACCTTGAGAGGAACCAGACTCAACAGAGAACCCATCCTCATATGGGTTTACACTGTAGTGCGCGTGTGTGTACAATGTGCGTTTGTGTAGTCCATAGAAAACAGCTGAAGCGTCTTCGTGGCAGTGTGAAGCACTGCCGGTGGACACGTCCAGAGTGAAGGGGGGTCTTCACTTGATCACCAGCAGGTCTTGATCACCAGCAGCTCAGGAGTGATGCTCATCTGGTCCAGAGCGTAGGGGGGTCTGGATCACCGGCAGCTCAGGAGTGTAGCTCGGCAGAAAGAGAAGGAAAGTGGTTAGGTACACTCACAGTCACCGTGTGGAGATACACTACAGTCTCTCTGTGAGGTATTGGTGTAGGGTAGGTATTATAGGTAGAGGTATAGGATAGGTATTGAAAGATATTGTTCTGTGTACCTGCTACCTTGTGGTGCCACTAGCTCACTACTAAAATGGGAGGGGGAGGCTGAGGGGAGGTGAAGGGGGTAGGGGGGGAAGAAGATTTCTAACCTAGTTTCATCTCTACCAATATAATTTCCTTTATTTGATATGCTTAAGTTTTGACAGACCTAGAGTGTAATCTCTCTGGCATAGATACATTCAGGTTCAGAAAGACTCAGGCATTACAAAGCTTTACTCATGCCTATGCCTAAATATGATCGGTCAGTGTAGTTCATGCATTCATCTTCAGTAACCATGGTGGATCTAGAGGCTTTCCTGGGAACACTGGGCACAAGCCAGGAACACACACTGGGTGGGACATCAGTCCATTGCAGAATCAGTGTAGCACTTGGTTTCTTTCTCATGAATGTAAGACTTTTTTACACATAGATACAGTTCAGTTTCTGTTTCTGGAATAAAAATCCTAATTCAAATCCATGTTTCTAACAACACAACTAAGCACCCAGCTAAACATGCTTCAACCTCAGGACATTCTGATCTGTAGTTTAGGGCATGCACAGACATTGATTATCTGTTTGTGGTGTGCTATTAACAGCACACAATGCTGAATGTCTCCTTCCTTGGTAAGATGCTTGGCATTTTAGGTATGACCATTTTGTTTATTTTCTCTATAACAGATCCAGGTAACACATATGCTTGTTCCACAAACAATAATGAAGGACTAATGTCCTCCAGGCTAAGACGTTGATCTTTTTTTTTCCAAAACAGGATTGGAGAAATGTGTCTGAGTGCTTGGCAACATCTTCCCCTCATTCAGTCTTTTCTTCCATCTATGTCAAACCTCAGGGATTGAATTTCTGAGACACCAGTTGATGTGGGCCGCTAAACAAAGGAAGTTTCCTTGCTATAAATGCTACATTAATTGAATTCACTCTCATATAGGTAGAGTGTTTGCTATAATTAGGTCCTCTGATTTCAACAGGTGTATACTTCCACAGTGCTTGTGAAAGAAGCAGTAAAAAATCAAATGCAGGTCCCATGGTTGCATGCATTTTAAGCTTAACACTACTAGATATTGTATTGATGCTACATTGTCCAATTACTTAAAAGCTTTCTCCTACCCTCTGCCACTCTGACTCCTCACTCCTCAGTTAACACACCTGTATCTCCTTGTTTTTTCCAACCATCTCAACTTTGTTAAGGTCACATATATACATTAAATAGATCATGAGGCAGACATTTCTAGAGTACTTTGGTGAAAAGTTGGAATTAAACCTAGATGACTTGCTTCTGTGTCCCCTCATATGGCAGCTATCTGGTTTAATTGCACAGGGCTTCTATCCCTCTTAGCAGTTTAATCATGTTCTTGCTCGGGTTTTTTTTTTTTTGAGGCCATCTGGAAATGATGTGCTCTCAATTAACTCTTCCCTCCTCTATTTGTGGTTTTACATGCCTTTCTAGTTCTCCTCAAGTCTTTGAAGTGTTTTCCAGGTCTACAGCATAGCAGAGCTACCTCCACTACTGACTTATTCCATAGCCTATTTCCTTTTTCTATATACAATAAATATATTGTATAAATATTACTGTCTATATTCTATTAAGATAAATGGAGAAATAGCAATTGCCAATACTGATCACTGTCATCCTATTCACTATCCTATATTACTTAATGATGATAATCTTAATGATGTTGCTTTGGATGTGGATTGGTAAGAATGGTGTCAGCCTTCTTGGTATAAAAGTTCCAAACCTGTTTAAAAAAAAAAACAAAAACAAAAAAAAGCTCTATAACTTGGCATCTCATATTGACAACTCCTCATGCGAGCAATTGCACATTGCACTTTACAAATGAGGACATTAGGGGTAGTGTCAAAGTGTTCTCTTTCAGCATAAAGTGGAAGTGATACAGGAATTTATTCCATCTGTTCATCTGAACATTGGGAGAAAATAACAAGTGTTATTAAAAATCAATCAGCTGTATCAATGGAAAATGTGACAGACTATTGTAATCAATGTTTACTAGGAACAGCCAGATTGTCTGCTTTTTAAAACCTTGTTGCTGCATATACAGTACTGCGGAAGAAAAAAGTCCTTGTAACATCCCGTCACCTCTGTATAAATATGGCCATGTATGGTCTGAGAGATGCTGGTTGGGAAATCTATACACTGGCAACTTTTTTCCTAATGAGAAGCATGTTAGTAGTGCAACACAAGCAGAAGTATAGTAAGTGTGTCTAATACAACATCACACTCACAGGCTACTTTAATAGGAACACCGATATATCTGCTCATTTATCCAGTCAGTTAATAAGGTGGCAGCAGCACAGTGCAGAAAGTGATGCAGATATAGGTGCTTCAGTTAATGCCCAAATATCAAATTGGGGAACTCTGGGCCTTTGACTGTGGCATGGTTATTAGTGTCACACAAACTGGGTTGAGTATTTCAGAAACTGCTGATATCTGGGATTTTCATGCACATTGGTGTGTAAAGTTTAAATAGAATTATTTAAAAAAAAATCCAGTGAGTGGCAGTTCTGCCATGTTGATAACAAAGGTCAGAGAAGACTGGTTCTAGCTGACAGGAAGTCTACAGTAATGCTTTTACAACTGTGGTAAGCCAAAAAGCATCTCTGAATGCACAAAAAACCAAACCTTGAGACGGACAAGCTACAACAGCAGAAGACCAAAGGAATCTGAGGCTACAGTGGGCACAAGCTCACTGCAACCAAACAGTTGAAGATTGGAAAAAGTCGAAGCAATGTTTTTTTCAATTTTCAGCTACCCAGAACTGCTGCTCAGTGGATGTTTTTTGTCAACACCAGTTGACTGATAGATCCTATCCAGCACAGATATAGTGAGAGATGTAAGCTTGGTGTTAAAAGATGTGTTTTGATACAGGCAGGTAATTGGGATGGATGACTACAAACGATCTGCTCATGATCCAAACATACAAGCTTATTGGTCAAGCATGGTGGAGGTAGTGTCATGGCTTGGGCTTGCATGGCTGCTTCTGGAATGGGCTCACTGATGTAACTCATGATGGTAGCAGCGGAATGAATTCAGAAGCCTACAGAAATATTCTGTCTGCATCCAGTCTTATTTGGATGCAATCTTAGAAATGCATCCAATCTTATTGGGAAGAACTTCATCATGCTGCAAGACAATGACCTAAAACACACAACACAACAAATGACTTCAAAAAAAGAGGAAGGTTTTAGACTGACCATGTCAGTAACCAGACCTTAACTCAACTGAACATGCATTTCACCTCCTGAAAAGGAGAACCTCCCCACCCGCCAAAACAAACAACAACTGAAAGAAGCTGCACTACAAGTCTGGCAAAGCATCACAAAAGAAGAATGCAACAGTTTGGTGATGTCAGTGGGTTGCCAGCTTGATGCAGTTATTACAAACAAGGGATATGCAACAAAATATTAAGTGTTATTTAATTTACTTTAAGATTATCTGTTCCTATAATTTTGCTCACCTAAAAATTGGTGGTCCGCCACTGAAGGTGTCATGTTCTAAGTTGTTTAACACATCTAGATGTAAATATCAGGAAATGAAAGCTGAAATTCTGATTATGATAGTATGGTTTTCTGATAATATGGTTTTCTGTGGTAGACAGTGCATAGATACAGTTTCTAGGGGGCATGATGCCAGGCATGAGCTCAATAGCACAGTCATAGGGATTGTGAGGGGGCAGGCTGCTGTCTTTGGCTTTGCTGAAGAACTCTGAGATAAATGTGTGTGTGTGTGTGTGTGTGTGGGGGGGGGGGGGGGGGGGGGTCGTCACCTTGGAGTTTAGTTCAGGACTTTCAACTAAGGTTGAGGCTGCCAAGGGTTGGGGCACTTGGAAACATGTTGCAAGACAGTTGGTTGACCAGTGGTTGATTTCCCATTCTGCTCAGGAGATCTGGGAAAAAGCTGAAGACAATGGGGTACTTGATTGTGACAGTGCTGACTTGGAGCTGACATGGAGCATGGTTGACATGAGCAATGTGTTAGGAACCCTCCTCCAGTGGGCCCATAATCAAGGGCCTGGACTTGAAAGGGGTTCTGGAATGGCTGGGTGCTAAGGTGCAATTTTTCAACAAGTGCTTGGTCGTTGAAGTTGCCAGCAGCTCCAGAATTCATCAAGGCTGAAACAACCTGGAGAGCTTCTGAGTGACTTATCTGAACTGGAAGGGAACATGACTGATGAGATAGGAATCTAAAAGGAATCACCATGGGGGAGGAGGCATCTCGCTCACATGATTTCTGTGGAACCTTCAATGAGGGGCATGATGGGCACTGGTGGTGATGAGTGGCACTGTAAAAGCCAGTCTCTTGCATCTATCACATTCCACAATGGTGAGCTTGGATTGACCAATTTGCATTGCTTCCACAACTCTTGTATTAATGGCTGGCTTCCCCCCCGTGTTAACTCTCCTTTGGTCCCACAGGAGTTGATCCAAAGGAATGGAGAGGTCTATAAGTGAATCCAGTGAAGGCTTGTCAGTAGGCTGCTTTGAGCACTGGCTCGTTCCATCCACTGCTGGTGGCAAGTGTTCTGAATTCCAGGGAGAACTCAGTGGCACTATGCTTGCCCTGTTTGAGAGTCTCTGTTTAAGAGAAGCTGCTCTCCCAGCTCCTTGCCCTCAGGTGAGTGATCAAACACATGTCTGAAGAGTTCAATGAAGCAGTCACAAGAGGTGACATGCTCTCCTCCTTTTGACCAGACTGCTGTAGCCCAGGTTAGCGCCATGTCAGTCACTTTGTGTCACTTGGATATTCCATCTCAACCAGAGAAATATTACCCTTACATAGGGCTGGGTCTCCGTAGTACTTTTGCTGCTTGTTAACTGTCTGAGCTTGGCGTTGGGCAGAACTAACTGCTGTTGCTGCTACCCTACTAGACAGCCTTGAACCGTGGGGGCTTGTTGCCAGTCCGGCACTCCTGCTGCATCCATTTGGTGGCCAAGATGACTACAGTTGCAGGAAGTGCTTTATTTTAAAAAAGGCAAACAATTCCAAATCATAAACAATAACATGGTCAGGAACAGGAAGAAGTTCAGGCAATCAATAAACAGAGTTTCAAAGGCAAAAACTAGAATAAAAAAGGTTAGGGTACAAAACCAGATCAGTAACCTCACACAGGAAAACAAGGCTTGGTATGTCATGTGAACAGGTCAACACTTAGTCATACTTTGTGTTGTGTGAGTGTTTTGTGTGTGCTTATATACAGTAATGTGTGCATGTAATAGAGTCTAGCTCAGTCAGTAATTAGGTGAGCTTGAGCGTGACAATGAGAGTGTGTTGGGAGTTGTATTTTGTGGCAGAGTTGCATTATGGAAAATGTGGTCTGAAACCAATTCTAGTGTTGACGTGACACATTTGGAATCCTTTTTTATTTGCAGTTGGACCTGAGCCAAGGTTTCAAGGGATATATTCACTGTTTGTCCTTAATTTTCAAAGATAAAACCACTGATGAAACCATCTCATTCATGACATATCCACAATTGTTTATATTTCTATGCATGTAAAAAGACGTGTTAATGATGTAACTGTCATTGCTATTCTAGTGTAGTGTTTACAGACAAGATTGTAACAGCATTCACTGCTTTTTACAATCAGGAATACTTTACTGAATTATAAGAGTTAGTCTACTTTAGGCAAATTTAGGCATGCCCCTGTTTACTGTTCAGTGAATTTACACTGCATTGTAACCCTCAAAAAATTAATCATGGTTGTTTTAAACACAGACTTAATAATAAATTTTGCTAGCAAACAAGGTCGTGGTTAAGATATAAATAAGTTTGACACACAGTGTGCACAGATTAAGTATGTATGAAGTATGCTTGTATGATTGGGTTTTTACAGTTTGCCACAAACACTGGCACTGGAGAGTTCTTTTCCTCAATGGTAAATAAACATCTTGACTAGAGTTTACCAAGTTCACCAAGACAAGAAATAGTAACAATTTACCTATTTTCTGAAGGATATTTGATTGACATCAAGTTTAATAACAAAAAGAATATATAAACAAGTACTCTGGTTTCATTCTGTTGCCCAAAAAACAAGCAGATAGTTAGTTAAGCTATATTAAATTGGGCCTAGGTGTGAAAGTGTGTATGAAAGGTGGCCTGCAATGGACAGCAATGGACTGGCATCCCATCCAGTTTGAATTCTCCCAGTGTTGTTGGCATAGGCTCCAGATGAAACTTGACCCTATTCAGCATAAAGCAATTACTGAAAATAAATTAATGATGAATGAATTCGAATAAACTGACACTTTATTTTGGAATGGCACTGTTATAGAAAAGGAGTCGATGCTTCATTTTGTTCCAGACTGCCAGCTAGGTTTCTTTCAAAACTAATGGAATAATGCTGTTTGAGTGTTTCTTTACAAGTACTAACAGCAAAGTCAACACACTGTGATCGTGACCCCACATGAGAAATAAATTAACAGTCCCTGCTTATCCTCTTTCCCATTCCTGTCTTGTCAAGGAGTTGAGGAAGTGGATTCAAGATGCTAAGTGTAGTTCACACAACTGCAAGTTACAAATTGAGGACAATTTCAGCAAAGATCCACAGTGCGTGTGGGAGGGCATTAGATCAATTGCAGATTGTGGAAACTCCTGCCCACCTAATAGTGACCACAATATGAGCTCTGATGCTTCTTCACCCAGTTTAACAGAAATGGCAACAAAGGCCAGGCCTCCAGCAGGGGACATGGTGCTGACTTTGAGCCCACACAATGTGGGATGGTGGCCCTACACAAGATAAATGTATGCAAAGCATCTGGACCAGCTGGCATCCCCAGATGTATTCTCAAGCACTACACTAACCAGCTGGCAAATGTATTCAGATGCTTCATGTTTTAAGTAATCTATTGTCATACTTAGCTAGATAGATCGCTTCATTCATCTCAGAGAGAAATTCACAAATTACGGCAACACGGATAGTTAGAATGTATACTAAACGTAATTAACATTATAAAAAAAATAAATTAAGAATAAATATATAAAAAGAATACAGTCTAAGAGTGTGATTTGGTAGTGAATTGGGTTGTGAACATCTGTAGATATAAGCAGCAGACTTGAGTGGAATTAAAGTGGCATTGCAGTGCAAACATTGTCAACAGTGTAAACATTGTAATGAATAGAGATATACAGTATTGTATAAAGTGAATATGTGAAAAAGAAAGAAAAAAGAAAAATGAGTAGAAGTAAAGTGGCAGTGCATAAGAATATGAATAGTGACTGGATAGTGGTAAAGTTAAACTATTTTCCAATGAGCTTACTTTAAGACTGGCTCAGTGAAAAATAATGTCCCAGCATAGTGATGAGCTGTTGTACAGTGTGATAGCTGTTAGTACAAACAACCTCCTGTATGCCTGTATTCTTTCTACAGTGGAGCTGAATGAGTCTCCTACAACAGAAGCTCCGCTGTTTAACCAGTAGGTCATGGAGGGGATGCTGTTTATTGGCTTTGAGTTTATTGAGTGTCCTCTTTTCCATCACAACCTCAAAATCGTCCTGAGAGTAGCCCAAGACTGTGCCAGGCTTCTTGATCAGTTTGTTGAGGTTTTTTTTTGCATCTCCAGCTCTGATGCCACCTCTCTGTTGCAAAGACGTCCTTACTGGCTACCACAGACTCCTAGAAGATCGCTAACATCTTGCTGCAAACATTAACAGACCTGAGCTTCGTCAGAAAGTAGAGTCTTCTCATCCCTTTCCTGTCCACAGCCTCTGAGTTGACCTTCCAGTCCAGCTTGTAGTCGAGATGGACACCAAGGTATCTGTAGGTGTCAACCACCTCAATGTCCTGACCAGCGATAGTAATGGGGATGGTTGTGGTCCTCCTCCTCCTGTAGTCCACCATCATCTCTTTGGTCTTGGCCACATTGAGGAGCAGATGGTTCTTCCCACACCACTCCACACCACACCACCAACTTGTTGACCAGGTCCCTGTGCTCCTCTTCCTGTCTGTCCCTGATGCACCTAACCACCACAGAGTCATCAGAAAAGTTCTGATGGTGGCCGAAATCCAACCTGTACTGAAAGTCTGTGGTGTACAGCATGAAGAGTAAGGGGGAGAGCAGGGTTCTCTCTCCCTTCTCTCTTTTCTCTGGGAGAATGTGCCCAGTGAATGCTCTTAAGCTCTATGGAAGTGACTGACAGCTGGCATGTCACTGACCAGCTGTATGCATGTTTTGGGGCCCTGCTATATAATGTCCGTCTAACCCATTGAGTAAAAGAAGTGATTGCAGGTCACAAGGCACCTTTTACCATTAAATGCTATTTGATGCAAGCTATGGCTTCTGGGGCAGCACCAAAAGGAGTGTCATTTGAGGATATTTGTGAAGTGGAGAGATGGAGCTCACTGTGTACTTTTGCCAGATTTTGCACTAGGCCACGTGGGTCACTTGGGTTGACAAGAATATATAAGGTATTTACATGAGGTCATGGTACAAGGTACAAGGTACTTGTGACTTTGACTTTGATATTGGTAATCAGAAAGCAAACAGCAAGCAAACAGGAATACTCCAATAGTTCCCCCACTTGGTCATAAGACTACAGTTACATACATAATCATACACAGCCCTTACGAGATTTTAAATTTCTCTGAAATGAAATGTAGTATGTTAACTCCTCATTCCATTTATGAATTTAAATACATGAAATTACCTTTGAACAGGATGTTTTGATGGCATATCAGTGAATCTCACAAGGTTTGCATTATCTTTACTTGCACATGATGTAGGTTGCAAATGATGATGCTTAGCAGCACAGTTTCTGTGTTTTACTGTTTTCCATAAAGCCATACTCAACACAGATGGTCTATACATTGTCATGTGTTTCTTGGAATTGTTTGACCTGGATATGCATTCAGATAAATCTTCATTATGACATATTCTTAGAAAATGTGAATATGGGAAAACCAGTGGCAGGCAATGGTGTTCATTGATATTACAATTTGCAGCAATAACCTAGCAATCCAAATAGAACTGTTAGTTCTAAACTAACAACAAATCTAAAAATCCAGATCCATACCCTGTACAGCTTGAAGGTGTATTTCAAAAGAATGTTTGTCATGCCGAGATTTTTTGGACAAATAAAACTTTGATATTTTATATGAATCTACAGTACGTTTGCCATTCAGCTTTGTAGAATGCAAATTCAGTTTGACCATAACACAGTCAAAAGATAGGAGTAGCTATCAAACTAAGTCGCTGTAATGATGTAAACAATGATAACAACAAAATTCTTTTTGATGATTTGCTTTTCATTTTTACAGACAAGCCGATAAATTTATATTTGTTGTATTGAAACATATAACTTTCCATTAACACTTCAGTGTTCAGTATGGATTTTGACATAGAAGACATTATATTACAGGTGGGGAATTCTTTACACAAACCTTAGGTTACGTCATTGTATTTGTTTTTCTCTGAGCTGGTTCATGTGGAATCCAGGAGGAGTGTTGTTAGGTTCTACAGGGTTCAACTTTTAGCAACTACACAATCTTCTTTTCTGACACTGGTGTGACCATTTTCTTCTGAAACTGGGATAGTCTGTCATTTTGGCCTTTCTCATGAAGGTTTTGAATGCACCACATCATCAAACAGCACTTCTAGGAAAGTGCCGTAGCTTTGTTCAGGCAGGTGGTGTTATTTAGCCTCCAATTTAAAAATGATTATGAATGCCTCTTTTTCCAGTCATCCCCCACCCCCGATTTAGAAGGCTATGTTTCCCCACCAATCATGCTTTAAGTTCACCATTGCCTCTTTTCGTCCTTGCACGTCCCACCCTGATCCCCTCCAGTTTCCTCCTCCCTCCTGTCTAACTCTCTCTGTTTAATCAGGGCTCTTCTCTTCCATGTTCCCTCCCTCATCTCTGATCTTTGCCGTCTTTTGCCCACCGCTCCAAGTTTGTTTGCTTGCGCTGTCACTCTCCATCAATCTCCCATAATTCTGGGTCAAAAGCAGGAGCGTGGCCTCTTTCTGCTTTTTGTGCTGTCTTTTTTTATTTTGTGACACTATACCACCCATCTTCCAAATCTTGATTATTTATTTTCTAGTATGAATGCCCCCCCGCCCCCCTTAAAAAAAAGACTATTTTAATTTAAGGCATTGTGATTTAAAGACTATACTGTCAAAGCAATTGCCTCATTATAGCTTAACCAGAGTTCTGCATTTATTGGAAACATTTTAGACAATGGTCTACAGCCATTCAACATGGATTAACATGTACCAGATGTATATTTGTCTATGACTAATTGCAATGATCGCAGTAACAAAATATGAGATTGATTTGGCATTGATTCTGGCCTGTAATGCATTAAGGAGTTCTTATGAATGAGATGCTGTGACCACAGAGCTTTCCTTGTTTGGGCAAATTTGTGTGCATCAGCTCTTTTACTGCAGGCCAAAATTCCTCAAGGAGGCCTCTGCACTTAATTGTGCGAAGTGTGTTCTGTCAAGGAAAGGGAGCCATGGCCAGAGCAGCATAAAACCCATGCAATTTTCAGTAGCTCCATCTACAAAATCTTCTGTCTTGCTTTTCACTGATTGCACAATGTAACAAATATTTATTTACATTTTTTTTTTTTTTTTGAAATTTACCTGTTTTTTTCCCTGACTTTATGTGAACAAAAAGACACAAATTTGCCGATTTTCTCAAAGAAAATAGGTAAATTTCAAAATACCAATGTCTTGGTCACAAAAGCATTCATGGTGTATTCTTGACTTATACCTGGTCTTCCTAGGACATTGACCAGGATAAATTGAATTGGTTTTAAAAATAAATTATTGCACTGTGATTTTTTTTTTTTGCCAAATATTAACACCTCAAAACACCTAATATGGCTCATTGGTGCATAACTAATTTAGTTGCATCCATTATTACAGAAGAGGGTTGAGAGGGTTAAGAACTGCTATTGCGTAAAATTTTTAACATTTTGCATTTAAATAAATCACCGTTGTCCCTGTAAATTACAAAAAAGTTTTGATCATATTGCACAATCCTGTACAGATGTGCCTGCGTGACAGGCATAGGGGGGAAAAAATTTAACTTGCTTGTAACAAAAGGTTTTTAGTTCTGGTCTGTAATAACTGAATTCCATTCCATTCTTTAGACTGTGCATATTGCAATTTTTCCCCCATTGTTTTAGAACAAAGCCTCCTTTCACCAAACAAATATTGTGTCTGGAAAGGTCCCTGTGCAATTTACATTTAATCATGTTTCAACCATTGTTTTAATCTTCACATGGGGCTATTTAGCATCCATTAAGCAGCTCCCGCATTCACTTTTAACAAACACAAGTCCTCCTCTTCAAATTCCCTGGTTTTGTTAGTAACCTGTGCTATAAATCCAGATGTAATTCATTTACTGCCAACCACTGTGAGACATATTATGTGGGATTCAGAACATGGGATAGAGAACACCTCACATGCTACATATGTTTCCTCCTGAACTGCTGCTTCATCCATCACAAATAATGAATGGATAGTTGAAAATGTGCTGAGGTACTATGGCCAATGTTTTTCCCACATGGAAACCCACACAGCCCATTCAGGTGGGCCTCAGGAGGACTTGGTTTCCTACATCAGGTGACAGAGAACAAAGCCTGTGTTTTCTTAAGGCCTGCTGAAACTGTGGATTGGTAGCCAGGTTCTAATTATGCAGTTGGTTTTTAACAAGCCTGTCATTTTCAGAGGAATGGAGCCATACTTGGGTTGTGCATAAATTGAGTCTAAATGAGTACGTGGCTTGACTTTGTCTCTCTATGTTTTTTTTTTTTTTTTTTTTTTTTTTTTTTTTTTTTTTGCAAACTCCATAAAATAAGCTTAGTTATCACAATCCTTGTATTGTTATAGGGAGACTCTAGTTTCACATTCTTTAACATAATGGGTTTATTTCAGCCAGTGTTAAAAGAAAATAGACACAGAGAAGTATGTCCTTCAGTTGATGTATCTGATATCACAAGAAAAAAAAAAATGTAATTCCTTCTGTGTGTATGTAGAGCGCACGTACGTATGTGTGCATGCATTCTCTCGTTCTCTCATTTCCTATGTTTACTCTCACATTTTGTTTTGTGATTGATGGTTTTAAAAAAACACTAATTCCATAATACTTTTCGTTTACATTTATTTCAACAAGAAGCATTTACTGCAATCAACCATCAAGCTCAATGTTAAGTGGAAACCACATATATATCAAGTAACAGGAGTGTAGTATTGCTCAACCCTTAGGTTTAATGATACGAATTTGGATTGACTTGAGTTGATAATTGTGAACATATTGGCTTTGGGCCAATTGGCAGCCTTTTAGAAGTATAACTTAATTTTTAGGCGTGTGTGTGTGTTTGTGTGTGTGTGTGTGTGTGTGACATGACCTCAGCAGTAGAAAACAATTTTGATTAGAACCAGAAACAGTTTCTTGGCAAAGGAAGTATGATTTATGAGGAATTTGACTTAGCATTTACAACAATGATGACAATGTCAGAAGCAAAGGATTACAAATACAAATACAAAATAAATTATTTTGCTGACTGGAAGTTAAATTGCAGCATTTATGTATTTATTTGTTTGTCTATGTATGAAAAATTAATTGTGTGTTCAAATCATAGTAGAATTTAAATTATACTTCTGCATATTAATATTAGAAAAGTGTCTAATTTGAATAATCAGATGGAAAATAGGTAAAGGCACATTAAAGCTACAGTATATTGGGAAACAAAAAAAAATCAGGAGTGAAAAATATACTTTATAATATGACTCGGTTGTGTCAGAAATGTATATGTACAGATCATAACCAGCTCAGATATGCCAAACATCATCATGATCCAACTTTAGGCAAAAGAGAAGTCTAATTCCATGGTGACAGGTGAGAGCCAATCAAGGGAGAGAAGTGTGAGGGTAAACAAACCAAACAGGAGTCTGCAAGTGAAAGAATCGATATGATATTATTAGAGGAAAATAGATCCAAGCATGATGGAGATTTTTCTTTTCTTGCTGAACAGGTGCACAGCATTTATTTGTTCTCTAGGTTTTCTATATTACCTAAATGTAGGAATATCACTGGTCTTTATACTGTACATGTAGCCATTAATGTACAATTCATATCTGCAAATTCCAGTAATGTAGCATTCGTACACAGAAAGTCTAGGAACAATGCGAGGAAGTCAGCGTCTACTACCTCACCAAGCCTTAACTAAATCACACACTGAAACTTTTAGTCAGATTTGCTTCCACTCAGAGCTCGCTTTGACTCTACATGGTGTAACACGATGGAGAAATTAAATTTTGTGGATTCTGTGCTAAGTCTGGTGTTGGTGTGTGTGATTGTGTGTAATATCTTTTGGTCTACTACACCTGTTGTTAGACAGTCATTCAGCTGATGACATATTCACTTAGTGACAGAGCTTGTGTGCATGCTTTTATTTTTCTGTTGTTTCAGGATAAGTTTTGTAAAGTCTAAAGTCGGTTGTTAACTCTGATTATCCATGTGTGAAAAACTATTATGTAACTCAGTCACCCCTACTGTGACATTGTGGTATAATGATGCCTGTGTAATAATTAAACCATGATAAAATAATGTCACTTTTATTATCTGAGGCAGCTGATGTAAAGTTTTTTTTTTAAATGAATGATTCGTTGATTAATAATACAGGAAATATGATTCTAATGTCGCTTACTTTTTCTAGGGCCTTGACAGTAACAGATGGATAAAGATTAAATAGTATAATGTTAATTTATGTGCTGTTATTAGTCTCAGTGCCGGACTTCTAAATCCTACTCTGGGTACCCTGTGTCTTGCAAGAATTTGTTTTCCCTAACTCTCATGCAGTTAAGCAAACCAATTAAGCAAATCAATAACTTGATAATGGCCCACATTTTCCAGAGCTGTTGTCAGGCACTGACAGCTTTTGTCAAGACCCATGCAACTTCAGTACAGTACCTTTACACTAATTCTTAATTAAAACAAAGGCTAATGTGGCGTCAACATCTGTGCTCAGCAGTTTGGGCTTGTGGTTTACTGATGTACAGTTCTGGAAGCTTTTCATCCAAGCTTTGATTAAAATGTTAAATCTGTAGACTGTAACTTCTGATATCAGGAAAATTTTTAAATGAAACCAATCCAAAGACATTTGCAGCCAGTTGATGCAATTAATGTTAGTGCACTGTTTCCCGAACATAGGAGGGTGCTGCACCTATATATATTGGTGGGCACTCAAATATATTTCATCCCATCACAAAAACAGATTTAATTTATTCATCAGTTAATGATATCAACTTGCTTTTTCTGATTTGGTGGCGAAGTGAGCGCATCGGAGTTAGGGGGAGGCGAGAGAGAGAGAGAGAGAGAGAGAGAGAGAGCAGAGGAGGAGATGCAGAGCAGCAGCAAAATAAAGTAACCAGTGTTAGAAAAAATATATTAAAAAACTTTCTGAGTAGATGTTAGCGACTGTCTTGCACTTGATATGGCTCTCAAGCTCACATCACAGCTGGTGGTTATATGAATTGAAAGAGCAAGGTCAGTCGACTTACCATCATCATCACGCTCCTCTTTATCAGGAATCTCAAATAGTTATCTAAAATAGTTACTGATATCATCTAAAAAGCTACTGATAAAGAAACAGTTTTGCATCAATCAGCATTTTTACTCTTGCAGGATAGAGATGATTTCAAGCTGTATACAGATATAGAATTTGGAGGCATGACAATGACAAGACAAGCTTGACGTGGCAAGCTTTATAACTGAACAAGAACAGGATACAACCCCCCTCCTTACAACATCCAATGATTTTATCCATAGCAAAGGGTAAAAGACACAGACTTTTTCTTCCCAAATGGCCTATGTGGGAACATCATCAGGGAAAACAAGGTTGGTCACGCCTTGTAAACTATTCCCACCATGCAAGAGCACTCGCATTGCCAGACACAGTCACCCACTCGAAAGTGCATCTTTTGCCCAAACTATTGCTCAAACTACCACACGCTCGAAATAATGATTTTAAAAAAGGTTTTCTTCTAGTGTATGAACAGAGGCAAGTAAATATTCACTTAATGGTTAACAGAAATCCTTATGTAAGAAATGACGTGCATGGTGCGTATGAACAGAAGTGTGTCTTGGAGTCATCAAGAAAACAAAAACATTCTTGAAAGAAACTCTGATTTCCTCTTAAAGCTTATAGCTGTGAACACCACTGCACTTTATTCAAGATTCTCAGATGAGCTTTAGTCAGCAAATAGGCACAAGAAGTACAAGTACTACATAAATTTGGTTAATTTTTTGGTGCAGATAATCTTTATCTGTTATTACTATGTATCTATTTTTCAATTGTAATATTCCGGTAGTGTTTTACTACTGGTGTCTTATACAGTTATGCTAATTGTTTGTTAGTCTCTTCATTCATTCATTCATTCATTCATTCATATAATGAGAAGGTCAGCCCAGAATTCTCTATCCCAGGCACAGATTCCAACTCCTCCTGGAGGATCCACAGATGTTTCCAAGCCAACTGTGAGATATAATCTATCCATCAGATTCAGGGCCTGTTCCAGGGTCTCCAAACAGTGGGATGTTCCTGGTAAAGCTCAAGTGTGAGCCAACAAAGAGGCTGTTTAAGGTGCCCAAACCATCTCAATTGGTTCCTCTGAGTGAGTAAACCCAGAAAAACCCTATGGATGACCGTCTTCTCTGCTGTCTGTACTTGTGACCTTATTCTTTTGTTACTACCCACCCTGTCCATACCAGTAACCATCAGTGGTTTAACAGAGAGCTTTGTCCCAAACTGAGCTCCTGCTTCACCACATGTACTGGCAGTGTTTTAGTACTCGAGACCTGATTCATTTTTTCATGGTCTTGGTCTTGTCATGGACTCGAGAGCATTTGGACTCGGTCTTGACTTGGACTCTAACAAGTGTGGAATCAGACTAAACAAAAAAAAGCTCACTAATTATTATCATCATTATTATTATTAACTTATTTTCACCAAATTTATTTCACTAAATTGACTTTATAACTGAACAAGAACAGGATACAACCTCCCTCCTTACAACATCCAATGATTTTATCCATAGCAAAGGATAAAAGACACAGCCCTTTTGGCCTCTGCGGGAAGGATTCAAGAGGTTGTATGGCGTGCACGCGCTACACAATATGAGTTTGGAAAATGTCTTCAACCTTGTTGAGTATTCAGTTCTCATATGTGATCCACAAAGTGTTCATCTGCAGTAAGACATTAAAAAAGAAACATACCGCACAATGGAAGTTCTGCAGTACTTCAATAACTGAATTAAAGGGAACAACTTCCATCGACATGTTCAGAGAAAGCACAAAGAAAGGTAAGAGTTCTTTTTTTCATATATTTTTATTAAATAAAATTTTCATATATTATTTATTAAACATAACGTTCGAGTGATAACGGAAGGTCAAGACACCTCTCATCCCATCCGTGGTCTGTTTACTCCTCTACCATCTGGGAAACTCTATAGGAGTCTTCACTGTCGCACTAGCAGACTCAGGAACAGTTTCTTCCCATCAGCTGTCAGAATTCTGAACTCAGGCGCTGAAGTGTTCACCCCTATTCCGATCCATGTAAAAAAAAAAAAAACTGCACTGTTCAGCATTAGTGCTGTGCGCACTCTTAAATACCATCTGTATCTTGTCATTTGCTCTAACATAGTAACTTGCCCTTACACCTCATTCCGAACTTGCCCTTGCACATTACTGACTAATTTCTGCATGCACCTTCTATATTTGCACTGAGCTGGTCTCTACTTTCTCTACCAGATATATATACCTCATATCTCTGTACAATGTACCTTGTATATTTGTACACCTTGTCATTTGCACTGAGCCGGTCTCTACTCTCTCTACCTCATACCATGCACACACACACACACACACATATATATATATATATATAGAGAGAGAGAGACATATTGCCACTTGCACTTCTGGTTAGATGCTAATTTCATTGGCTCTGTGCTCATACTCTGCATAATGACAATAAAGTTGAATCTAATCTACTCTATCTAAAGAAACATGGATGGATGAGGAAAATACAGAGCGGGACATGCTTGATATTAAATGAGATATTAAAAGTACAATAGGCCGCGAAAGAGAACTCAATTCGGTACTCATGCGCAAACAGAAAGCCGCCTCGCAGACAGCATGCATGTACCGAATTGAAGTCGCTTTTTACGGCGTATTGCACTTGAACAGTCAAATACGCATAAAAGTATGTCAAAAAGAAATAGTACCCTGGTATAACATTCATAATTGCACCCTGAAACAGACCACTTGAAATTTAGAATGTAAATGGTGTCAAAGTAAATCTTGTCAGCTTCATACACTCATTCATAACCAGGGCACTTTAGCTTAGCCAGTCCCCCTATAGGAATGTTTTTGTGAGGGAAATCAAATAACTCAGAGGAAACCTCTGTGGACATGGGGAGAACATGTGAAACACAGACAGCCAAGGATTAAACCGAGGACCCTGGAACTGGGAAAGCAGCAATGCTACCCACTGTGCTAAAAAAAAATATATATATATATATATATATACATATATATATATATATATATATATATATATATATATATATATATATATATATATATATATATATATATATATATATATAATGCAATTAGAGATAAATAACTTAGTAAACTTCCTAAGGTGTTATAGTAATAGTTAACTGAAAGAGCTGTATATCCTACTAACATATTTACTTAAAATAACTGCAGAGCTACCATTGGGCTCAATGAGAGCATAGCCTGACTCCACTATTTGTACGTTGCATTTCGCATTAATACGACATTGAACATTGCTGGAAAATTGTGAGTGAGAAAAGAAGTTCTTGCTCTTTTGGTTTTATGAGCTAACAGTGAAACCTGACCATTACTGACTCTTTAAAAAAATTTTCTCCTATTAAATGGCATGTGACATCAGCTCAGCAGACAACCAGTAATGACTCACACGAATAACAGAAATACAGCATCAACCAACAAATTAACACTAAAATCACCTAACAGAGTACAAATCTTTCAAAACAGGCCATAAATATGTTTATTTAAATCTGCTTATTTGATAGGTGAATTGATTCGATGCAGCGATTCATCCTTAAACGTGAAAAGTTTGTTTTCGATAATAATCACCTTTATTTGTTTTTGCTCTCAGCTTAACACATTAATGTCTTAATACATACAATTATATACATATTCCTGAACTGTAAAAGCTAATTATGGCATGTGTACAAGAAGAGTACACAGGAAAGCAAATAATGGGAATCTTCAGCCTTTCAGTGTGTTACTAGTATTATGTAAGCATTCTCAAGCTGAAGATAAATGGCTTAGTTAAAGGGAGAGAGTTTGTCTTGCACTTGCATGTCAAAGGCTTTGTACGTCAGCAGGCTGAGAGAAAAGCCAGCAGTGGGAGAAATCAGAGAACTAGAGAAAGGAGAGTAGAGACATCTGGGTTTTCAGTTGACGAGAAGTGATGAAAGATGCTCCTGCTAGTCCTCTGTAAAAGTGCTTTATCCTTTGCAGAAAACCTAAGCCTTGACATGCCTGACGTCATTTGGCAGGCTTTGCTAGATTATGGACATACACTGTATCTGCAGCTGAGTCTTGTACACTTCATGAACCTGATACACTACCCAAACTCTGCGAAACCATAAGATAAGCAAAAACTATTGTGCTCATAATTCAACTGGGAGAAAAGCTTTTAGTTTGGGACACAAAACATTATGTTTTCAAAAACTGAGCATGCTCTAAAATGACCTGCTTTATCCATAACAAAAATATTTTTTTTAAAATGGGGTTAGGAAAAAAATAATAGGGAAAATTGTACTCTGCACGGCCACTTTCTCCAAAGCAAAGTCTCCCTTCAAGTGTCACATTTTGTATTGCACAAATTAAATGTAAACTATGGGGTGTCCCAAAAGTCTCCATACACAGGGGAAATTAACACTTTTCAGGAAAATGTAACATTATTAACAAAACATTGCCTACATGATTGGCATTTCACTGTCAACACACACGTTTCTTCCTGATCCAGCCATGAGAATGATTTAAATATATTCTTCTTAAGACATTCTTAAAGGCTATCTGAAAAAAAAAAAAGTGAATAGTATTTGGACAATGACAGAGTTTTTGTGATTTTGCCTTTATACACCACCACAATGGATTTGAAATAAAACAATCAATGTGTGATTGAAGTGTTTACTTTCAGCTTTATTTTAAGAGGTTCCACAAAAATGTGGCATTTACCATTTAGGAATTACAGCCATTTTAAGCAAAGTACCTCCATTTTCAGGGGCTCAAAGGTATTTGGACAAAGTGATATAATTGTAAATATAACCATAATTTTAATACTTGGATGAAAATCCTTAGCAGTCAATGACTGCCTGAAGTCTGGAGCCCATGTTCTCAAAACTCAAATCCTGAGTTTCCTCCCTGGAGATGCTTTGCCATCATCAATAAACACCAGTGAGCCCGTTCCATTGGCAGCCATACATGCCCATGCCATAACACTGCCTCCACCATGTTTGACACATGATGTGGTATACTTTGAATCGTGAGCTGTTCCTTTCTTTCACCATACTTTTCTCTTCATCATTCTGGTACAAGTTAATCTTGGTTTCATCAGCCCAAAGAATCTTATTCCAGAACATGGGAGGCTTTTTTAGATGTTTTCTGGCAAAGTCTAATCTGGCTTTCCTGTTCTTGAATGTTACCAGTGGTTTGCACCTTGTTGTAAACCCTCTGTATTTACATTCATGAAGGCGTCTCTTGATTGTAGATTTTGACAATGATACGCCGACCTTCTCCAGAGTATTTTGAGGTATATAGGGCTAGAGTCTCTGCTCACATTCAGTATACACACACACACACACATATATATATATATATATATATATATATATATATATATATATATATATATATACACTCAGGTCCAGAATTATTTGGACAATGACAGAGTTTTTTTTGCCTTTATACACCACCACAATGGATATGAAATAAAACAATCAAGATGTGATCAATGTATAGACTTTCAGCTTTATTTTAAGAGGTTCCACAAAAATATGGCATTTACCATTTAGGAATTGCAGCCATTTTAAGCAAAGTACACTATATGGCCAAAAGTTTGCGGACACCTGACCATAGCATTCTTACAGCATGTGCTTGTTGAACATCCCATTCCAGATTTGGTCCCAATTTGCTGTTATCCTCCACTCCTCTAGGAAGGCTTTCCACTACATTTTGGAGTGGGGCTGTGGGGATTTTCCCATTGAGCCACAAGAGCATTAGTGAGGTCAGGTACTGATGTTGGGCAAGGAGGCCTGGGGGGCAGTCACCGTTCCAGTTCATCCCAAAGGTGTTCAGTGGGGTTGAAGTCAGGGCTCTGTACAGGCCACTCCAGTTCTACCACTCCAACCTTGGCAAAACATGTCTTCATGTGATAATGACAATGTGCACAGGGGCATTGTCATGCTGGAACAGGTTTGTGCCCCTCAGTTCCAGTGAAGAGAAATTGTAATGTTATAGCCTACAAAGACATTCTATACAGTTGTGTGCATCCAGCATTGTAGCAACAGGTTGGGAAAGACCCACATATGGGTGTGATTGTCAGGTGTCCGCAAACTTTTGGCTATATAGTGTATTTCCATTTTCAGGGGCTCAAAGGTATTTGGACAATTCTGCGATTCTGTGATCATCCACTTTAGTTGTCTTCCAGGCCTTTTGGTGTTGCTGAGCTCGCCAGTGCATTCCTACTTTTTAAGAACCATTGCCTCATGTTTTGGATCTCTTTGCCTGTCTTTTTTAATAAACGCATTTTCTGTAACTGCAACCATCTCTACTGCCTGACAGTATACTTTGCCTTCCCCATGGATGTAGCAGGTCTGCTAATAGGGGAACAGCAGCTAGCCATGCTCAATGCTAAGCTCACACAGCTAACCAACATTGCTGACACCACCACTAGCTGCACAAGCTCATCACGCTTCCTCACTCATCGCACACCAGTGACCCAGCCCTGAGAAAGGGTTTCGTGTTGCAGTGTTCCCTCTATTTCTCCGGTCAAGAAGGAGTTTTCGACTGTCACAAAATCATCCAATTCATCAAGCTCCTCACAGAAAAAGCACGCACCCAGGCTACAGCGGTCTGATCTCAGGGATTCATCAAACGCTTCCAACGCATCTTCAGTCATTATCCAGAAATAATTGGGGAACAATTTCTGTCCGTCAAGCAGGGCAATTATCATGCCACTGAGTTCATAATTAGAACGAGCAAACCAAGAAATTGGCAGGTTTTTAAGAACCTTTTGTGCAGACAATCATGAGAACTGGTCATGCTTTCCCACTTTGGATGAATATGTCCAAAACTCCCTCAGACATTCCGCTGTTCAGCTCTCCCTGTTCCAATGTGTTCTTAGCTACCAGTCCCCATTATTCTCATGGAATGCTAACCCCACAGACTCCCCTGCAGTAGACGAGTGGTTTCGTTGCCACAAGCAAGTGTGGAAAAGCACTCATCAATGGCCAGAACGCGTACCCCAATCCAACAAAGAGTTTGCTGACCAGGAGAGGCACCTCACTACAAGCCTGGAGACCGAGTATGGTAGAATAGAAAGCTGACCTATCAATACTTTGTATGATTTGAAGTATTGCAAAGAATCAATGAAGTAACCTTAAGCTGGATACACTACATCACTGCCACCTAGCCCCATCATTCCACATGTTTGAATCGTATCACAATCCACCATTGGAGTGGGCCATACCGCGAGATGCAAACCACTCACCAGTAGTAAAAATCGGAAAGTCAAATTGGAATTCCAAAGAAATACAGAGATGAGCCACCAAAGTTCTGGAACTAAGATTAACCTCTACCAAAGTGATGGAAAGTGCTGAGGGACAAGCCTGGAAAAACATAACAAAAGAACAATACAACAGTTTGGTGATGTTTCTGGCTTGATGCAGTTACTGCAAGCAAGGGATATGCAACCAAATATTATGTGTTATTTACTTTAATTTACTTTAAGGCTATCTGTTCCAATTCTTTTTCTCACCTAGAAATTGGTCTACCACCAAAGGTACCATGTTCTAAGTTGTTTAACACATCTAGTTGTAAATATCAGGAAATGACAGCCACTGTCTAATCTATAGTATCATATTCATCTTTTGATCCCAAACACAAATGTCTTCAGTGTATAGCAAGAACAAAAGAATTGGCTCATTTTTATCCCACCAGATAGAGCCTAGATACAAATACTGACATGTTTTCTGAAGGACATACTGTTCCAGGGTTAGTTTATGTTCATGAAGAAGACATATTCTAATAATGTCTAATTTCCATTCCTTATGTTACCGAAGCTGTAGAGAGGTATTGTAAGGAGTGAAAGCTCTGATTCCAGTAAGCCATACAGGTCTCTTTACACTGGACTCAACCCCCACTTCAGGAATGTAAGATGCAAGGGCAGCAATTTTATACAGCAGACCTTCATCTTAACATAGTGCACATGGAGCCCATTATTATAGTTAATAATATTACAGTATATGTATGACAGTATGTGTTGGTGATGGTGGACAGTTCGCTGAAAAGCAAAAATGACATATTGCCATATCTTCTTTTATTAAGCTTTTATTAATGGAAAAAATTAAATCAATTTATGTTTCAAAAATAACAAATAATTTATATAGTAATAGGTAATCAAAAGTTTTATTTGTTTTTTTTTTGTGACATGTATGTAAATTGCAAATAGTGTATTTTCGAATGCAGATTTCTATTTTGTGAAAACCCAAACTATGAGGTTACTTAGCTTACCTTCCTCTGGCCTGTCTTTTGGCAGCCCAACTCAAATTCTGTCTATATTCAAAGTATTATTTAGACTTCAGGACTGGAAGACCTGAAGTAGGTCTCTGATAGGAGTGCTGTGACAGCATTCAGACTCAGTGGGCTACTTGCATTTAGTGCTATGACACGTTTGCATTTTGAAATAGTGGCTCTCACATTTCTGGCAGCATTGTTTATATTTGTCAGGTTTGTCTTCGGGTTTATCTAATGCCATATCACGCCAAGTGTCCACTATAAAGTATTTAAGACAGAACATTTTCAGAAACCTATGAAATATTCTGAGCACTGCTGTGTCCCTCAGTGCACAGTGTCTTAAAAATTTAACAGCTCTTTAAGCTACCATAACTTCCTAGTCCAGAGTGGTCTCAAGAGATGATGGTTAGTAAACATTTGTTGTGACCATTATCCCGGTTTATTATTATTCAATTATTACTGTTATTATTCAATTTATAAATATACTATCACTTTGTTAGCTATTTTACATCCTGGTAACATGGCTAACATTCGCTTGACAATAACATGGCTAACATTTTCCATTTGTCTTTGTAGCATAACATGATAAATTTTCAGAGAAAACAAACATAATAATTTAATGTATATGTCTAGAACTCAATGTCAATCATTTTATCCAGTTACAATTGAAGACACCCTGTTAGCAAGGGCACATGCTAATTTGCAGGGAACTGTGTAGGCTAAAAGTGAATTGTGTAGGCTAACATTAGCTACAATATTAGCTTGGCTGTTAATAGGTATTTTCTAACTTTTGTAGTTTATTTATGACAAACCATACAGTTAGGAGTGGCAGCACGCAGTGGCCACTTCAGGTCCAGAAATATGGTGCTATCATTACTTGTAGTCCATCCATACTAGAACATTTTACTGAGAGGACACCAAAAATAGTGAGGAAGGGGAAATATGGCAAGTGAATGGGCATCCATGCATCAAGGCTAACCCAGCCACCCAGATCTACCATCCATTGTCTTCTCCAAAGTTCACTCCCTTGAAAATAAACTGGACTACCTCAGACTGTGAATACCTACCAAGCATGAACTCAGGCACTGCTATGTTTTGGGGGGATTTTTTTGCAGATGCCTCACTCCCAGACACATGATTTCTACACATAGTTTGAAGCATGGAACAACGTGCCAGCAAAGAAGACTACCCCAACTTCCATCAGAAAAACTCTGTCCAGAGTTAACCTACAGAAAGCTGCTGGTCCTGACAACGTACCTGGCTGGATGCTCAGGGATCAGCTTGTGCTGATCAGCTTGCAGATGTCCTAACAGACATCTTCAACATAAGCCAAGCAGTTGTCCCTGTGTGCTTCAAGATAACTACCATCAATTCAATTCAATTCAATTCAATTCAATTCAGTTTATTTGTATAGCGCTTTTTACAATGTCATTGTCTCAAAGCAGCTTTACACAAACAAAAAAGTAAGATGAAGTGTGAGAGTGTGTCTGAAGAGCAAGCCGAGGCGACGGTGGCAAGGAAAAACTCCCTGAGATGGAGATAGGAAGAAACCTTGAGAGGAACCAG
>CM041000.1:5277965-5329850 GCA_022985145.1 Pangasius djambal | reverse complement strand
TATTCATGCCTGCCAGGAACCCTAGCTAGAGTTATGCTTATCATCAATGTCTCTCGGTTAATTGTTCTCCTGCTTTTTTGCTTGTTTACATTCCATTCTCTCTTGAAATAAATCTTACTTGAAAATGGCAATTATCATGTGCTTCCTTCTTTAAAATATCAGAATATAATCCCAATACTTTTTTAGAAGTCTATGTAATCTGATTCTGATCTAATTTATTTAGAAGTTCAATTGATGTGAGCATTACGAACTTCTGCATTTTGAGGTCTATCTTTATTTATTTGCATGATTGTCAGTCAGAGGATATCTGCTTTCAATCAGGTTTTCCACCACTGCTTCGGAGTTTTTTCCACATCTTTCTGTTGCAGTCTTCTCTCATTTAGATGTGTTTATAATGCATCAGTGATGCATGCTGTGTATAACTATGATTACATACACATTTACACATGTGCACAAGGGACGCACAAATGTTCACCACTATTGTGGTGTTTGATAAACTTTTCAAGTTGCTTATATTATTGACAATTGATGTGATCTATAATTGAACAAAATTGTATTGTTTAACTTAATAGCTAAATAAATAAAAGTTGTGGACTTTTAACCTGATAGTGAGTAATTTGGGTAATTTCTGTTTTTAGATTTCACTGTGTCTTACCTACAGTTACAGTTTTCAGCTACAATTATGAATAACCATTCATTTTTAAAGATGAAATCTATACTTTAGGCCACAGTGTTTGAGCCTCTTTTCCCAGTTTTATACTCCACCACCATGTAGGAACCACCATTAATGACTGTAATTATTTTCTTGTGCCTTTAACAGAAACTGATGGCTCCTTTACCTACTTCTCTTTGCAGTGGGGGAAGGGAGATGGGTGACTCAGCAATTTAGCAGACGCCCCTGCATGTCAGCAAAGCCAAAATGTGGCTCAGGTGGGCTGAATTTCACAATGCTTAAGAAAAATATATGTGTGTGTGTGTGTGTATATATATGTTAGGATTCCACAACATTCTGCATTCTACAGGGTTGGAAATTTTAAAAGGTAACAACTGGTGGTCTATTTACACATTGATCCTCTGCCTCTGCTACAGTATCTTGTGACCATTTGGATGAAGTGGATGAAAAAGAACACATAACACGATGAGGACATTTCATCTGTGTACTGCTGTGTGCCGGTTCCCCAGAACAAAGGCATACACTCAGTTGGTGTGTATGTATTTATTGCTGCTTCCACACCTTGCTCACATGTTCCAGAAGGCGAAGCGAGAAACTCACCTAAATGGCAACCCTTGGGATGAGGTTTGTCAACAGAGACAAGAGGCATAGCAAATCTATACAACGTGACAATATTGTCGCATCTGATTTATCCTGAAGAAATTTATTTTTTGTCCGTTTATACTCATATCCAAATATGTTTTGAAGTCAAGGCATTGCTCATAGTTGCTTGTAGCTCAGTGGTTAAGGCATTGGGCTACTGGAAGGTCGTGAGTTCAAATTCCAGCACCACCATGCTTCCACTTTTGGGCCCTTAAGCAAGATCCTTAACGATCAGCTGCTTAGTTGTATCCTGTCTCAGTTATAAGTAAGCTTTTTTTGTTTAAAAGTGTCAGCCAAATGAGGTCAATGTACAGTAAGTGCTTATAATGAGAACAGGCTGTAAATCATGTGTAGGTCAATAAACACCTCAGTCTTACAAATCAGATAGAAAATTATGGATTGTTAGAAATCCATATTAATCCTAGTGTGAATCTTTAATCAAATCTAACAGTTATAATCATAAACTAAAGCTAATTAGCAATCCCTATTAAGGCCAAACATATTGCTCTGGTTATTTCTTGAGTTATGTCTTGAGAAGAAAAGAAAAGAAATTCATAACCACTGACTGTATGGAGATTTTTTATTTATAAACAGTTTTATAAATGTTCTTATGCACAGGATATCTGAGTGCTAGAATATATTTTTTCACTGAAGCATGAAAATTCACTGAAGCACTGAAGAGAAAATTCATAGTATTAATTAAATGTCAGGCATTGTGATAACTAGTTATGTAGAGAACAATACAATACAAGCTTTCATTAGTTATCCAACATTAGTGGAGCTTTTAGAATCCTTTACCCCAATCCAACAGACTGATATAATTGATCTCCTCTTAGAATAATCAGCATCTCTACTACATCCGATACCTAGGAATTTTCTTAAACACATACTACCAGAATCAATCAAACTTCTGTTAACAATGATAAACTCAATTAGTATTAGCTGCTCTTTTATCTCTTTTAAACTAACAATTATCAAAACTTTAATTTAAAAAAACTAACCTTGACTCTTGTCAATCATCAAACTATAGTTAAATACCTTCCCTTCATCGCCAAGATTTTAGAAAAGGTTGTAGTCCAGCAGCTGACCACATACTTGTATAGGAGTCACATACATGAAATGAGGTTTAGGCCTCATCACAGTATGGAGAGAGTGCTGGTTAAAGTAGTAAATGACCTATTACTAACATATGATCAAGGTTGTGTCTCTTTGCTTGTATTATTTGATCTCAGTGCAGGTTTGGAAACCATAGATCACAATATTCTTCTAGATGGAATAGATATTTGGTTGGAGTCAAGGGAACATCTCATTGCTGGTTCAGGCCTGGACTTGCTGCTGATACCAGATACCAGCGTAAGGAATATGTAAATGACGTTAGACACTGGATGCTGAGTAACCTCTTTCTACTCAATTCTGACAAGACAGTAGTAATTATACTAAAGGCAGCAAGAAGTAAGCTTTCTGTTTGTGTTGTAACTCTTGTTGGCCTTTCAGTTAAATCATGTGCATCTGGCCTGGTTTGGCCATCGGGAGAATCTGGAGAAATCCTAGTGGCCTGGCCTGTTTTGTGACTGATTTCATCCTGTATGTTTTTTTTTTTTTTTTTGCCTGCAATGCTACAAAGTGGCTGCCAAATCCTGCACTTCTGAGAATTTTGGTCTATTTAGTTAAAAGCAATTGGCTAATAAATCATGAACAGTCTTGGTCATTATTTGCCTCGTCTCCATCTGGCTTATGTAAATAAAAGCAATGTGAAACAGAAAACAATGTAGATGCACTGAAGAACAGACAAGAAGCAGCCAGGTGGAGCAGGAGAGGAGAGAGGAGAGAGGGTATTGCCATAAAATAATTAAAGGCTTTCAAGAGGATGCTGCAAAATGCACAAAATTAACAGACATTTTTAAAAATAACTTCAAGTATAGGACAGTCTGATCTGCAAACATGTAGCTAAAGCTATCAAGTTAGGCTACATTTACAGACATGTTTTATGATTGGCTTATTAGATATTTGCATACAAGTACAACTCCTGATAAATTGGCCAGTGAGTGTATATTACAGTAAATTTGCTTTGGGTGTATGTGGTGGCCTGTGAGCCTGTTTTTGTCCCAGTCCGGCCTGATGTGCCTCACTGAAAGACCTTGATGTGATTATGATTTGTACCTTATGTAGATAGTATTACTAGGATAGCCTTTTTTAATCTCAGAAACATTGCTAAGCTAAGAAATGTAATGTCGTTACATGATGAAGAAAAATGAGTTCATGCTTTCTTTGCCTCAGTATTGGACTGTTGTTACACCTTGCTTCCTGTATGATCCAGCAAGTACATAAACATGCTCCAGGGAGTCCAGAATGCAGCACTATTATCCCCATTTTATCCACACTACATTGCCTCCTGGTAAAATTTTGCTTTGATTATAAAATTGAATTTGTGATGTTTTGATGCTCTCTCTCTCTTTGTCCCTTTCATTTATGCTGGCATAGCAAGACCTGCCAAAGTCCCTGCTTGCATTCTGTACACTTTTTTTTTTAAATCACTGTAGAATAAGACCAATAATAAGCCCTAATGATCTGCTTTCTCTCTCAGTTGAGCTTTACGCTCTGATGCCTGATGTCAGTCAGATCTGCCTGACTCATCCTGATGCTCTACTTCTGCTTGGAGTTTTCTCCGCTGACTCATCTTCTGCTACTCCCACATGGATATCCCAAAAACAATTTATTCCCAAGACTCATCTTCTGTGCATAATCTCACCCGGATACTTTAGAATTATACCTACTATGAGCTGCTGATATAATCATAAAGACTCTCCTGTGCTCACCCCACACTTATTCACAATATTCTCAAACAAAACACTAAATTCCTGCCAAAATAACGCTGGAATGAAATTTCAATTATCTGACATGATAATTCACAGTGTGCTGTGGCGATGTCTTACAGCGGGTTAATGGTCTCTGAACTGCTGGATGACCAGGTAGTGCTCTCAAAACAACGTGGGCTTTATTGATTATTGGAGTAGTTTTGAGGGCAAGGCTGGCCTGTTAGGGCAGAACGGTATCCATCGCACTTGGGAAGGTGCTGTTATGATGTTCTTGCAGCATAGCTCATAGTCTTAGAGTAGTCGCTGGAGTAGTCATTCAGGTTCCACCACACTGATCAGGAGTTTAGCTTACTGTGTTTATAAGTATGTAATATTAAATGAAGCTAGTCCTCCCAGATACAGTTATATCCATCACCTTCGTCTAACTGGTAGAGGAGGAGGCGCCGCAGTTATTTATAATAATATTCTATTCTGTGTGGCATCACACAAAAGCCTAGACATGAATTCAACACATTTGAACTTCTTTATACTAACATAACATATGTAGCCACAAAAAATAAGTCTACCCAGTCACGTCTACTTATTATTTACAGACCCCCAGGGCCGTATTCCGAATTTCTTTGTAAATTTGCAGATTTCATCTAAAACGTGGTTGTTTTTGTGGACAAAGCATTAATTGTTGGAGACCTTAATATTCAATTTGATAATCTGAAAGACCCTCTAAGAACAGCATTTGTGTCTATTCTAGATTCAGTAGTTTAATCATAAGGTAATAGGACCTATTCATAATGGTGGTCACACTCTTGATCTAATTCTAACATTCAGATTAAATAGAGAAAATATACTCAGTTTTAAATCTCAGATCATTACCTCGTCTCATTTAAATGTGTGTTAGTCATAATTAAAGCACGACACCATGCTTCTGTGTCAAACATACATTCATGTCAGCTACTGTCTGTCAGTAATCTCCCAGAGTTATCAACCTTGATTGCTCACCGTCTGTGACCCCACAGAACTTCATCAGGCGACTGAATACTTAGAGTCAACATTCGACTACACTCTGGATAATGTAGATCCACTTAAAAGAAAAACTGAGCTATAAAAAGGCTCTTAGCACTTCTAGATCAGCATACCTCTCCACCTTAATAGAACATAACAGAAATAATCCTAGGTTCTTATTTAATACTGTAGCAAATTTAGCTAGAAATAAGATCACCACAGAAGCATACACACCATCAGTATGTTTTTTCAATAACAAAATTGAAAATATTAGGCAAAAATTTCAGGCTATTAAATTGAAGCCATACAGTATAACCACATCAGATCAGCGATTAGAATGCTTTACTCCCCTCTCATCAAAATATCAACTTGTGTACTTGATCCTTTACCTACACATTTCTTCAAACAGAACTACCAGAACCTCTTCTAAAAATAATCAATTTGTCCGTTAGCGTTGGCTATGTACCTAAATTCTTTAAACTAGCAGTTATCAACCCCCAGATTAAAAAAGACAAACTTAATCCTTGTCAGATGTCTAACTATAGGCCAATATCAAACCCAAGATCATAGAAGAGGTTGTAGCACAGTAGTTATGTTCACACTTGCATAGGAATAGCATTGATGAAGGCCTCATCACAGTACTGAGACAGCACTAGTTAAAGTGGTAAATGACCTAATACTGGCCTCTGATCTGGGTTGTGTCTCCTTGCTTGTGTTGCTTGACCTTAGTGCAGGTTTTGACACCACAGATCATAACATTCTTCTGGATTGACTAGAAAATGTTGTTGGAGAATGGCCCTGTCCTGGCTTGTAAATGTAGATGTAGATGTAAATGTAACAAAATCATTTTCAAGACTCTCAGCATTGTAATGATGTCAGGATGCACTGGATAAGTATTTGAATATAATATTTCAACAAGTACATCATGAGTGTGATTTGAATATAAAGTTACAGAATGCAGAAATTGCTACCAAGCCATCACAGTGCCTATGGTAAACGCAAATTCTGTATCTTTATTATAGGAAAGCTTAGAACTCATAAAAGTGCCTAGACCTACGTGTGCTCTCCAGCACTGAAAAATCTGCCCAGCACATGCTCCAGACGTGCAGATCTTGACACTGGCATTGTCTACGTTACTCACTCTCTCTTTCTTGCTCACACACTTTCTTTTATCCCCCTTTCATTTGTTTTCTGAGAAGAGGTACACTATGGGAGGGATATATGTTGACATTGGAAAGGCCTTTTTTGCACACATTCCTAAAACACTCGAGCCTTTCGTAACTTACACAAGGGCCTCATTCTTATGTAAGACATGAACCTATCTTGACCTCACACCTTTCTCTGTTGACCTTTTGACTCTTACGTATAAGCCCATAAAACCCACTTTCCTTGGCTATCATTATTCCAGGTTGTTACAGACTCGGATTGAAGAATGGCCCAAATAAGAATGTTAGATCTTAGAATATACAAAATCTTGTACGATGAATCTTGAGGTACCCAAAAAAAAGAGCTTAAATGAACTTTAAACAGAGGAAGGAAAAAGAAAGCAGCTGTGTTAATACTGAAAGGAAAAAAAAATAACAATGATATCATTTTCATCTTCGATGCAGCTGAGCAGGCCTGTTAATTAGTTGGTTGTGGATGCTGGCCAATCTTGAACCTTTCACTTTTCATCATACAACTCAGAACTGCATTAATAAAAAATAAAACACTAAATGTCCAGTGAATTTATAATTCATTTTATTCACCACTGACCATCACATGTGGAGCAGCCTCTTCTAATTGAAAATAACATGATAAATTTATCAGACATCAACAGACAAAGCCAGCTGGCCAAATTTCCAGATCCAGGGTAATTTCTACGAAGAGGTCAATTTAGCTTTTACGCTCTGTCCAGTTTCAGGCAGACAGAGTTGGACAAGCAGCTACATGTCAGGCAGCCTAGTTGGATAGTCCTGGTTCCTCCCTCTGCAGACAGCCTCCCTATCCTGCCTGTTCTTTCAGCTCATACAAAATGAGTTGATTTGTGTCCATGAGGAAGACAGAATATAAACATGTAATAGATTTTACTCAGACATAACGAAAATACACGAGTGGGAGATTATGTTCTGCTGACAGAATTGAAGAAGTAGAGGGAAACATTCAGTGCTATGTTTCCCCACCTAAAGGATGGATTGCACTGAACCTTGGTGCTCACAGTTATTTTCTTATTATGCACATTCATATACCAAGTTGTTGATTTGAACAGAATTTCATAATGTGTATACTGTTGCACGATATATTCAGGAACCCTTGTGTTTTGCTCTAGGGGTTTAGCATAGCCATCCTTATAGCTCACCGTAGAATTTGTTGACATTTTACCACCTAATTTTTGTGCACATATGGAAGAGGCCACCATAAATTTGGCAGAATCTCTCTAAGAATTGCATGTGTCAAAACCTTGCATAAACTGTATAACCAGAGAGAGAGAGAGAGAGAGAGAGAGAGAGAGAGAGAGAGAGAGAAAGCTGACCACACAGGGACTTTGGACCAGTTCACTTCTCTGTAGAAGATGAACATGAAGAGCCATGGTGCCCCCTACAGTTAGCTTAAAGGAATTCATCATATGGATTAAGAGAAGAAACACTCAGTTTCCCCTTTTAAATCCACTTATTTAAAATAAAAAAATATTTAGAGCTTCAGCTCTTATATAAAGTATAAAGGTATAAAGTGGAATCTGCAGTCCACACACATGCAGCTGTAGAAAATGTTTAAATGTGTCATTAAGCACTGCAGCACAAAATGCTTCTTTCCAGGCACATGTGGATATGAATTCAGTAAGATGAGACGTTCAAGTACGTTACTATGTGATATTGTCTGCTAAGTCTATAACTGACCCTTTCCAATCATGGTATGATTCTCGTGTTGCTTACAGTATGTAGTGAAGTCTAAAATGAATCCAGTTCTGTATGAGGTAAAAGCCTAAAGGAACTTTAACCTAATGATTCACTCAGTGAAGTCCAAAGTGGACAAATATTACAATGATCCTCTGTTTGTCCTCCAAAGAGTTCAAAATATACCTCAGAAAGTTGAACTGGTTGACCCTAAATGTCAATAACAACATGCAAGTGTGTGGAACTAAGGGTACTACCAAAGCTAAACCAACTGCTTAACTGTCCATCAATTTTTTTTTTTTTTTTTGTTACAGTGAAACACAAACCCACTATTATCAACGTTTTTATACGTATCCACATATTTAATGGTCTCTTGAATTAAATAAGATTAATTCAAACCTCAATCATTCAAAAACAAGTAGGCCTATAAATGTGTTATGTGAGTGGAAAGTTCTATGGCTCCAAATAATTTGTGAAATATTACTGTACACATTTCAATGATGAGCCTAATATTTGAATAGTTGGATTTTTTTCAACAAATATATCTGTACTGAAAGGATCTATGGATTTTTTTTTTGTTTTTTTTTTGGATATAGTTAAAGAGGTAAAACGTTGGAGAACCCATGCTCTGGCATGTATAGGCTTGCCTTCGCACCTTTGGTAATAACAATAAAACTGCAGTTTGAGCTTCAATTACTAGGAGCAATCTTCATGATATCTGTAACATACCAGGGTCATGCTGGCTCCAGAGTCTGTTCTGGAAACACTGGGTGTGAGGTGAGAGGATGCAACACCAATATCACAGGACACCAGACAAACGCACACACTCACTCACTCACTCACTCCTAGGGGCAATTGAGAGAAGTCAGTATACCTACAAGGCACATCAGAGTGGTGGGAGGAAACACAGACAGATATTAACAATAACCAGGACTCGGGACTGGACCCCAGAGCCAGGAGGACAGCTTCAATTACCCTATGCTAATACATTTACAGACTGAGAATAAGGTGGAAGCTTTGTCTTCTATCTAAACTTATAAATATACCCAAATAAGACAGCTTACATCTTGTGTAGATACTTTCTCTGATTCAGCAAACCCCAGAATCTGGCACAATCAAAATTTCCAGCCCTAAAGTCTCACTTAAATCTACAGTTCAATGGTCGTTTCATTTAAGTCTTGTTTCAATTGTTTGGCAGACAATTGCTAATCTCTACTGCACCACCAGCTCTGTAGTTTCCTTTTCCTCTACTTGAGAGTAAAGTTCTGGGAAGCATTATGATGGGAAAGTGACACAAGTATCAGATCACATCTAGGCCATTGCAAGGGGGCTTGGGTATGGACTGATGGTGCGAGAGAGCTCTTCAGAGGTAATGTGAGTCCCTCTACACAGCTGACTTCCTTCCTGCAGGAAACCCAGCCCATCCCCTCTGTCAACAGTCACTAATGAGCTCAGCAGATCTAGAGCAGGAAGGGAGCCCTACATTGCAATGATCATGGTCTTAGTTCCACCTGCTCCAGGATCTTAAGCTCACAACTTAGGGCCTAGATGCCAACTGATGACAGACAGGCTTCTTTGTGTCTCTCAGTAGTCTAAACCTGAAAGGAGCAGACAGGTCAGGGATTGTGCCAGGAATGCAGAGGGATCCTTGGGCAAGCTGTTACATGACAAATATTTCACAATTAGCTTGGTTACAGCACCAACCCTGTAGGTTCTGCATCACCTACCAAGGTAAACAGTGGTGCTGTGTAATCCAACAGGCCAGAAAAATTCCCACCAAAAGCTGATGGCACCACAGATTGATCAATAGCCAGGCTCAGCTTCAGCCAAATGTGTGGTCTTTTCTGTGTATGGAAAACAAGTCTCATTCATTCAGTTTCAGTATATTCTTTATTTTAGTCAGAGTCATGATGAATCCAGAGCCTATCCCAAGAACTGGAAGCTGGAAGGCTAGAATTGACCAAGAATGGGACATTCCCAGCAGCACTGGGCACAAGTATAATTGGTCCTGCTTTCTGGGTGAGAAGGATGGCATTACTCTCTCTTCTATCGAATAGGTTCCTGTAAAGCTGCTTTGTGACAACGTGCATTGTTAAAAGCACTATATAAATAAAACTGAACTGAATTGAATATATAATTTCTTACTTACCCAGTAAGTTTCATTTCAAACTATTACTTTAAACGCTTGCAGAAAGCATACGTGTATTAGCGTTCCTGTAAATTCTGAAAACAGTGATTGTGTTGACGATTTATCATCATTTATCAACACACAAATAAATGTTCTCAGGTGGAATAGAAGAGGTTTATATGTCTCAGCTTTGGGTTATTCACAAAGAACAGAATCAAGAGCTTTGCTTTAAGAGACTTAGCGAAATCTGATAAAAGATACTACAGTAAGTCATCTACCAAAAGAAGGCCAAGACACACTTTTCTTTGGCTAGCAGATGAATGAACACATTTCAGACTCATCAAAGCCCACATCACATGATTTGATCCCATAGGTTCATCATTTTAGCTTAATGTGAATCTCCATATGTTTCATCTAATTACCCATCTAACTAAGAACATTTTTGGTGCAGGGAAGGTCTTCTACATTCAAAGTATTTTTAATTGCAAGGTGTCATTAAAGCACACTAGCTGACTTTTAACATATTTAACTTTTAACTCCATTATCTGAAATGTGGTGGTCTAGCAGCTAAGGACCTCACAATCGCACCGCTGTGGCCGGCGTTCGATTCCCAGGTAGGGAACCCACCCCGCCACTGGGAGTGTACTCTCAGTGCCGGTCCCAAGCCTGGATAAAATGGGAGGGTTGTGTCAGGAAGGACATCCGGCGTAAAACCTGTGCCAAATCAAACATGCAGACCAATGATCTGATGTGGCGACCGCTAACAGGAAGCTGCTTAAATTTGAATCAATAAATCAAATGTACATTTACTTGTAAAAGATGTATTTGAACATGAAAGAAAAAGGTTTTACATAATAGATCTCATATATGGGAGAGTAAAATATATGAGCGAGCCAAATATATAGGTCTGTCTGAGAAAATCATTGTTTAGTTTTAAAAAAATGTGAAATAAGTGCAGGACACATACAGTAATGTTTTGATTTGGAAGAAATGTTGATTTTGTGAATAAATGATTATATGATAAGATTTTAGGATTATCGCGTAGATTTGATTTTTAATGAGAATTTCTGGCCCATTTATATAATCTTTGAATTGAGCTTTTCCACCTTATGCATTTCTATTTAATAGCTATTAGAAAGTGGAAAGGCCTAGTTTACCTCATGGCTACTATGGTGCATTTAATTATATATATATATATATATATATATATATTTTATTTTTTTTTTTGCTAAATATAAAGAGCTAAGTCCAACCGAGTGGTCTGATTCTGTGTTGAAACAGTGCTGAAAGTGAGAGAGATCTATGGCCTGTTTACTATAAAAAAAACTCCCTAAGGTCAAAAGTCATTCTATGATTTATTTCTCTCTTTAGTTTGGCTTTTTACTACACCTTTGCTCCTATGCAAATGTTAGCATTTGGTTTATTTTCATGGGAAAACAGACTTACTGTCTGTAGTAATGATAGCATTCCACTGTCAGACAACAAAAAAGTACTAAACTGTACCGCTGATTGTCATTGTCATCCTGTTTACCTTTAGAATGTATTTTTAACCCAGGAAACTAAGTGTAGTTGTTTAGTTGTTGTCGTTGTTGTTGTTTTAAAGGCTGTTCTCAGCTACAATTCCATTGACCCACTGTCCTGAAGAGCTCGATATTTGTCCTACTAAGTACACGCATGATCGAAACGATCAGCTGATTATCAAGGCTGCTCTGAATTAGGGACTTTGAGTTGCCTTAGATGACTTTTAAAATGCACACTACAGTTCAAATTTAAGGTAGAACCACTCCAGCCGTAGCAAGAGATTTAGACAACAAGCTTTCAATAGCACTCTTATCCTTCTGTCATCAGTATATCATTTCAGTGAAAGAAATGAAATTTGGGAAATTCACTCACCAAATCACAATCATCATACCCCAGACTTACCAGTAATTCCTGAACACTTAATTCTGAACTTCAGACCAAAACAATTTGTAATTTTTCACCACTTACCAGAACTGACAACACACTTTAAATCTTTGGTGGGAAAGTAGGACTGCAAGTTCACTCATAGTGGCATTACATCAGAGGAACTTACAGCACCATTTTTAAAAACTGTGGTACATTCTGATATTCACTTCCTGCAGTCTAATGGTGTAGTAAAGCTGATTCATCAGGGTATGACTTACTTCCTGTGATGTAGACATTTTTACTGTCGTGACGTTGATTTCCTTACTCTGATGTTTCCCAGGTTGTTTCCCAGGTTGACACTTCCTGGTTTAGGAAGTACTTTTTATGTTTCCAGGAATAAGGCTAGCTAGGCCCGTTCTAGAAATAGAAACGTCCAGAAACGCCTTATTTGCCAGGATCCATTTCCAGTCATTGTCATGCATGCTAAAATCCAGTATTGTAAAACAGTTGGGCCTTTTTAGAATATGAGAAGTGGAAGGTGGAATATGAGAACATGCACCAGTGATATCAACTTGCAGGTCATAAATAAGGCAAACCAGGAGAAAAAGGAGGGCTCATTGTGATTTGGATGCAACACTATGGAGTTTTCTAAAGCACAATATAAGCTGATCAAATTTGTGTAGAAGTAAAATTTTGTGTATGTGACAGCAGTATATCTTCCTGAAAGACTAACTGGCAAGGTTATGATGGTCTTAGGTATTTTTACGTTCGACTTTAAATCTGACGAGTATGAATGTTAAGTTTATTTTATGAGGAGAAAAAAAAAAACACAAAAAAGACTACAAGGGCCACATGCCATTTAAAATGGAAATACACATTCTGTTTAAAATACACATATCAGATTTGAAATGTAGTTATTCTGTGAACTCAGCTGATTAAATTCTGAATTATTCCTCTAAAAGATACCTTCTGATACGGACCTTGTCTCTATACTCCCAGCCCTGTTTGAGTTAGGTGCAGACATTTACAAGAACGAATAGTGCCATAGGCTGATGTTAAGTCAGCCAATGAGGATATGTATCGCAGCTGCCTGTTGAGGCTTAACCTGGCCTTTTAACATCATTATCTTACCGGTAAATAATGCTATCTGTTTGTGGACTGGAGGCTAGAGGTAACTCCTTCTCTAGCTAGTGTTGATCAGCCCTAGCAGGAATCCTTGTAAACAAATCATGTATACTTCATTCCAATGATCATTAATTGCAAATAAAATTGTTCTCTGTTACCTCAGAACTGCTTCCACTTTTCATTTTAAACATACCTCATACTCCCCAAGGGTTCATCTACAATGAAATTTCTGAATAAATACAATGGTAAATCTGAAGGAAGAGGTCCACCCACATCAAGTGTCTGTTAGATTGAACAGCTGACCTCCCCAACCCTAGAATGTGTTAAAGTACTCTTTGTAAATGCTGGATAAGCCTCCTGTGTAAAGTCATTCAAATCAAATTTAATCACATGAGCAGACATGACACTGGCAGTCTAAACCTCAGTAGCCTATGCCTCTCAAGTTATTGTTGAAGTTCTTTTCTGTAAAACCTGCCATCCAAGGAACTGAAATACAATGTGTGATCAAGAGATATTACAGTGAGGCCTCTGTGCTCACAGTGTTGAGGCTGAGGGCTAAGCAGGCTTCTTGAGTACTGTCATCCTGACCTCCACCTACTGCATGATGGTTCCCTTATGCTGTGTGTGTGTGCTGGGTCTCTTCCCCTGAGAAAACCTGAAGAATCCTTCCTTTCAGATGAGGGGAGCAGCTGTGCTAGTAGCTTCTCTTTTGGTTTATGGATCTTTGCTTGTAATTTCTCCACTGGTTCTGCTCCTACATGTAAAGATTTTTTTTTTATGCTAAAGCCAAGAAAAATTATTGGCAGCATTATTTGAGTTGGCAGCAGAAACTGGCAGTCATTAAAGCATTTGTTTCTTTCACAGTTTTGTGCCAGTTATCTTGACTGGACTAGTGCCTACTTTTCTTGGTATCTGTCACTTTGTGTCATGCCCACCTATGGGTTTTGGCTCAAAATGGCTTCCTGTTCCATTTGTAAGAAAGAGACAGGAATGGGGTGGGAAGTGGGTGATTTTGGCACTCCAGGCAAGGCCTTTTCCTTCCTGTGGTTTTATGGCCCAGTTACCAGTGACTCACTTTCATCCTTGCGGGGTAAATAACTTTGCCAGATTTGCTTCTGACATTGCACTGATCTTGGGGAAGTCCACTCAGGTCTTCTGTCCAAATTGCTTAAGTGGTTCGGATGCAGCTCCATCCCTGGTGGCCAAAGGAGATGCAAATTTCCAGAATGTAACATGTAAGATCCTTCATACTCTAAAAGAAAAGAAGCTAAAGAAAGGAGAAGGGGAGGGGGTTGCAATGTGCTGAAGCAAGCATTGCATGATGTGGGTTTGAGGAGGAGATCCACTATACCACAAGAAGAAAACCTCATCTTCACAACAGAGAACGAGAACAATTAAAGTTGACGCCATTGGCCTTGCATATAGAAAATATGGTTGCCTTGAGGTTGTTGTTGTGGTGAAACAGAAGGCTTGCAGAGCAGAGGGTGTGATGAATGACTCAATAACTGTATCAACAAGAAAAAGAGAGGTTCATGGGGTTCAAAGCTAAGCCCGACATGGGCCAAATGACCAGAGCTGAGTGCCTTTCACAAAGTGTAAAAAGTTTCCAAAGTATAGAAAGCTGAACAAATCTGTGAAAAATGGCTAGAGTTAGGGTTAGGTTTTTTGCCTGATGATGTAGCTACACATAAACTATAAGTCTATAACTATAAGGACACCACACACACACACACACACACACACGGACACGCACACACACACACACTCATTAAGACCTATGGGCAATTTATCCAAGGCATGCTACCTACACTGCAAAAAATTACATCCTAGCAAGTGGAAATACTGAGTTAGTATAAGTATTATTAGTATAAACCAAATATAAGATTATTAAGTCTAATTTCTAGCCATTTCTTACTCATTTTCAGCTTGAAATAGCTCTATTGTTCTATTGGCAGAATTTTGTATTTATCTCTAGAAAGAAGCAAGATCATCTGCCAATAGAATAAGAAAATGTATAGCTTTAAAAGTAATAGAAATGCCTAGATATAGGTGTAATAATCTTATATTTGGTCATTTGTATTGTAATAGCAAAAACTAGAAAAATTCAAGATAGTTTCACTTGCTAAGATGACATCTTTTGCAGTGTACTGGTATGTTTTGGGGGGTGGGAGAAACCTAAGAACCTGGAGGAACCCCACATGGACACAGGGAGAACATCTACATACCCCGGCACAGACAGTAACCTGGGCTCTTCTGTCTGTGTACATTATACATATCAACTTTATTTTGGACCATGTTAGTCCATATGTGTGTTTAGTTGTAGCAAGATGTTAGGTAATTATGCATGCTTAACAGGCTGAATGTGTTCTATTTGAATGAACTGGTTTGCCAATAAAATTTTTGTCAGGGTGTGCATAAATTTCCTGGACTGCAACTGTTCAGGAAATGGAAATTCATCTAGATTTATCTAGCTGTGCTGTTTGTGTAACATGGTATCCCAGACAAAAACCAGGCCTTAAAGCAACCTGTAGGTTAACATTACTAATGCATCAAAATCATAGGAACTAACAGTACAATGTTGACAGATAATAACTGTACAAAATTAACTGAATTATCATCAGTCTGTGACTTTATAGTACCTACATATGAAATGTGGGAACTGTGTTATATAATTGCTAGATACGATATTTGCCCACAGAAATGCCTGGAATGTTATGCACCCACAATGCAACAACACAAGGTAATAGACATCTATATTTTTGTTGTGTAATCATGTACAAATTACATAACTACCAAAAGAAAATGCACTGAATCATGTGGACATAAACACAAGAGACACTATGGCGTCCATGATCTTACCCTAATATTGAAATTTCTACTGAACCTTAAAGAAAAATTGACTCACAGTATTAACTGTGGTGTAAAAAGCCAAGGCCAATAGGACCTTGTCCTCAGCAACATCTGTGATGTTGGACAGAAAATTGAGACCAGCTGGGAGCCCCAAGGGTCATGGATAGTGGGTGGCTTAACTGTTTCTTAGAAGCCCAACATAAATGTACAGTGCTAAGCCAAAGGATAAACAGACAGAAGGTCACGTTACTGAGCCTGCAGTTTCGTTGGACCTGCAAACTTGTTGCTCTTCATGCAGTTTATTATTTATTTACTGTAAATACTGTTCGCACTGGTGTTAGCAACTTATATTAATTTACATCCAACAGATGATCCTAGCTGTCCACAGTCACATATTGTGTCCTGCAGTGCCATATGCCTGCACCTGCACACAACTACACTGGACAAAAGCATTGAAATAATCCAAAATATTGAATTAAGAAATCAGGTCAATAACCACAGAAAACAATTTTTAATAATTGTCTTGCACTTTAAGCCAGCAGCAAGTGTACAAAAATGTTTTGAATAAATTGTAATTGAAACCTCAGTGTTAAACAAAACTGTAAATACACATGAACTTTGTATGTTTTAGCTGTTTTGTATGTGAAAGTTGCTAACCATCATTGTCACTATTTTCTATGTTTTATTCATGCTAATAATGTTTCTATCAAATCACCAATTTTTGAACACCATAGATGGAAATTTCCCTTAGACTGGTCTAGCACAGGAAAACTTCTTGCCTAATTATTTATTTATTTATTTTTACAAAGTATATAATTTCTAATTGGCTTTGCAGACTGCCCTTATCCAATAATAATATAATGGTAACATTTTTACAGCTTATGGTTGTTACTCCCTTTTAAAGCAAGATGAAAGTCCATCATGCAGAGGATGCATTTTTGAGTGGTACTTCCAGAATTTGCTACAAGACTAATATTTAATGGAGAAAAATCTATTGTTTAGAAGATTCTTCTTACCCTGTTTGAATGAAAACGCAATTTCTCCCACTGGCGTTAAAATATATCAAAACAATTGGATTGCAAAACTAATTATTAATGAGAAAGCACACATGTAGTAAGGAACTTTAGTGGGATCATTACCCTAACCAACACCATGTTTTTACTTGCAATTTGCCTGTTTTGTAGATTTCCTGGTGCTCTAATAAAAAAAACCAGCATTTTGGTTCTCGGAAGAGACTCCTACGTGAAAACATTAGTCATTATTTTCATACAGCGAAGAAGTGGGGAGAGAGAGGGAGTGTGTGTGTGTGTGTGTGAGAGAGAGAGCGTGAGTGAGAGGGAGAGAGAATCAAAGATATAATACATCTGTTCCAATGTGCAACTTTTCTATCATGTGCAGTTTACTCTATTGCCAGGGGAATTTCCACCTTTTAGAGGGTGGTGGAAGTAAAGTTAGGGCTGTTTCGGCCACCGCCTGGCCTGCCAAGGCAGAACATTTGACGAAAATAAAATAAACACACGTCACACAAATGTGACTGAAGTTTCTATGTGATTCGCAGAGGGATCTGAGATGTGGGCTGAGGGAGATGATGGGAACAAAATGAGAGACCTCTTAGGAAGTAAAAAAAAAAAATTGGCAAAATAGGTCAGCTGGAGCAGTTGTTGACCTGCTTACCCAAGTTCATAGAGATGTTTGTATATAAAGTATTTGTCTGCATGCTGTAATATCCTTGAATATGTCTACTGAACAATATTCAGTTTCTACATTCTATAAAAATTCAGATGGTCAGAATGGTCTGTGTCTACTATTTGGTCCCTGACATTGTTGTTACATTAATGAAGACATATTTGGATGACGCATTTCTAGCAGTGACTCCTCTATCCAGCTGTGTTATGTAAGTCTGACTACTAGTTCTTGTTTACCAGAAGTTCAGGCTCACTGCTATAGTCTAATGTCCTAACAGTGTTAAATTACACATTTTCTGTTAACGTCAGACATGGAAAAGTGGAGTTCCAGCAACAAATTGCACGTCATATCCTCCTTTTGCCATGATTGCATTAACTCTATAATTGTATTAAAGCAAAACAGAATAACCGATGAAGAACATTGAAAAATGTCTCTGTCTGGCTCACTTGCATATAACCACAAAGCACAAAGCTTAGTGCATTTAAAAGCTTTAATGATTACATGGCCACATCCACAGCAATAATAATAATAATAATAATAATAATAATAATAATAATAATAATAATAGACATGTTAGAAGCATTAGATAATCAGAAATGATTACTAAGAGAGTTGCCTCGAAGAAGAGACAGCCATTACAGTACAGCTCCCCATATGTGATCCCCAAGCCATCTCCACAGCCCCCAGGTGGCACCATCCCCAGCAATCCAAACGATTCACCCCCAGCAGCAGCGAGGGAACTCAACCAATGAGAACTCCAACCAGAAGTAGGGCATCAGGATGGGTCAGGCAGCGAGGAGGAGCAGAAGGGATCAGGATCACTGGCATCTCAGAAGTAGCATGTGTAGCTCAACAGAGAGTGAGAGAGATGGAGAGAGAGGGAGAGATCGTTAGGTAAGCTTTTGTCCTCTAATGGTTAAGGAAAATGTACTTTGCGTGCAGAGTGCAAGCAGGGACTCCAGCAAGACTAGCTATGATAGCATAACTAAACGGGAGAGCCAGAAGCTAACACAGACATGAGGGCACCCTGGGACATAAGACAGCCAGCGACAGCATCCAAACATCCCAGTTCACCACAACACTCTATGCCTGTGAACCCTCCAGACCTGCCCCTGTACCTAAGAAAAAACTATTCACAAAAGGCTTGACTAAACAAATATGTTTTCAGCCTAGACTTAAACACTGAGACTGTGTCTGAGCCCCGAACACTAATTGGAAGGCTGTTCCATAACTGTGGGGCTTTGTAAGAGAAAGCTCTACCCCTTGCTGTAGCACGCACTATTCGAGGTACCAACAAATAGCCTGCACCTTTTGATCTAAGTAGGCGTGGCGGATCATAAAAGACCAAAAGTTCGCTCAGGTACTGTGGCGCAAGACCATTTAGTGCTTTATAGGTCAGTAGTAGTATTTTATAATCAATTTGATTGGGAGCCAATGCAGTGTGGATAAGATAGGGGTGATGTGGTCATATCTTCTGGTTCTAGTAAGGACTCTCGCTGCTGCATTCTGGACTAACTGGAGCTTGTTTATGCATCTACTGGAACATCCAGACAGTAAGGCATTACAATAATCCTTGTACCTAGAGGTAACAAAAGCATGAACTCATTTTTTTGCATTGTGTGGTGACAATATAATTCTTATTTTAGCAATATTTGTGAGATGAAAGAAAGCGAACCTAGTGATATTATCTACATGAGCTTCAAAAGAAAGACTAGAGTCGATAATCACACCAAGGTCTTTTACTGCTACACATGATGAAACTGAAAGGCCATCCATAGTTATGTAATCAGAAAGCTTACTTCTAACTGCATGTGGTCCTAGTATGAGTACTTCTGTCTTGTCAGAATTAAGGAAGAGAAAGTTAAGAAGCATCCAGTTTCTAATGTCTTTTACACATTCCTCAACTTTATTAAGCTGTTGTTTGTCATCTGGCTTTGCTGAAATATACAACTGTGTGTCATCAACGAATAATTTGGCCCAGAGGTAGCATATATATAAAGAAAATAGCAGTGGGCCTAAAACAGAGCCTTGCGGGACACCAAACTTTACCTTAGTATGTGAAGAGAAGTCACCATTTACGTCTACAAACTGATAACGATCAGTCAAATAAGATCTGAGCCAGGAGAGGGCCGTCCCCTTAATGCCTACTACGTTTTCTAGTCTATCGAGGAGAATAGCATGATCACTGGTGTCAAAAGCTGCACTAAGGTCAAGCAGCACAAGCAAGGAGACACAACCCTGATCAGAGGCCAGTAGTAAGTCATTTACAACTTTAACCAGCGCTGTCTCTGTGCTATGATGAGGCCTAAATCCTGACTGATACATTTCATGAATGTTATTCCTATATAAGTATGAGCATAGCTGCTGTGCTACAACCTTTTCTTTTATCTTTCTTTTATCTTTGTTTCAGGAATTATCTGTTTGAAGAAACAAGTAGGTAAAGGATCTAGTAAACAGGTTGATGATTTTGATGATGAAATTAGTGAAATTAGTTCGGTCTCTTCAAGGGGAATAATTGTAATTGTTGATCTGATATTATTATACTATCATCTACAGGGTTAGGTATAAAACTGTCCGGTTTTAAATTAATAGTCTGAATTTTATGCCTGATATTTTCAATTTTACCACTGAAAAAATTCATGAAGTCATCGCTGCTATATAATGATTGTGTGCGTGTTTCTATTGTGGTCTTATTCCTAGTTAATTTTGCTACAGTATTAAATAAGAATCTAGGATTATTTTTGTTACCTTCAGTTAGGGTGGAGAGATACATGAAATGTAAATTAATCTAAAGAACTCCTACTCTAGGGCTGCCAAATATATATTTGTCAACAGAAACCCAGAAGAGATTCTAGCAGAAAAATGTGATGTGTTATCTCCTGAGGTGTTAGTTGAGTTTATACAAATAGAGAGGGAAAAAGACAGGATAAGCTATTTCCTTTAAATGTAATCTCCGAAAAATATTTGGGCATGGATCAACAGATCTTATCTTACTGCACATCTTGTGGGTGAGCCAGTTAATCTATAGACCAATATCCACATCTACTGCAAAAGAGCATTGAGACAAAAAAAACAAAAAAAACACAAGTGTCATCCCATCAGATGGAAGTGAGGAAGTAACAGAATTACACAGCCATGTTTAATGAGTTTTCAAAGGATATATTTACATTCATTTAATGTAATGTAATTTAAATAACATTTAAGCAATTTAAATTACAATCATTCAAATTAATGGGAAGGTGAAATAAGAAATAATAATAAAAATTTTATTTGGTTGTTGATCATAATTAACCTAAAGATAAATACTCTTTCTGGTGCATTTATTAAGGTTTCCCTATAAATTGTTGGACATAAGGTGAGACTGTAAAGCTTTATTCAAAATTGGTGTGGGGAAGTTGCTGAAGAAACTAAGCATCATATTGGGTCATATTTTTGTACATAAATAAATGTTGCTTTCTAATTTCATCTATCAGGTCTCTGCTGAAAAATAATATAACGGTATCTGCATTTAAAATAAATAATAAATGCCAAATGTATAAGAAATCATTTAAAAAATAATAATAATGCACCAGAGAAAAGCTCAAAAGTGATGGAAGGGCAAAAAGGCTGCAACTGGCACTTGAGATATGATGACAGACATCAGTGATGTGTTTAAGGTCCATCTTAATATGGCCCACACAAGACTTTTGGAGAAAGTCTGGAGCAGTGAACTTGGCAATTGTGTCATGGCAGGTGAGGAAATAGCTGGTTCTCCTCTATGAAGGGAGACAAACACTAAATCATTTTGATTTCTCTAACAATAAGGGATCAGTTTATCAATAGTTGCTCTGCCAAAAGTTGGCACATGCTATCTGAGTCTGGATTTAGGTTTCAAAACAAAAATGCTGGCGGTCTCAGTCAAGCTCATTTGAGAACATACCAGCATTTTTTATGGCATACGTAGAAGATGGCTTTATAAACATTCAGCATGGCTTATTTTAGTGTTTCTTATTTCTATGGTCTATAACTTGGATCAGTGCAAATCTGTACAGTTTCTGCTTTCCTCCTGCCAGACAGCATTCTGCAGACAATATTGCACCTGAAAAATATTTGGGCTGCACACTGAACTACTGAAAGATTACACTGGACAAATAAAAAGATGAAAACATATAACACCTATTTAGAATGAAATTATTCCCTCGTTTATTTTGTTCCAGCAGACTGAAGTAGAAGTATCTCTAACTATCTGCTGATAGATAGCTCTGTTAGATGTTATTGGAGAAGGCTCAAAAAGGATTTTGTGGTTTTTATCCCTCCAGCTCCTGTGTTCATTTCAGTCTCATGCTACCTATTAAATATTCCACATTATTATGAAACATGTGGCTGTATACTTGATGGTAGGAATGGAACTGCCTTTTATAGGGAAATGAAGCACTATGCATTAGGCCTACAGGAACTTTAGCTCCAAGAAGCCAGGTCTTAAAACTAAATTCAAACTCTGATTGCTGAAGGGAGAACAGAGTTGCCGCAAGCCGTAGAGCAGGCACTCATAAAAATCAATAAAAACAGAGGCACGGTGTGAGCATATAAGCGCACTTTGTTTACCTGACTGACTTCTCTAACAGAGAAGGCTTGGGTGTCCAGATGGTCTACACTCTTGTACATCTGGAAAAGGCTTGACAGTGGTTATCTCTCACTCACACATACACACACACATACACACATGGGTACAAACTGTATATACATTTTTAATAAATTAGGGGTTTGCATGACCAGACAACATCATATGACCATTACTCAGATGAAGTAAATAAGAAAACATATGTCATTTGCTGTGTATTAACAGACTTCTTCTATGCAAAATTACTAGCATAACCCTCATAAAACATCTGTCAGCGGTTTTTCCTGTGACCCAGGTTTTCTTCCTTCCTATCCCCTCCCTTCCCTTTAATATAAATAGATTTCTATAAATTAAGACTATCCCTTCAGATAAGGCAATACACAAACACACACACACACTTAAAAGCAAATAGGAAGCTACATTAGCGATTTATACTTTTTTAAGGTCATGTTTCAAGGTTATAATTATCTACTGGGATCATGCTGTGTTTCCTCTGAATACCAAACCTGGTCAACAGAAAAGCTTGAACTCTTTTGTTCGAACCAAAAAACACTAAACTTACAGTTCTATTGTCTGTCCTTCTGTGTAATTTGCACTTTGTTTAGACAATGTGTGCTCAGTCTGTAAACTTTTAGTTTCTCCTCCAAACACATTTTAGCGAAAATATAATGATAGATAAATAATCCTTCAAGACAGCTGCCAATCTTCCCAGGAGTGGGCATCCCAGCAAATTCAGTCCAAGGTCAGACCGTTTAATGCTCAGAGATATAAAGAAAAAACAAAGAGCTAAATAGGCCTCTGTAAGCACATTAAATGTTTATATCAACACAAACACAAAGAGAATGAACAAGTATAGCTTTCATGGAAGGGTGGCTAGGAAAAACCCCCTTCTCTCTGAAAAGTGGTAATGTCAGAACACACACACAGTGCATCACAGCGTGCTGCCTATGGGGCTGTGTAGCTGCAGACTGTTCAGTGTGCCCATGCTGACCCCTTTCCCCTGCCAAAAGCACCTACCTTTCTATCATAGCCAGCTTTAACTTTTCAGCAATTTGTGCTACAATAGTTCTTCTGTGGGATCGGACCAGACAGAATAGCCTTCACTCCCCACGCGCATCGGTGAGCCTTGAGCGTCCATGACCTTGTCGCTAGTTCACCGGTTGTCCTTCATTGGACCACTTTTGGTAGGTACTAACCACTGCATATCGGGAACACCCCACAACACCCGAGTCATCTAGCCATCACAATTTGGCCGTTGTCAAAGTCTCTCTAATCCTTACGCTTGCCCATTTTTCCTGTTTCCAACACATCAACTTTGAGAACTGACTGATCACTTGCTGCCTAATATATCTCAACCCTTGACAGGTGCTATTGTAATGAGATAATCAACATTATTCACTTCACCTGTCAGTGGTCATAATGTTATGGCTGATCGGTGTGTATATATATATATATTTTATACACACACTACAACAACTGCCTATCACACATGCCCATGTACAGTTAATCTGTACAGTAATATCAGTCTGTAAAAAACTTAGATTTCTATATATTATACAATATATAGCTATACGTTATACAATTCCTTCTTATTTGTGGTATATTGTGAGTTTACTTGTTAAAGTCTTGTGAACTGTTACATCTAAGTCATCCTTGTTGCTCTTGTGTTGTGGCTGTTGTGGCTGCTCTCTACTCTACTATATTCCTCTGCCATTGTTAGCAGTATAAACCCATTATATTACGATAACATCAAAAGGTTTTCTAAACACAAACTGCTTCTACTGCACAAAGGTGATCTCTGGTACTGAGAAGCATGGTTGACTTCCTCTGGTGCCAAAACATCTGTAAGCCTATTAGTATGGTCTAGGAAAGGACAGTTGGTTATCTTCTCATTTGGGAGTAAAGTATGGTGATGAAAGTACCCCCCAATCCATTCAGCAGACAGAAAGGGTTCAGTAGTTGCCTTGAGAATCCCTGCATCCTGCTACTTTGGGTTTGAAGAGACCAGTAACTACAGGAATAAGCCATGTCTGACATGTCTAGCATGAAGCTGTCCATTACAGCCCATCACAAGAGAATTATTGGTCAATCACACAGGATCCATAACAGAACTCTTTTATTACACTGGGTCTGCTTCAGATATACCCCAACACTGATTCTGTCAAACATGCAGACTGTTGATTTTGGTTCAACTGGAGTTGATGCACAGGAGGGTTTCTCCAGATATTTGGAGAAAGAAAGTACCCCAGAGTTGTATAGACAGAAATAGGACTTAGTTGTAGGGTAAGTCAGCAGAATTGAAAGGCTAGTTATTATGAAAACTATCAAGGCCCTTCTAATGGAAAATGTGAGCTCTGTATTTGTTAAGAAAGCAAAGGGTAGAGTAGCTAATGCTTTCTTTATGTATTTAGAACAACTCTGTGCAATGTATTACTTCTATATATTCTAAGCCAGAGATGGGTCACATCACTACAATGTTGAGGAATCTCCTTCATTTAACATACTCAAGTTAACTCATAAGCTAATTGCTGAGGCTTCATGGGCTGAATTGGGTGTATTAGAAGAGGGACAACACAAATCTCAGCAGGGATCTGACCCTCCTGAGCTTGATGCTCCTGGAATATACTATACTATATACACTATAGTACTATAATGTACTATTATCATTTTCTGATCTACACCAGGGTGGCACAGCAGACAGCATTCCTGCTTCAGAGCTCCAGGGTTTGTGGTCGAATCCTGAGCCTTGGTTACTTTCTGTGTGATGCAGTCCCCTAAATAGTCAGGTTTTCTCCAATAAACATACTGATTTGCCACTCTAAATTGCTCCTAGCTGTGAATGGGCATGCAAATGAGTATATGTGATGCCCTGGCTTCCTGTCCAGGATGTCTTGAGTGTATATACTAAAATGAATAAATAAATAAATGATATCAACCATAGAATCCTTTAGTAGTGATTAGTATTGCAGAATAATTCAAATTCACCACAAGTTCCTTCAATTATCCCAAGCACCACATTTATTTACCAGTGGTTCTGAGCTGCTGCAATTCAGCCAGCGAAATTATAATAATAATTCAGTCAGAGCTGTTAGGTTGGATGGATTTGTGGGGAGTTTTTGGACAGACACTTTATATGTCATCTAAGATGCTCATTCTGTGGCCTTAGAAAAAAGATTTCTGGCTTTACATGGAGGCAAAAATAGCAAGCTAGCAAGCTAATGGTTAACATTAGTTATATGGTTAGCTAATTAGCTAGTTCTGTACTAGTGGGCACCAGTGTGATGACAACAAGACTACATTATTCATTTCCAATATGTAGTGAATATTAAAAGTCTACACACCACTATTAAAATTGCAGGGTTTTGTGATGTAAAAATGAATGTAAAAATGATGTAAAAATGAAACCAAGATAAATCATGTCAGATCTTTTTCTGTTCTTAATGTGATATATCAGCCAACAAAATTCAAGGGAAATACACTATCCTGGTTGCATATTTGCACACACCACTTAACTAATACTTTGTTAAAACACCTTTTGCTTGTAATACAGCATTTAGTTAATCTTCCTTCAAAAATGCGCCAGATCTAATAAATTATGAGGGGATCTCCTGTGCACAGCCTTCTTTGAGTCATTCCACAGGTTTTCAATAGGATTAACATCTGTGCTCTGAGTGGATCATTCCAAAACTTTGATCTTCTGCTGGAGCCATTCCTTTCTGTACCTGGATTTGTGCTATGGGTCATTATTGTGCTGGAAGGTGAAATTTTTCTTCAGAGGCCTGCAGGTTTTGTGCCAAAAGAGATTGGTATTTGGAGCTATCTAGGGGTTATTCCCTCTATCTTGACTAGAGCCCTAGTCCCAGCTGAAGAGAAGCAGCCCAATAGCATGATGCTGCCACCACCAAGCTTCACCGTGGGTATGGTGTTCTTGGGATGATAAGCTGTCTTGTTATTACACCAAACATATCTTTTAGCATTATGCTCAAAAACTTCTACCTAGGCCTCATCAGACCACAAGGTTTGGCAAAATGTTGGGGGGGCTTGAATGTTCTGAGAAAGGGCTTCTGTCTAGCCACCCTACTCCATAGTCCAGACCTTCAAGAGATTGTTGTCACCTGTACCTGACAGATATTCATGCAGTTCCTTTAATGTTACTGTAGGTGTCTTGGCAACCTCCCTGATAAGTTTTCATCTTGCCTTTTTGTCTTTCATTTAGGGACGTCCTGTTCTTGGGAATGTGTCTGTGGTGTCCCATTTTCGCCACTTGTTGATGATGGCCTTCATGTTGTTCCATGATACGTCAAATTCTTTTGTACACCTCTACTGATTCATTTCTAACAGTGAGATCCCGTACATGCTTTGTAAGCTATTTGCAGACCATGGCTTTAGCAGCTGGATGAAACCAGCAGTTGGTTGTCAAGAAAATCCTACAGAAACAGTTGATCTTTGTTTGGGGTTAATCAGAATCACTTCATTAAAGACAGCTGTATGATATTACTTTTCAACATAGGTCTGAATGTAATTGGTTAATTCCTGAGAACAGTCACATGCCCCATTATAAAAGGATGTGCACACTTATATAATATATATAATATTCTAAGCTTTTTTCTTTTTCCCTAAAATGTTTCTGTTAGTTTACCACTTGAATTTTGTTGGTTGCTCTCTCACATTAACGGTGGAAAAAGATCTGACATGATTTATCTTGGTTACATTTTTACATCACGAAAAGCTGCAATTTTAACAGGGACATGTAGATTTTCTTATATCCACCATAAGTCAATAAAATTTGTTAGGATTTGTTAAAAAGAGTAGGGATGATAATGTATATTCTTTTATTTCACTAATCAACAAATGTTACTTGGAGACACCAAATGCTGTGTAATTGAATGGAAAAGTTTACAGGTTACCTTGTTGGTACATTGTGCATACACTAAGTATTAGTGGGTCTTGAAATTCAATTAAGGAATATTTATTCAGCACCAGGTTGTGCTACAGTTGTCCACATCAGATGATCTCTCCTGCAGTGTGGGTGACAATTTAAATGGCCTCCTACAAATGTTCAGGGTTTTCCAATTTCAAAACAAGGAAAATCAGAAGTGTGAGATGATACATAATAGGTAAAAAAAAAAATACATGTTTAACCCTTTACGCTTCCAGGATCCATCAAGGAGCTATATACAGTAGATAAAATATTCCTTAATGATTTCAAAGAATCTTATAAACACTAAATGTAAAATTCCAGGGGGTTGAAGACAAGAACCCAGTCCTGGACCAGTAAGTCAGCATTGTCGCTTCTTTAAGTCCTTTTTCTTAGTGAAGGAAACTCCTGGCTCCTTTCAGCTCCCCTCGCATCTCTTTTATGAGATGTCTCTGAAACGTTGCAGCAGCACTAAGAGCAGCTCTGCAAATAGGGATCCTTAATGCAGCTCAGTGGAAACACATTTGGCTCACACATGTTTTCCCCAGGGTGATACCAGCCCCAAAATCAACAGGACCACAAACCGCAACAACATGCCGCTGAAGAATAGCCTTACTCTGCAGATTACTGCCTTCTTCCCCAGTGGTTGTGCTAATCTTCAAGAAGACCTCCCTAGTCCACACCTTTCAGTTTGATTTTGGTTTTGTATGTGTGTGTGTGTGTGTGTGTGTGTGTTTGTTTGTTTTGCCTGCACTAATCCAAATGTGGTGAACATCAAGTAACAGGAACCTTTAAACCTTACCCTCATAATCTTGTTGCCCAAACTTGACCAGTATGAAGCTGACTTGCAGCTAATGACAGAGCCATTCCCACAGACTTCCTTGGTAAACACAGGCTACTTAGCCATGAATGAGAAACTTATGCTACCAACTAAGAAAAGTGTTTCCTTTATAAATCTAACCACCAATAAGACAGAGTTCATTAGCAAGAAACTTAATAGGTGCATATTTCCGCTTTGAGATGATAACTGGGTATTTTCTCATGTTACCAGCAGCTTTGCATGACTCCACCAGGAGAGGAATATTTTGCTGTATCTGTATTTTAGTTTAGCTGCATTTGATTTAGGCTGCTAACAGGTAACAAAAGCTTAGCTGTTTCTCATTATTTTCATTAGTGATTATTAAAATGTGTTCTGTTTTTCTATTATGCATTTCTGTGTTAGTTTGGAAGTAATGGCAATAGTGTCCCATGCTCCATTAGCCATGGAGAAGTGTGGGACATTTTGTGCCTGGACATCTCATGCGCCCTGTACAGGATTTGTGTCCTGATAAGATTTTAACCACATGCAAATACACCTGTGGACAATTGTGCCTCTGGTTAGCTAGAAACACAATTTAAGCTATTAACACTTGATCACTAACGTCTTGTGTTGTTCCTAATTTCTAGTTGTTTTTTTTTCAATATGGTCGCAGCATCGGCATGGTGGTTTGGTGGTTAGCACCTCGCACCTCTGGGGTTGGGGGTTCAAATCCTGCGCCTGCCCTGGGCGCCTCCCCATGCTTCCTCTCCCAGTCCAGACACGTGTTGTAGGCTGACATGTTGTAGGCTGACCTGCATTTCCAAATTGTCCATAGTGCGTGAATGTGTGTGCGATTGTGCACCAGTGTTGGCACCGTGTCCAGAGTGTCCCCTTCCTTGTGCCCTGAGTTCCCTGGGATAGGCTCCAGGCTCCCCTGCGACCCTGTGTAGGATAAGCAGTACAGAAGATGGATGGATGGAGGGGATGCAACATCAAAAATAGTGACTTCTTGTGTCATTAATCATTTTCTTAAAGGCACCAATTTGATATTGATGATATTCAGATTAGGGTTCTATCATAGCTTAGAGACACAAATACTGTACATTTACAGTACATATGGCATCTCAGACCTATTTAAGACCCTGTTTAAACTTGGTTTCATGTGTCTTGAGTATCAGGATTATGACCATATATGAATAATTATAGTGTAAATTATATTAATCTGATCATTCGATCCATTTCAGAAGGTCTTAGATACATTTTAAGAATCTTAGATGCATATAAGTGTAAATGCACCTATTTCAAGCCACATCTGACAACCAAAAAAAAAAACCCAACATTACATAGGAACACGGATATTAAAAACAGTGCACAAAATCTCTATTTTGGATGCAGCAACCATCTTTTGTTTAAAACAGTAAAAGACAAGAACAAAACAGAACATCAATGGTCAGTTGTACTGACCTGATTTGCGTATTAACATATGATACAGTAATCATATTACAGTGTGACAAACCAGATATACTATACATTTGATTCTGAAATTGTCATAAATGTCTATACTCTAGAATATAATACAGTATATTACAGCCACCAGCTATTGGTAAGTGTAATGGCAGATACTAGGCATTCTTAAAGAATCACAACCACATTAATCACATAAAGTAGGTTGTCAAAAGTGATACGAGTTGAACCATAAACAGTACAACGTGGCAATTTGGGGAAACTTGTAGTTAAATACTGGAAAACAGTCAAAATTTTAAAAAAATGATGAAAACTCGTGTTTTGACCAAAATTACATTTTCTGCCAATAATATACTTGTTAAATATATTTTGCCCAAAATATATATTTTGTCTTAGCTGTCTGCCTGCAAAGATCCTGATGGGTAAGAAGCCAGTTTACCAAACACAACAGTAACGCAGTCAGTCTTCTAAAGACGCTGAAAACCTTGCTAACTAAGTGTGCTTTTCTCACACAACGAACGTCACAATTTGATTAAGTCGTTATAGATATATAGGATAGATATGTGCCATAGCAAAACCCTTTAACAGAATCCTAATAGATTTAGTCTGTAGTCAGATACCGACTTGTATCTCAAATTGTCTGTGATGCTCCTGCGTCATGATGTCATCATCGCAACAAAAGCACTTGCACAATCTATACAGATGACAGCAGACAAAGTTTTAAAATGTTTAAATGACCCAATAAAAAGACAATAACAACAAGAAGTTCAACAGAACAGAACTCATTAAGGAGTGATTATTTTCCCGCAAACGTAAGAACAACCAGTGAACATTTGAATGAAGATACAAAAATAGGGCTCATTTATAAAAGAGTGACTTTTACCTCCGCTTGATGAAACAGGGAGTGAATTGGAGAATACTGATAATCAAACCGATAGCTCATTTCCCATTGTAGACTTATAGTTCTTGAGAATTTGGCACTAATGTTGTTTTTCCGTATGTATATTATGGAAATATACATAATACATCAATGTGTATTAGGTTACAAATGTAAAGGGGTGTCTTTCAGTGGAATTGGAATGAAATTTTTAAATGCAATTTTCTCCCTTTTTGCTTTTGAGGCTAAATAGATTTTAAAATGTTAGAACTTTACTTATGGTTAAGGTGTTGCCTCTATAATTAAGCTCTCAGAAAGAAGAGTTTCAGGGTAACTACTGAAATGTTACTGAAAGCAGTTGGTTTTAAAGTGGGTTAGAACGGGGGTTTTCGGCCAATTTGCACTCCATGTGTTGGAACTTTACTGTAAACCCCCTTTACAACTGCTTCACAGTTTGCAAATCTCTGGTTTAAAAAGCATAATAGGTTTTTTAATGAAACTGATGTATTATGTTGTCTTGTACCTGAGTTATATAAGGCATGTTTAACTTCATTGCAGCATTTATTGTTTGTACAGTACAGTGAGTTTTAGTTATGACTTGCTCCCTTACCAAGTGTATTTGACAGGTTTTGGAAGTTGGGGAATGGATTATCGGAAAGAACAATCTGTTGTCCCATGTCAGAACATGTTTGAAAAGGATCATGGGACAACTCATCCTTTTCCCTCAGCTGACAGCCTCGGTTGGGTCTTGTGTGGTCTCATATGATAACGCCTTTCTCCTTCGCCAAGAAATGGACTTGAAAGGTCAAAGGTTAGCTACTCTAAGTCTAGTTTAGCATGGGCCTCAATACATCATCTAATTAGTTGCACGTGTTCTCATATAGCACACACAAACATACAGTATTTCTTCTTGGAAACAGTCCACTAGATCACTCAACAGCTTCACTAAAACACACACACACACACACACACTTTTACTTTTGCTATGAAGAGTGATGTTCCCCCGGGTGTTTTTTATAAGATACTCTACAGGGTTGGGTAGCCTTTTGCCTTTTTGACAAGCTGACCTTTTTCTTTTCAGGAATGCCCTCCTGAAGATCTATAATGTGTAACTTTTTAAGACTGACGAAATACTTGTCGTGGCTCTTCAGTGAAATTTTGGCGTTTGTGCAAATCTGCACGTACACAGACACAGACCTATACACCAACACCTGTCCAGGCACGCCCACAAATAACACACACAAGAAAACAGGCATTGTATAGGTCAGGTTTTGAACTTGTTTTGTATATCCTCTATCTACCATCCATCACTATATAATTTGTACAATGACTGATTTATTGTGAAAATTCTTGAACATGATTCACGGTGTACATATGCACTGTAATTACAATCATTACTGTTTAGGCTGTACATTTGGTATGCGCTGCACATTAAACAAAATGTACAGGGACATTTTGGATTTTGTCCCGCAAAAACAGTTAGTTTAATTGTTAATATTTATTGTATTCTTTATCTAACCTTTGTGTTATTTTACTGTAAATTTTCTTTTTACTGTTTTTTAATTTTTATTCCCATGGTGGTGCAGTAGGTAGCACTGCCACCTCGTAGCTCCAGGGTTCGATCCTGAGCTCGGGTTGCTGTCTGTGTGGAGTTTCACCCAGACGTGTTCTCTCCATGATTGTGTGGGTTTCCAGTTTCCTCGCACTGTTTAAAACCATGCAGGTAAGTGGATTGGCTATGATAGATTGCCCTCAGGTGTGAACGTGGGTGTGAATGGTGCCCTGTTGTGTACTGGCATCCCATCTTCTCCTGCCTTGCACCCAGTGTTGCTGGGACAGGTTCAAAACCATCACAAACCTAACCAGGATAAATCGGTTACCGAAGATGAATGAATGGTTTCTTATTATATCGGTGTCCGGTCAAGTGGTAATTGGCCATGGGTCCTTCTGCAGATATGTGGAAACAGTTCAGGAAAGGTCTGTTGTTTATAGGTAGTTTCACACGGCTCCTGACCCACGCCACTCCCTGCGCACTTAAGCATCAGCTGAAATAGCTGTATTTTCTCTCTGCCTGGACACAGCATCATTAACTTCAAAAACATCCCCAGTCTGCCATTTACTGGCCCTATGGCGAATGTAGGCCAAATTCTCACTTTATTGGGCTTAGCGAGTCCTGTGCTGATTTATGTGTGCATGTGTCTGAGTGAATGAGTTCACCACCAACTTTCTGATGATTTCAATTTGCTTCTCTTATCTTTCTGTGGAATAACACTATGTTGACTTAACAGGCAGTATCTGTGCACCCATGAAATATCCCCACTGGCACATAATAACACTCAGTTTGATCTGATATACTGAATTTCTTATCGTCTTCCCACAATTGTTCATTTTTCGTTATTACTCTAATATGTAGCTTATTAATTTGTATCTTCAAATAAGAATTTACATTTAAAATAAATACATTTGGCTTTGCACAAAAAAAAATAATAATTGTACTCCTTCTTTTTCTTTTCTCTGCCTCATATATGGCTGTAGCTTTGGGATAATGGACAATAAGGTGCATTAAATCAAGTCATTTTCAGGGCTTTAGCTTGATAAATACAGCATATAGTACATGACTCCAGCATCTGGCTCAAACCCCCAAGTACTTCTGTGCAAGTAAATCTCAGGTCCATAGGCCCAGCTGAGCAATCGTTTACATTTAAACATACCCTGGAGTGCATCAGATTCTGTATAACCAGAGAGAGATTACCTGTGTAAAATCCAATAAAAACCTGGACAATTTATCTATTGAACGGTTTCTCATGGGTGAGACAAATTAAGCTATTTATAATACTGTACAACATACACAGTCCATATAATGTGGGTTTCCTAGTGACTTTCAACACACCTGACATGGTGGCGGCGTAGATTTCTTGTAAGCGGGTACTTAATAGTACTACATTTTTTGACTTAACTTGAAAGGCTCCCTCGCTGGTCATATTTCCACTGCTTTGACTTTTATAAATACAATGCAATGGAAACGGTGCTGTAGGGACTGGACCAGGAGTCGACACATGTCATATGATTGCCTGCATTCCATCCCTGTCAATTCCATACGTAATTATAAAATGTGTCATGTCATATATAACAGCAGCATAAAACCTTTAGTAATATTAAAACATATTTTTTAAATGTTGTTGAATTCATTTACCAAAAAAAAAAAAAAAAAAGAATCCGTCTACACACATTGGAACAACTTTTCTGTGATCTCCTCGTTAACTCAGATGTTCTTTGTGGTATTAAGCTTCTCCATAAACATTAACAAAAACAAAATGATCATACAATGGGTATTGCTCGAATTTAATATGTTAGTTCTTCATCAGAAAGAAGGGCATTTAATCAGGCCGTATCAGAATAGCTAAGACTGCTTTGTTACAGCGTTTCATTGCTCGACTTCAGTGATTTAGTGTCTTGTGTACGACTGACAGTATGAAACATTCTGGACGTTCTTGACTTCACCAACCCCTCCCAAGAACTGTCCTCACAACACGACCACTTTGAACTCCCTGGTGTCAAGCTACATCCTCAGATGCAGTCTGCTAATCCCAGCATGCTCCATCCTCTCGTAAAGCTATCCCACAAATCCATTATCCTCAGCTTGGCTGTATCTTTCAGGACTGAACATCCTGCCTGGGACTGTTTTCTCTGACTATGGCAACAGGATGACTAGCCCTTAGGCATTCTTGCTTTGAAACTGGTGGTATCAGAGTTGCTCTGAAACTGGTCATATCATATCGTATTTAATATCGCTTTCATAAAAGCGTCACACAAATGAAAACAGACCACCAACCACAGCAGTTCAGCTTGTGTTATTAGGTTCTTCACCAGGTTTCATGCCACACGTTTTCTTCCTGATAACTGAGAGTTCTTAAAAGCCTGCAGGCCTGTAAATAACAAGGACACGTTACCAAGTATTCTTCAAAAAAAAAAAAACAAACAAAAAAAAACACAGAGAAAAGTTTTCCAGGACTCTCATTACTGAGAATCAGAATTAAATTCTGTCTAGTCAGCTGTATGCTTCTGGAGTATTTCCCCCACATTCACCCACCTATTTATTCACTCTCCTGATGGCCTTTCGGGGCCCGCAGGTCTGGGAAGTGTTAAATACTCGCTTTTGTGGCTCATGGCCAGGTCACGGTCATGACAGGGCAGCCTGGAATATGTTAGACACCCTTGTGGAAATCAGCTACCTCAGAGAGAGAGAGAGAGAGAGAGAGAGAGAGTGTAAGGCCATGTACCCCCCATAATCCTAGAGTATCATTAGTATTATAGCAGTAACAGCAGGTTCTTTCATCTGAGAAGCCAAAGAGATATTGTGATGCACAAAACTTGACATATGATATTCGTAAAAGTGACACAACTGCAATTTTCTATTGGTAGGATTGTCTGCCAACCATTTTCAGGCCGCAGTATTTTGTTTTTAACAGAAGAAGAAAAACAATGGAAACCTTGTGTTCATGTGAAGAAGTGCTTTGCGCTCAGTGCAGGTAGTGTTTTTACTTAAAGTTTGACTTATATTCCTTTGCACCTGTATCAGTTTCAGTTGTGGGTATGTGGATTTATTTTCACTGCTAACTCCTCCACGCTTCCTGAGATCAAGGACAAGACTATAAGGCAGACAAGGTATTTCTACTCTTTTGTGTTGATTTCAAGGTGTGGAAAGTAAATCTTAATGGGAGAAATTTACGGACTAACAGTGCCAGCAATGCTGCTCTCTCTCTCTCTCTCTCTCTCTCTCTCTCTCTCTCATTCTCCCCACTCCATGTCTCACTGCCAGCTAAAACAATAAAAATCACCTTTCAAAGCAAAAAAAAAAAAAAAAAAGAGCCTAGAAACATCTCAACATGGATGAATGCTGCCCTCTATCGACTCTTAAGCATTTTTCCATGCAGAGGGAGCTTTTCATGCCACTCATTAAAACTGCCAAACTGTATGTTATACGTGCATGCAAACCTTCTGTCCAGACAAATGAATTAATGATCAGTAATATGTGCACGTACAGTGTATGTGTGTACTTTCCCCAGCACAGCTTCATAACCTCACCTCTTTTAATCGGTTGTAGAAATTTCTTCATACTGGGTCACTCCTGCAAAGCGTGGCAAGTTGGCTGGCCAAGCCCTACCCACCACATCCGCTGTGTTTGACACTTATAAAAGCCTGGTGCTTTAGGGACCTAAATAAAAAAAATATTTGCTGTATTGCTTTCTGCTTGCATAAAAATGGAATGTTTTACAGCTTCTCCTTTATGTGTCTCTGAGTGGGACTGAGTGGGGACTGTTAATGAGTAAAACGGTACATTGGAGACTATAACTGGGACCATCTGGAGTGGCTCCCCATATCCTAAACAAAAGAAAGTGGATAGAGATTTCAAAAGTCTGTTTAATCCATTGTGTCTGTCAAAGAGAACATAAGCGGATTGTTTCACAGTCGTTATTTCTTTGCTAGTCTGTAATCGGCTGTAATGTGGGTGTGTAGGTTGAACATCCAGACCATCTTTGCCAGGAGTTGTTAGTTTCTAGCTTCCTTACTCCTTGACTAAACTGATCAATACATGTGGGGTTTTCAATTTGCCTTACTGTTTGTTATTTTCTTATCTACAATATCAAATTAGTAGTGGTAATTCAGTAACCACCATGTCCCAGCTGTTAAAGATGGCCTACTGGCTTGACTAGCTCAGTCTGTGTTTTGGAAGCTGGTAAATTATATGGCCTGGTAAGTATGTGGACATCTGACCATAACACCCATAGAGTCCCCTCCGAAAGTATTGGAACGGCAAGGCCAGTTCTTTTGTCTGTCTATACACTGAAGGCATTTAGGTTTGAGATCAAAAGATGACCACTGCATTTTCTGAAACTTAGCAACTTTGAAGAAGGCTGTAATCTGTTCATACTGAATTTATTTAAAAAGATTAGTTTTGTAAGCTCTGTTATTGTCGAATGAATTTATATGTCGTTTAGTCCAACATCTTAATATACAGTCAACTTTACTTAGTCTACTGTGTTCACATAGTATTAGTAATATGGTGAAGATGAACCTGGAGAAGAGTTTTTTTCAAATCCTGTTTATGAAATGTGCAAAGTCTATTCTGGCTTTCCTGTTCTTGAATGTTACCAGCGGTATGCACCTTGTTGTAAACCCTCTGTATTTACATTCATGAAGGCGTCTCTTGATTGTGGATTTTGACAATAATAAGCCTACCTTCTCCAGAGTATTCTTGACTTTTGTTGATGTTGTGAAGGGGTTTTTCTTCACCAAGGAAAGGATTCTGCGATCATCCACTTTAGTTGTCTTCCGTGGTCTTCCAGGCCTTTTGATGTTGTTGAGCTCACCAGTGCTTTCTTTCTTTTTAAGAATGTACCCAACTGTTGATTTGGCCACACCTAAGGTTTTTTCTCTCTCTCTTATAGACGTATGTTGTTTTTTCAGCCTAATGATGGCCTCCTTCACTTGCATTGAGATCTCCTTGGACTTCATATTGGTAGCTCCAGTCGAACAGCTGCCAAATGCCAACTCAATACCTGAGTACCTCAATACCCCCAGACCTTTAATCTGCTATATTTGTCTTGAAGTAACGAGGGAATGGACCGCACCTGGTCAATTAACTTCTTGTCAGTCAATTGTCCAAATATCTTTGAGCCCCTGAAAATGGAAGTACTTTGTTGAAAATGGCTGTAATTCCTGATTGTTTTATTTCAAATCCATTGTGGTGGTATAAAAAAGCAAAATCACAAAAACTCTGTCATTGTCCAAATACTTCCAGACCTGACTGTGTGTGTGTGTGTGTGTGTGTGTGTGTGTGTGTGTGTATGTATATATATATACACACAGACACACACACACAGTGGGGTCCAAAAGTAGTGAAAATGCTTGGATTTTGCATTCTTTTCTAATTTAATAAAACATTTTTCATTACATATTATATAATTGATAACAACTTGAGTGAAAAGTAGAATATTGAAATATTTACATGAGTTTCAGAGTTTCTTAGTATTTGCTACGTCCCTTTTTTTTTTTTGCTTTAATGACAGTATACACTCGAGCTGGCACGGACTCCACAAGTTTGTGCAAAACCTTATGATCTATTTTTAGATCAAATCCATCAGAGATTAGTCTGAACACATGTTTCAGTAGAAGAGATTAGGCTTGAGGAAAATCTGACCTTCTGTATAAAGCAGTTAACATGGTCAATATCACACATTAGCTTACATTTAAATAGGGACCTAGAAATTGTGCAGAACCTTGAATATTAAATATTCAAGATATTGAACACTTGCTTTCTTTGCAAGTGCTAAACAACTTAGGCTATTTTGCTGAAGACAGATTTATGCCTTTTAGTACGCTATAAAATTAGCTACGAGTGTTAGTACAAGTGCGGAGGGAAACTCCAACTACCACAATGCATCGCTGATATCAACCGGAAGCGGAAGCTGTGCACGTGCACGCACACAACAGTGGAGAAAAGAGGAGCGCTGCGATCCTCGGCTGTGCGGTTTGTGTAGTAAGTTTGCCTTCCTGCCGTGTAGCAGTGCTGTAGAGGGAGAGGGAGGGAATGCTGGGCCTGTTTCAGAGGCTCGGGAAGTAATGATGCTGGAGCTGTACTTCAGTCCCGTGGGGAAGGAAGCATGGCGTCTCGCGCGCTGCGTGATAGTTGTCAGGATGCAGTATGAAACCTGTATCAAATGTGCACTTTGGATGGTAATGCAGTCCATCACAGGGCAGAATCAGCTTCAGAATGACTGGCACACTGGTAAAAAAAAATGGAGGAGAAAATGATATGAAAAATGCACGTGTGCTTAGTTAGCTTAAAGGTAACAAAACCACGTCATAGTTATTGGCACCCCTGCACTTATTTCACTTTGTGCCAGCTCCCCTTTGCCAGCATAACATCACTGAGGCTCCTCCCCAGAAAAGCATGATGATACTGGATAAGTGAGATCACTCCTCAATACACAGTCTGTCCAGATCCTCCAGGGTCCTCCATCCTCTCTTGTGGACTCTCCACTTCACACCACCTCGCAGGTTTCTGGTGACTGGAAAACGCCCAGGTCAGAAGCTGGATTCTGTGAACCATTCGTGGATTTGGGTGTGATTTTAGTTTGATAATTCTCCTGCAGGAAGAGCAAAGCACAAGCCATTTATAACCAGATTCAAACTAGACTATAGCTAGATTCTAATGCAGAGCCTCCAGTCTATGGTGCCGGAAAAAAAAAAAAAGTTTCCCGGGGCATTTGGAGAAAAAAAGCACATCTCCTCCACCATACACACAGTGGGGATTAGTTTCTCTTCTATAGAACCATCCTCCTTTAGACAAACCCACTTTGAGATTTTCTGTGCCAAAAAAGCTGTATTGTTGTTTCAGCTGACGGCAGAACCCAGTTACACTCAAGCTTCCTGTAGTGAGTAGTGAACTCGACGCCGTCCAGATCACTGGCGTGGAGGCGGTGTACACGTGTAGATCTGGAGTCTCCCTGGAGACTGTGCGCAGGGGACAAACACACTTGTGTCCTCTTTCACACAGCTTCATTACAGCTGACGTGGTTTTACACTTTTTAGTTATTGCTCCAACAGTGGATATGGGTATTGTCTTTTTTATTGTTTTTTTTTTTTTTTATAGCCATTGCATTGTGTATTCTCTAAATCTCCGCATGTTAATGAGTAACTCAAGGAATTGTTTATTTTTAGAAAAATTTTTTTTTTCTTAAATTAGATGTTAAATTTCAGTGGTTAATTTTCTCACACACAGTCATTTGTTTTGAATTTTTTTTTTGCCCATCTTTACTCAGGTTGGCAAAGAATTCTCCAACATTTGGCTGCAATCTAGTACACAGTTGTGTGGTTTTGATTTCTGTCAGCTTATGCTCTTACGCTTTATTATTATTATTATTATTATTATTTTAATAGCTTATGCTTTTGTCATTTTTTTTAGGAACGTGTCCATTAGCTATGTCATGCTGAAGTACCCGACTCCTTTCTACTCCCATGCTGGTCATGGGCCTTTCTCAGAGGTGTATGAGCCAGCAGAAGACTCTTTCCTTTTGATTGATACCTTGGAGAAGGATGCTGATTTGCTGCGACGAAGCAAGTGGGTGTTACATTTCTCTCTGCTCCTGAATGAAATGTAACTTTGTTCAACATCCTTTCTTACAGATGTATGTACGTACGTATTGTTTTGGTTTGTGCAAGTCCCGGTAAACTGCAAATACAGGACAGCAATGCTTTGTTAGGTAGATGATATTTTATTCAAATTGTTGGCAAATAAAATAAGGAATCCTAGAGTTTGTGGAATTGTGTACATACATTTGAAGGAAAAAAATAGGACATTAAGGGAAGTTAAATAAAAAGATAAGTTACAAGGTGAGTAAATAGGAAAGCCCTTGGGTTGCAAAGATGTATATATAAATTTGAAGCCTGTCAATCAAGGTTCATATCCGTGAGTCTCATTATACGTAAATTTACACAGGCTCTAATAGGATATGAACATTTTTCCCAAATAAACCTTTCTTGAATACCACATTTCTTATGTAACTGCTTCTGGGAATGATTTGCAAATCAATTTATTTGCATCCAGCTTGACTATGAGGCCCATTAGACAAATAAACAAAGATGTATGTATTTTTGTCTGATACTGGACTCGAGTCAGTGTAAAATACATTTTTTACAAGTTTTACAAAAAGGGGAACATTCACTCGCATACGCGTGTTGTCGGGATTGATCATTCTGTTACTTGCGAGCCCTCGTGCTAATGCCAAAGACGTGAACTTCAGTGTGAGCTCGTGTTCCTGGTACCTGTGCAGCTGATCTTGCAGTAACTGATCCGGTTGCTCGGTGTGTTTCAGGCCTGCTGTCTGCCTTGAGGTCGGCAGTGGCTCAGGTGTGGTCTCTGCTTTTTTGGCATCAGTAACCGGAGCTGATGCATTATATCTGTGAGTATGTGGATGACTTGTGATCAGTGTTTAATCTGATATCAGCATTTTACTTCATTTTTCCAAAAAAATGTACAATTGTGTAGTGTGTTCTCCCAAAGTTAAAAAGAAGCTAGCAGTATTAATTCTGATTAAATAATTAGTCATGTTTCTGCTGATAGTAACCTGTGGGGAAAATTGTCCTGGATAAATGTGCTTGATGCATCACTGGCATAGATTTGATTAGTTTTCTCTGCAGCCATACAGTATAATGTAAAACTGTTGTTCTGGGTCAAAGTGAGCGCATGTTTTCATTGCACCTTGCCTTGTTTTGATATCCTGTGCATGTCGAAGCTGCACTGACCTGAACCCGGCAGCAGCTCAGTGCACAGCAGAGACCTCTCGCCGCAATAACCTCCACCTGCAGCCAGTCATAACCGACTTGGTGAGATACGCTTGACTCTCTCTGCTTGCTTATTTAAGCATGTGACGCTAATCAGTACATTGCGATATTGACGATGCATAATATCACCAGGGAGACTTCAGAACATTGTAACTACCTCTACATTTTGAAGTTGAAGTTTTAAAGCAGAATTGCACGTAGCGAACATATTCTCTGTAATGTACTGATTAACTGTTATGTCTGTTTATATAGTCATAGAATACATTCTGCTAGTTCATTTTAAGTAGTTTACATGGTAAGCGAATGAGTGTGGCTAATGAGCAGTGAAACTAAAGTGCAATGCCTGCTAAGGTTCATTTTGAACCAAGTTTTCGCTTTCACACAAGCAGACCTAATTCGTTATTATTGAATACTGATGTGCATGTAAAGGTTTCTTTTTGTGTGTGTGTGTTCCTCAGACTGAGTGTCTGTTGCCCAGACTGAATGGAATGGTGGATGTTCTTCTTTTCAACCCTCCATACGTAGTTACGCCATCCGAGGAGGTACGACTAACTAACGCTTACTAATTGATTACTGGTTATTAAATAATGGTGTTTGCTGATCTGCTTACTTTAGGAAAAATGTCAAATTCTTATGCCGCATATGACGTATCAGATGTGGAAAGTCGAACGTGGAATTCTGTCATTTTTGACCGTGGCACATTTGACATATGAAGTGGGGGGAAAAACATGAACACCTTTTGTTAGCAAGCAGCTAGCTTTTCCTCCTCAAAACAGTAAACTGTATAGTCACTGTTATAGATTTAACAAGCGAATATGTGTGTATGTTGATTGACCTAAAGCATATACTTGTGTGTGTGTATATACAGCATAACTCATTATTATTATTATTATTATTATTATTATTATTATTATTGTTAAGGTAAGAAATCCTACTTTGTTTAATGATGCTGTGCGCAGCCATGTTTTTTTTTGATGTCACCTGTTGAACTCACGGTTGAGATTATCCCGAGTTTATGAGTCGGAATTCCGAGTTGAAGGGCATGTTTCTTTGGTTTTTCCCTAGCCGAACGTCGGAAATTTCTAGTCAAATGCAGCATTAGATACCATGAAGCAACTTGTGTACTGTTGAAGTTTATTAGCCCACATATTTTCCAAACGTGGTTTCTGATAAAAGTAGCTTTTTTTTTTTTACATTTTATGCAGACATTCTGAGAAAGTCCTTGAAATTACCACTGAAATTAATTGAGTGCGCATGAACTTGGATGTGTAAGCTGAATAATGAGCTTTGTTTCTTTTTTTCTTTCGTGCACAGGTGGGCAGTCATGGCATTGAAGCATCCTGGGCTGGAGGAAAGAGAGGCAGGGAGGTGATGGACAGATTCTTCCCCATGGTTTCACAGTTATTATCCGAACAGGGCCTGTTCTACCTCGTTACAGTGTCGGATAACGCTCCAGGTAGGAGAGCCTGTCAGAAAGTTGGAGTTACCGGCTATCCCAAGCCTCACTGTAGCTACTTCATGAAACCTAAAGGCTTCTTTGCAAGTGCTTTTAGTTTAATGTTACAGGTGTGGCCGATTTCCATAACAGGAAACAAACCTCTACCATATCACGTTGATTGTGATCATTTCAAATGTTCGACAATTTTGGCGCCACATTACGAACGTTCCATAGCCCTAATTGACTAGCCTTTTTGTTTTTCGGAAGCTATGAAATGCATTCATAACATCAAGAACCACAAACAATGGAAGCGTTACAGAGAAACTCTTAATCAGATAATCTATACAGGGTGGCTCAAGATGCTTGGAGTGGTTGAGCAGTTTTAATGAAGTTTCTCCATGCATGAATGACTGAGGGAAATTAGCCTGTATCGCCAAATGTTTATATCCTAGTGAAAAAGGAAGTGGATAACAGTTCCTAAACACTGAGGTGAACTTAAAAAAGGAAGATATAAATGCCAGCATGAAGCACTTGTACACTGAAGCTTGATAATATATAATTCATATTTATATACTCGTTTTTCCATACAGTGATGCATCAGATTCATTTTGCTGATGGGAATGATACAGCAGGTTATGCTGAAGGGCTGTGAACTTCTGGAATGACATTTTGGAGCCCTCATAGTGTGACTCCTTCAACACTGATTGACTTGCAGTCGCAATGCAGTGATCATTAATCTAGTTTGAACTTTACTGTCTTTTCTACCTTTTTGTCCAGAGGAGATTCGGTCTCTGCTTGGTGCATCCGGGTTAAGAGGAGAGGTGTGTCTGTCTCGTCAGGCGGGGAGAGAAAAGCTGTCCATCCTGCGCTTCAGCAAGAGTGCTATCACAGGACTGTGAAACCCACAGCTGCACTACATACTGACTGAAATCCTCTCTGTATTCCACAAAGCAGCGTGAAGCAAGAAAACTAGCCGTTTGAGTGGCAGTCAAAATCAGTAAACGTTAACTTCCATGTAAAGTTGCTGTGATCTCAAGAAAACAATACACACTCTTCTTGCTTGACCATGCTAGTCTTTCGACAGCCATCTTGGTAGCTGTAGTGTTGGTGAATTTTGATCGGGAAGGGTGACCTTGGACATCCTTAAAGGAGGCATAAAGGGTTACAACGAAAAATATTTTGGAAGACGTCCTGATAGCTAGACCGATAGAGTGGAAGGGTTAAAGAATTAAATGGAGAAAGAACGGCAGTAGTGACCTTGTTGACAATGTAAGTCATGGCTCAGTGGTCAGTGCGTAGTGGTGATGGGGTACGGCTCCCACCGGCTGACCGCTAACCTGACTCGAGGATGAGACGCAGTAATGAAAGTGAAGGGGATTTTTGCGTGTTAGATGGCATTGTCTGTAGCAAGAGTGGCTAATGAAGTGATGCTGAGGAGATATGGAACGGCCATGAGAGGAAGAAGCTTCTGTACCACAATTATATGAGGGAACGTTCATCAAAGGAGAGACAAGGCAACATATTGTGCCATGAAAGGTAATTCCGTGTTCTCAGTTTGAAATGTTAATGGTTCTTGTGTCTCAGTCTTTCCTAGTATGTTGCTTGGTCCCTCTTAAATCTTCCCCCACACCTCAATGAAAGTAAACGTGTTGACTCTGAAAAAGTGACCCCTACAAAATGGCGATGCTGCTGATGGGACTGTGCGTGCGTGCGTGCGCGCGCGCCTGCAGTCTTACTGTGGCCATGTTACTTTAACAGTGTCTTCCTGAGGATGCATGCTAATAGAGGCCTAGTGTCGAATCTTTTTTGGTATAGAGGTAAAGTAAAACTTTTTACTGATGTTCTAGAACAACTGAAGGGAAGTGATTTGTCCTTTAAACATTCTGTGGTGATGTAAGGGCAAACGCATCAGTTCTGTCTGATGCAGTCAGTGCAAGACACCATCATGCAGAGACTCCATCACAAGCAGTCAAACACAGAACTGACAGATTATAGCAAGATAACCAGGAAGAAGGTGGAGCTTCACACATCGTCTTTTGCCCAAAGTGTCAGTTATTTTATAACTCCATATTTTGGTTCAGCAGAAATGATAATCATGGGTTTTTTTTCACCACTCCAAAACATGAGTCAAAATATGACATTATTTTGAGACCATCTGATCATGTTATGTTGTGAACCTGTTCCCGTCTTACTCTGAATTCAGGTGTTAAACTGACAAACTATTAGAATCTGCATTAATATAGCACAAGATATACAAGTTGTCAAGATTTAATACATTCAGTGCCAGGCAGTGTCACAATGGCAGCTTTTACATGCACAGAACGACTTTACAGCAGCTAACTGCAGTTTATCACCAGCCACAAATCTCATATCTCTTTCTGTTTTGGAGAAAGTGATGACTTCCAATTTGTCATGCAATTCATCTTTCATACCACGTGGGTTAATAATTTTTAAGTATTGCGCAACACAATAAGAGGAAGGGGTAAAGTGGATTCATAATAGCAGTGAAGCTACTACTATAACTAGTTATGGAATGTTCAGAAATACAATGGCAATGTTCAAGCAGTGCACTGTTGTAACAGTTTTACTCAGTGTAAAACTCTGCAGAGGAGAACGCACAACACCCTAACATCAACATATGAAACGAGATTAAATGAAGTATCAGTCAGTGAATCACGGACAGATGTTGACAGAGGTTACTGTTAACAGTGGACCCGAGTCCATGCACTACTACGTTAGCTCTTATCTGTATATTTAGCTCAAGCCCCAACACCTATGCTGACTGGTTCCAGATGATGTGCCCATCTTCCCCAAGTCTCACTGCTCCACTCGCTACAAGCTCTAACGCGGTGGGGAAGGCCCGATGCTCCGCCTCCCGGATGCGCTCTGATAGACTGTCCTCCGTGTCGTTCGCCAGAATGGGAACGGCTTCCTGTACGATGATGGCTCCTGCATCCACCTCCTCCTGTTAATATGTAACAAAATATAAGATGAATTTAAAAAAAAGGTTCAGCTCAGTTTTAATGGCACCTTTGTAGAGGAAAGGTAATGCAAAACAGGGAAGTTGTGGGAGAGACTTAACCAACCCCCCTGCACCAACCTCCCCAATAATTAGCATACCCCATAATTACTACAATGTATGTTGGAGTTGAAGTAATGAAGTTATGTTGCAACTGAAGTAATGTATGTATTACTTCGATTTCTTTTACTGTCAATCTTTCAAAACATCCCCCCCTAAATTCCAAAGTGACGGTGGACTTCATGTTCACAAATGCCTTAAAACAAGCCAACTTACAGCCACAAAGTGCACACTGCAACCGGTTATCCGAACCCTAGCCAGCAGTGCTTGCTTCTGTGCATTCACACCTTTGAAGGAAGGCAGCAGTGAAGGATGGATGTTCAGCAGCTTGCCTGTTACACAGTAAAAAAGTTGCTCGTGTTGTGCACAGGTCTTCAAATACACCATGACAGTTATATTATAGTTGGCAGATTCATTCACAGAGATGGAGAAGACCGCTGACTCCTCATTGGGTCACTACTATGTGTAGCCTGATACTATAACAGCCTAGTTTTACAACGAAGCCGGTGTGATTTCAGTTAAAACTGACAGTAGATGTTAGGTCAGCTTATTACATACAGCCCAAGTCATGCTGCTGTACATGTGTTTGCTTTGCTGTTTCTGGAGGTTGAATATGGAGCATATTACCCTTGTTCTGATTTGTGCTACTTCTCTGCAGTTGCATGCATGTTTTACATTAATCCTAACTTAGCGGTTTAGACACCATGTTGCTCTGGTGAACAAATAAGCAGTTCATTTGATCAAACAATGAATACAGACGTAGTAATATAATAACAATAATAATACAGTGGCATTAAAACAGGATGGACTGGTGGATAGCAGCTTTTGTCTTCATTTTGTAACAGAAGCAACAGCACCCCCCCTTACTTCCCCCTTTAAATCAAGCACTGGTACTAATACAGAAGCAAGTGTACCATTCCACTTTCTGACGAAGGGCCCAGTGAGGATTCTCATAAAGCCAGCGAGACACACTAGCTCCACTCCAAACTCCTCCAGAACACGGTCGATAGTGCTGTCAAACTCCGCACGACTGCCATAGAGCTTATGGTCCACCACCTGGATAAGAACAAAAACATTTGGGGGGAAAAAAAAAAAACTGGAGCCTGGTTCTTCCCAAATTAATATTAGGACCATATTGGTCAGTTCTTGGATGTTCCCTCAGGCCAGGAACAAACTTGCTTTCAGAAAGTGTATCGATTTCCAAAAGAAAAAAACAGTGAAATTCTTGGATACTGCAGTGAAGAGACATGGCTAGATGCACATTAACTACGGACAGCACTGATCATGTGTTTGGAACAAAAGGAAAAAAAAAAAAAGATCATATAAACTTAATTTCACTGCTTTTTCATAGATGGAGTACAAGTTCTATAAACAGCTTAAGCTTTTTATCCTAATTTTCACTCAAAAAAAAAAAAAAATCTGACATTACTTTAAGCACACTCAAAGTTGGGTGAAATTATTATGAAAACGTCCACAGTGAACAGCCGAGCCATTTACGAGCATGTAAAACACACAAAAAGGCTAACACTAAAACTATTCAAAACTAGATTAAATCACAAACTATTAAGAGGTACCCGTGTCTGAATGCCTGCCATAGAGGCTCTCTTCAAGCCCAGCACGCCTGGCCGGTTTGAGATGACCACCACGATCTCAGCAGAACTCGATGGCTTCTTGGTCTGCTCCATCAGTGCCTGTAGATTTGTGCCTACCAACACACACACACACAAAATATAGTACAACTTACAAACGTTCATGGTTACACGCTGTACTTATGAGGCATGAGTATTATTTACAGGAACAAAAGACTCCATGACACTTTTCTTTAAATACAAATCTGTAGTAAACCTTAAACGTACACATATAAATGATGTTTACAGGTGAAGGAGGAGCTACAAGGCTCCCAATCGCTGCCATTTGGTTTAGTAAAGGACTGCAGTTAGTAATAACTAAATATAACCAATTACACACACCCGTCCCCGAGATAAGCACAGCCGCTTTGGTCCTCCTGCGAGAGCTGGAATTTCGTTGACACGTGCCGTTCGGTGCTACGCTGGCATCAGGAGGCGGACTGGGACCTGCTTTCAGACTGTGCTCCAGGTTTCTAATGACCACAGCTTCTGCACCTATTTGCCATGCACACAAAAATGAAAACCAAATTAATGACTAGATTCTGGATTATGATGATGTAACCATAATGAAAGACGGACACACCATTTAGCTTACCATAATGTTCTTTTCAGGTCAAAATGGACCATTTAACATTATTTTATTTACTAAAAACTAGTCTTACTACATGACGGTTTTTGTAATTGGCTTGATTTGCATCCAGGAATCATTTGTTTAAAAAAAAAATTATTAATTAGTCATATTTAAAGTTTTCATTCTTCTGTTCTAATCCCGATACAAGGATCCTAAGCTAATCCTCAAACTTGGACAAACTGAAAAAAAATGTCATTTTCAGTCAATTTCAGTCCTTTTACAGGCTGTATTTAGGCCTAATATAATAAAACAGTAGGTGTTCAGAGCCACCAGACCTGCAGCTGTGTTTGTATTGATGAGGACATGCGAGGACATGCTAAGACACGCAAACACACAAGCTATGAACTTTAATATTCCTGTTCAACATATTTACTGGAGGCTGTTTCCTATTCTGGGCTCGTTTCAAGCGTCCACATCACCTGCATACGAGGATCATAAAACTCAAGGTTCCCTTGCTGGCCGAGTCACCGCTATTTGTAAGCTAAGTGTAAACTTTTTAGAAATGGATTGAAATCAATACTCTGATTATTTCAAATCATATTCTAAAAGGAGTCATGAATCCGCAACCTGTAGTTTGATAGAAAAGCATTAGCATGGTTAGTGTGGTTAGGGCTATTCATAGATAAACAGAGAACACATGAAAAGGTCGATTGTTCATTAAGCCACAGTCTCGTGGTTTTATTGAGCTGTGCTGTAATTTCAGCTGGCATAATGTCAGCTGTTGCCATACCTCGTGTTTCACTGACATGCTTGCACATATGGGCATGAATTTTCTTGGAGAAAATGAAGCGTGATGTCAGGAACGTGTGCGGTGTAACTCGGCCGACGGCTGGGACACGCTGCTCCCGCAACGCAGTCGTGCCACGTAGGCGACAGGTGAGAATTGTGAATTCAGCGCCGATTTATTTTACCTGGACTCTTTTATCCACAAAATGAAGTTATGTAATTTACTGAAAGAAATCATGTGAGACATGATACTGATCCAGTACATTTGGAAGTATGGAAGTAAGAAACAAGTGAGTGGGCTACATGGACAGAAAAATCACATCACTAACCAGTCATTTTAAATGAGCATTTCTGTTCAGGAACGGTTAAAGGACGATGAGGTTTTCAGCTGCATTACTGTTCTTAGAATAATAATGTTCATTCATGGTGGGGTGCCAATAATTTTACAACCAGTGTATTGCAGAAATAATTACAGAAAGAGATTTTTTTTTTTTCTTCAGATTTGAAAAAAAATGTTGCACTACCCACATAAGTTACTGCATGCATCATTAATTTTGCATATCTGCTGAAAGGAGTTGACTACTGGTATCTGTTCTACTGACTGCAATCCAGCACCAATGATGCGTGGCTCTGAATCTTCTTTTGGATATCAAACCGGCATTTCTCATCCATGCTAAGCTCACCTGGCAGTTTGTGTGTGAGCGAGCCCACAATCCAAGCCTCCTCCTGGGCCTGCACTTGTCTTAGGACCCTCTGTGCATCCTGCTTGCCCACTACTAACACCGCTCCGAGGCCACAGTTAAAAGTGCGACTCATTTCCTCCTCAGAGAGCGCACCTTCCTTTTGGAGCCAGGAGAATACGGGAGGAATCCGCCAAAGCATGGCATCTTTATAAAAAAAAACAACAAAAAAAAAACAACTAAGCATTCCATTAATTTAATGTTTAGATGTAAAACAACAAAAATGAAATGCATTAAACTTACAGAAGGCGTAGAACCAAAGAAGATATTAAACTAACTGCAGTTACTTGAACTGCTGTATGATGAAAACACCCTAATCAACTCAGGAAGAGCTCGAGAATACATTTCACTGTAATCTGAAATTTCTACATCACAGGTTGTTTGTTGTGCATGTTCATCGGCATCACAGAAAAAAACCGAAGTGCTCCCTCCTACCCATGTCTACAGCCAGCTCTTTAGGCAGAACTCGAGGAATGTTCTCCAGCAGCCCGCCTCCAGTGATGTGGGCGTAGGCTTTCACTGCTCCGCTGCGCAGGATTGGCTGGAGGAGGCGGCTATAAATTTTAGTTGGTGTGAGCAGCACCTCGCCTGCAAAACAAAATTGAATCAGAGTATGTCTGCGTGTAATCTGGGCATAATTTGGAAACATTTTCATTAATACTGGTTTTAATTAGCAGTTTAACTGCTTACAAATTAAGTAAAGATCCTGAACATGCATACATTTCAGACTGAATACATCCCAAAGAACAGGAAATCTGATTATTATGTTTGTATTTCAGTCATTGCCTCAGTTCCTTTTGTAACTGTATTATCTGTGAATTTGTCAATTGACCCCCATTATTATTATATTTTTAAAATAAATTGTGCATCACCGTACCATTTGAGATGAAAGGCAGACCCAAACAAATTTAAGGAGCATGAAGAATAATTGCAAACAAGCAAACATCACCTTCACTCAGACTCACCCACAGTTTGTCCTGACTGTCCAAATGAAGCTGGAGAGCTATACTGCAGTCCAGCTCGCTCCAGAATCTTCCTCACGAGACTAAAGCCATTGCTGTGCACTCCGGAGGAGGCTACTCCAATTAGCACGTCGCCTTCCTGAACTTCTCCTAATCTGGGGAGAAGGGAGTCACGTTCCACAGCACCAACGCAAAACCCAGCCAGGTCATACTCTCCTGCACCGTACACTCCTGGCATCTCAGCTGTCTCACCACCTGAACACACACAGAACACTCTACATTGTATGAAAGGTGCCATAAACACTCACTCGCTCGCTCTCAGTAAGTGCTTCATCCTGGTCAGAGTCATGGTGGATGCGGCGCCTACTGGGCGCGAGGCACAGGTAAGCCGATTCTCTTGATTCTCTTCCTGAAATGTAGGTTAACTAACTGCTAGATTACTTGGCGCCTCTTTGCCCATTCTTCTTGACATATCTGTTATAACTGCCGGATGTCACACACTGCCTTTTCCAAACCAGAGCGGCATCTCGAATGGCTTACGCTGCACACTTTTATGCAAGGAGAGGATGGGATGTGGGATTCATCACAGTCCATTGCTTACAGCTGTGAATAAATGTGATAAATGCCAGGTATCTAGTGAGTCCTGGTGGATCTTATGCACAGAGTTAGAACTTGTTTTATGCATGTTTTGATAAATGAGACTCCTGGTCTGGAGATTGAGAGGCTAATATCAATTGTATTCTTGCTTTTTTATTCTTTTTAAACTCTTTTTTTTTCCAGTTAAGTTTGCCTTACGTTTTTGATTTTTACCATTTTTCTTAATCTGTAAAACAGACATACTCTTCTCCCTCTGAGCTTAGTTCTGTACTGTACCGAAACCACTTACTCTTTAGATTCTACATGTTATGAAAGGTGTGTTTATTTCATTATATTTCCAAATGCTCACCCAGCAGGGCACAACCCGCCATTTGGCAAGCCTCCGCAATCCCACGAATCACAGAGGAAGCCACGCCCACGTCCAGCTGCCCACACGAGAAGTAATCCAAGAAGAAGAGTGGCTCTGCTCCCTGAGCCAAAACGTCATTCACACACATGGCTACCAGGTCCTGGCCAAGGGTGCTGTGGATGCTGCACGCCTGTGCGATCTTGATGGATGTGGACGAGAAAGGACGTTTCGTGCCATTATTCTCCAGCAGTACTAAAGAAAAACTGGATGTAGGAGAATGTCAGTACCTTAAGTTTGGTGCCAACTCCATCAGTTCCAGCTACGAGTATGGGGTCAACAAATCCAGCAGCTTTCAGGTCAAACAGTCCAGCAAAGCCTCCGAGATCAGCACTGCATCCTGAGTCAGTCAGAATAAAGACATGTATAGACAATAAATAAAGACAGTAAGACAATAAAGACACAAATACTGTATGCAAAAAACGTACGCCAGCATTTAAAGTGTACTTGGTCACCAAAGCTTGTAAAAAATTATGAGATTAGAACTTACTAAATCTGAAATCAAAAGAGAATTTTTTTCATTAGCTCATGTCCCTGGTCATATTCTGCATGATTCATCAATGTCAGTCACTTAAAAAGCAAAATCCTTGTTTTTTTTTTTGTTGTTTTCCCACAAATACAATGTATTATGGCCATCTCTATCTTCTGATGCTAATGTGCATGTGTAGGCAGGAAGGCAGAGAAGAGGGGGAGAAAAAAAAAAAAAAAAAAAAAAATATATATATATATATATATATACACACACACACACATACACATACATATATATACACACACACACATACATACATACATTATATTACCAAAAGTATTCGGTCACCCATCCAAATGATCAGAATCAGGTGTCCTAATCACTTGGCCTGGCCACAGGTGTATAAAATCAAGCACTTAGGCATGCAGACTGTTTTTACAAACATTTGTGAAAGAATGGGCCGCTCTCAGGAGCTCAGTGAATTCCAGCGTGGAAATGTCATAGGATGCCACCTGTGCAACA
>CM041000.1:5262166-5277865 GCA_022985145.1 Pangasius djambal | reverse complement strand
TTGGAAGAATGGTCAAAAATTCCTATAAACACACTCCTCAACCTTGTGGACAGCCTTCCCAGAAGAGTTGAAGCTGTAATAGCTGCAAAAGGTGGACCGACATCATATTGAACCCTATGGGTTAGGAATGGGATGGCACTTAAGTTCATATGTGAGTCAAGGCAGGTGACCGAATACTTTTGGTAATATAGTGTGTATACATACATACATACACACACACATACACACACACATACACACACACACACACACACACACACACACACACACACACACACACACACACACAATTAACCAATAACTTTAACCACAACTCCAAGTATTATGGAGTGAAAAAACTAGAAGTATTTAAGAGTACTAAAGTGAAAAAGTATGTTTCAGTCACAACTGTTATAATTTCAATTTATGTTCCCTAAAGTCGTCACTTTCAATCCCAAATGACTCAATACATTTTTGTCTGCTACAAATACTTCAGTAATAAATGTAATCTTTAAAGAACTTTTATCCTACAGCTTTAGTGGAAACAATTACAGTCCGTTCACGTAACTGGCGTTCAGGAATAAATACCTGAAAATGTACCTGAGCAAACACTCAGGTGCCAAAGTTAACCATCAGTATTGTAGGCCATTATTTTATTTATTTACTTTTTTTTGGGATAAGGGTTAAGTACCTGAGCGAGATGTGGCCTTGGCTAGAGGTTTGATCATGTCCACCAGCTTGTTCCCCGCTGCTATGTCCACTCCACTGTCCTTATAAGTCAGTCCTCTGTGGGATGGAGACATGAAGTCAGTGCAGCCGTTTGGCTTTTGATGATGATTTGTGATCCGAATACATTTTTTTTTTTATTGTTGTCTTTTAAGGATTTGATTATTCTTTCTGGCAAACTGGCATGAGTTAAAGGAACCAGAGTAGTTTCAATATTGATGGATTGATGAACTTTATTCGAAAAGTAAAAAACAAAGTACAGTTACAGGGTTTGAGTACATAGCAATACAACGCTGGTCCCATTATCTAATAACATCTCCATTAAGAGGGTCATATACCGTATACTCAGGACAACAAGATGGACTCAAGAAGTATTAGTACTGGAGAACAGCACCTCTGGGTGAACAAGTGATCAACTGTATCGTCAGATTAAAGCAACTACAAAGCCATGGCTAAAAAGCTATGCATGAGTTTGTCAGCCTAACAATCCGAGTAAGATGTTTTGGCATGTCTCTTTCAACACTTAGTAATCAGAATCTTCCCATTCAGTGATGACATCTCTAACCCTGCGTATGAGTACCATTTTAACACCATCATGACCCTAAAGTGTATATCACCCAGGTGACACGTGTCGGCTTTTATAGCACAACAGGAGAACCGTGTAGTGCAGTTTTCACCAACTCTGTTCCTGAAGACGTCCTGAAGACTCCAACCATAAATCATACCTACCTGAACATCTAATCATTGCCTTAAGAAGTTCTTGATCAACTAAAACTGGAGTGTTAGATTTTGGTTGGAGATTAAACCTGCAGGAAGGTGGATCTCAAGGAAGAGGGTTGGTGACCACTGGTGCAGTGTGAAAAGGAACACAATTCCTTATTAGCTTACTAATTAGCTAGCTAACTACCTAGCTTTCTAGCTAGCAAGAAGAGCAAAGAGCTGGCCAAATAAAACATTGTTTCACTGAACTACAGATTAGGATGCCTTGGGGACAGGTTCTGCCCTTGAGGTTTTACGGTCATGTTAACTCAATAATTCAGCTGTCCAAGAACTCATCCAACAACCTTCGACTGCCGTCTAAATTACTGGTATGGGCGTTAATATTGTGACAGGACTTTCCCCAATGGAAGATGACAGGGGCAAGTCAATGAGCAAATGTTAAAAACAACTGTACAGCGGAGCACTTGCTAGATCAGCATCCTACAGGTGTGGAATCGTCAGCTCCTCACACACACCTGGAACGAGTGAGGTAGGCGATGGCGCGGTGGCCAATGTCACGGCGATACACTGCATTTGGGAAGCCCACAGCGGCCACGCCCGCATTTGCGCTGTGCAGGGCACTCTCCAAAGTGCGACAAACCGCTGTGACCGTCAGGACACGCCCACCGCTAGACACAACTCCACCCCCTTCCTTCAGGGCAGTGCCGGCATGGAAGACCTGCAGCCCCATTTCTGTGAGCTGAGAGAGCCCTGAAATACAGAAATATTTCATATGTATTATGTGAAACTCTTACATATATAAAAAGGATTAACAGGAAAGGGTATTTTACAGATACTACAGTTACAAAATGAACTGAAGCAATGACAGTGAAAAAATATATAAAATGCAGCATTACGTATTTAGAAATGGCTGAAATCAGACTTTTATAGTCGTCTGAAAGTAAGTCAAGGTAGATGTGCTATAATCCTGAGGACGTTATCAACCACTCAGAAGAACTGACGAATCGTGAAAAATCTTTGTGACAAAGTCCAAAGTCCAGAAACCTTAATCGATATAACCTTTACGTACTAATAAAACAAATATTATTTCAAAGTGACTTTGAAAACCGAACTCCAATATAGACAGTACCTGTGATCTCGACTCCTTTCTTATAGGCTCCCGGGTATCCTTCACTGGCCATGACCACAGTGACTGCAGCACTGTTTTCCAGCCAGACGGGAGGACTGGAGGCGAGTTTGGCTTGGAGTGTGTTCTTCAGCACCTCGTACAGATCACTCTTCAGGAGGGGCAGCAGCACCTGAGAGTACAGTGCTGCATTAGGGCAAAAGCAAGAATACTTCAAAAGAAGCGTTTTGGATAGTCATGGGTTCTATGCTTCCTACCCTGAAACACTATCGGAAAGAAAAACTCATCTGTTGTACGGTTCTATATGCTTTAAGGGTTCAGAGGGACAAGAATCGGTGTATGGTATATGCATTTCTGCTCTGAGAAATAACACAATGTACTCGAATACTGCGTCAGGGCAACGCAGTGATACAGGCACAGCACAGGCATCTGCAATACCACGATTGGAGAAATGTGTAATATAATAAGAACTCTTGCTTGGTTGCTTTTCACTGTGACTTGTCCATTAGTGTTCTGTGGGTGTTCCAATTAATCAGAGCATTCATGCTACAAACGACACAAATTGGTTCATAAAATTTGTGTGTGTGTTGAAATACTAAATACCGTATTCACTAACCTGACATTCGGGGTCGCCAAATCGGCAGTTAAACTCCAGCACCTTTGGCCCCAGCTTAGTCAACATGAGCCCTGCATAGAGCACACCTACAGGGGGGGAAAGGGGTCAAAGGTATCGGACTTGCTGTTCAAACAAAGCCTTTTCAAACGGCTTTGGTCAGGAAACTGTATTTTCTCGTTTCTTACACAAGTATTGGCGGAGGATTCTGAAACACTGCTTTAAATCACATACCAACATACGGCACGCCCTCCTGTTTCATGCCATCTACAGTCTTCTGTAGTACAGTGGTTCTGATCTGGTGAAGCATCTCCTCAGACACCTACATTAAAAAAAAAATGTAAAAAAAAAAAACACACAGTGCTCTGACAGTGGTATTGATCATATCCTCAGCGATAAGCGGGCAAATCCGATTTTCTGCTGTGCATAACTTGCATCCATCTGGGAAAGTACGAAATACTGTTCTGTGAAATATATCTCCTGTGCACTAGTGCTGCTGTAACTGCATTAAGCAAGACCCCCCAGGGTCATATAAGGGGGGGGGGGCGTAAAGGCTTGTGTGATATGGATTATCCCTGCTCACAGTTCTCCATTTTAAAATATCACGATAAACGATTTAACTGTCCAGAACAGTTAGCCTAAAGAAAGACAGGAAAACGAGCATTTCCACCATTTCAGTCTTAAAGACAGTGCAGGAGTGAGTAATATTACCGGCTGTGCAGTCAGGAACTGTGGCACTCATGAAAACTCAGCTGGATGGTGGATTTTTAAGTGATTCTGCAATAATACACAGTGGACTGTACATTACCGCAAACACATCACATTTCAATATAATCTTTTTACAAACAGGTTATCTAATGTCCACGTGGGCGACATTTTCACTGTGTACGCTGCTCAGTGTTGAAAAAACCCACCACTGCAGTTAATCACTTTCTAATTATCATGACCACTAACATTACTTGTAAAGTGTCAGATCCGGCACTTCGTTATACGGCTGTTTCATCTTTTTGGGTGAAATTCTTTCTTGTATTTTTTTTCCTCTTTTGGCCGAAAACCGAAACGGCCATTTTGACCATTCATGGCTCACATTTTTCAATGTATTTGTCTGCGGTTAGCTAAGTTGAACATCCACTCATACGTAGAACATAGGCTTTATTTCACATAAAACTCAAACGTTCTCCATCTACTGCAACACAAAGCGAAGGCGTGCGTGTGAGTCGAGGGCAAAAGGCTGAGTTCAGAACACTTGTGTAAATCATTCGAGATTCACGTGTCATTTGGCCCATCTCTCGTTTTCTTTGGGGAGAAAAAGACCGCTCTTTTGGCATATTTTTAAGTGAGAACTTATACAAGCATACTCTGATGTTTTTGCAGAGCTCCTATGCAAAATGCATAATGGCTGCCATGTCTAATATAATATAAGTGGAAATAAACACCACTGGATATCATGGCAATGTAATATCGCGTAGGGATTATAATATTGTTATAATCGCACAAGCCTAGTACTATATAAATATTAAAGCGTAAAGGCCTCTGTTCACCTGTGGGGTGGGGCAGTAGGCCCCCATTCCCCCCGTGTTTGGACCCTGATCGCCGTCTAGCAGCCGTTTATGGTCCTGTGCTGGAGGCATAGCAGCCACTGTGGAGCCATCACTGAAACACAAACACTGAGGGAAAGACAGAGCAGTTAATAGACAAATGCAGGAGCAGAAATGGTGTGTGTGTGTGTGTGTGTGTGTGTGTGTGTGATAAAAAAAACTGCACTCACTGAAACTTCCTCTCCCTCAAGCAGTTCTTCAACCACCACGGTATCACCAGCAGCGCCGAATGTCTTATCCTAGATGAAAAAAAAAAAACACCACAGTATTAAACACAACTGTGTTGGTCCACTGATCTATAATAGAGTATACTTTTTGGTAATAATTATCATAATATTAGGAGAAAACCCTTGCACAGAAGTGCCTCATAAAATCTTATACAGCATAAGTCTCAGAGCACTGATCATTTCCTCTACCACTTTATTTATGATGTCCACATATAGAAAGGGTACAACTTTATTTCTGAAATACAGTGTACTTGCCACCTTGTACTTAGAGCATAAACTCTATGTCTTTCATACTAATATAATCATACACTGTGTTATAATGATACACTGTGTCCCTTTCTGAACAAATCTGTTCAAGGTCACTGTATTATCATTCCAACATACCCTAAACTGAAACATTCAAGAACCAAGGTCACTGTTAGTTTGAAGGAGTAAATTAAAGTAATTAAAGCAATAAGACAAAACTCATGAAAATGCATGGATTGACTGACCTTCATGATGTCCAGTACTGCCTGACAGGCCTCGTCCTTATCCTTTGCCACTATCACTCCTTTCCCTGCAGCCAGTCCGCTGGCTTTAACCACTAGTGCTGGGAAATCCGCTCTTCAAAAATGGAAAAAAAAATAAATAAATAAAAATCTTGATTCACTATTTTCAAGATTTTCAATGTTCAGAAACATCTGACTACCAGTGTATAAGTAAATAAATAAAAGTGTTAATGTGCAAAAAATGGACTTTTGGCAATTTGTTTAAAATACAAAATAACCATGCAAAAAAAAAAAAGTCATCCATTTGTAACGTTTAAAATCAGTAACAGCTTATTAGAAAACACCTGAGAGGACGCAGAGGACAAGAAATCCAGTTTGGTAAGTCACCAGACTTGGATAAACTCATTGACATTAAAGACCACAAGCAAGTCACCACTTTCTAATTATTACTTATCTTACACACAGACAGACAGACACACACACACAGACACAGACACACAGACAGACACACACACACACACACACTCTCCCTTTATGCATACTCTCGAATGTAGCTGCAGGCCTCCTGTGGGTCAGTGAAGGAGCTCCAGCGGGCCGTGGGGATGCTGTGACGGTCCATGAAACTTTTAGCAAAACTTTTGCTAGCTTCCAGCTGTGCGGCCTTTGCAGAGGGCCCGAAACACATGATCCCTGCTGCAGTTAGATCATCTACCATACCTGTGGCATGAAGAGATTTTACACTTAACAGCATAACAGCATTTTTACTACTGCCTACTACTCACTGTTTATACATAACACAGGCTATGAAGTATAGCGCAATAAAAAACTCTTACCTGCAGCTAAGGGAACCTCTGGGCCAACCACCACCAGTCCCACATTATGGTCTTTGCAATATTGTGCCAGGATGGCATGATTACTCACACTCACAGCTGGAGAGAGTAAAAAAGCAAAGTGTGAATATGACTGAATACAAGACATTAGAGTAGCTAAAGTACAGATGTACTTGAGATCTGCGTGCTGGGAGGCACTTACACACACTCACCAGAGTTGGAGATCTTTCCACAGTTGGCTGTTCCTGCGTTGCCAGGGGCAACTAGGACTTGCTGGATATGAGGTGACTGAGCCAGCTTCCATGCTAGTGCATGCTCGCGCCCACCACTCCCGATAACAAGCACACGCTCAGCCATGGCCAACCGTCTACAAAGAATTAAATAAGCAATCAATGCAGGTCCAGACTCCCAAAAACAGTTTTACTATTGCTGAGTGTTCAGAGTAAGGCACTTAAATACACCGATTGTGTTCACACTATTAACCTCTGCAATATACCACTGCTAAAGGTCACAAAATGCAAACGAGAACTTGGACTAACGATGCATTTCTGTTGTGTGTGAGTTATGAGACCACACGTCAATTTCAGACATAACCATACATCACAGCTGTCATGTTTCACCATTAATCGTTAAAGGAATATTTCAGTCAAAAATTACATTTACATTTAGTCATTTCCCAAAGGCTCTTATGCAGAGTGACACACAAAAGCATGCAGTTCAGTCCTGTTTAATCAAACTCAATATCCATTTCAGGCAATGGATGACTCCAAGATGTTCTGAGACTTGGTGGGTTGGATTAATTTCTTGGAGAGTTTCTGATCATGACACACTGTTATCTACATTATATGGCCTATATGCGGACCCCTGACCATCACACCCATATGTGGGTCTTTCCCAAACTGTTGCCACAAAGTTGGAAGTCCACAACTGTCTTTGTATGTTGTAGCATTAAGATGTCCTTTCACTGGAACTGAAAGGCCTAGCACAATCTCATTCCAGTATGAACGACAATGCCCCTGTGCACAAAGCGAGCTCCATAAAGACATGGTTTGCCAAGGTCGGTGTGGAAGAACCGCACAGAGCCCTGAACTCAGCCCCACTGAACTGGAACTCTGACTGTGCACCATTCCATCTCGCCTGATATCAGAGCCTTGTCTTGGTAATGCTCTTGTGGCTGAATCGGCACAAATCCCGACAAATCCTGTATTCTAATTTAAACCAGAGGTGGGATTATACTGCTTTTAACAATAAATATTGTCACGAAGCAGCTTTACAGCAATCCATATGTAGATTTAGATCCCCACTGAGCAAAGCAAAGATGACAGTGGCAAGAAAAAACTCCCGGAGATGACACGAGGAAGAAACGTTGAGAGGAACCACACTCAAAAGGGAACCCAGCTTCTTCTGGGTTACACCGGATAGTCAGATTATAAATCTTTACTCTACTATCAAACAGTACCGCCTTAAAAGGATAATCGGTAAGAGCATATTGTGAATAAGAGTCTTGGAATAAACACAATACTATTCTACAAATGTAGACTATAAGATCAACCAATACTAGGCATACTGAAAGAATGTTGAGTAGGAACACATTGTAAATAAGAGCCCTGGTGTATGAACCCTACAAAAAAATAAAAAGCAAAACAAAACACAGAGGTCAAAATGCCAGGACTGTCATCACGGTGTGAATTCTGATCCGGACAGTTCATCAACCTCACCTACATCATTCGAGTTGGTCTCAACTAGAGATGTGTGCTGGACTTTTTCTTAACTGCACAGTTATTACTTATAGTTTCATAGCTAGGAACTACATCTGATGTGAGTGTAGTTTGATGTGAGTGCTATGGTCAAAACAACACTAATAAGTGGGTCAAGTTCCAACAAGTCTGCTCAAGTTATACATACAGAAGTCACCAACTACACTATTCCCCTTCCTCCAGACCCCGGAAAGCTGTAACATTTAGGCTGGCTTGGTAATAATGAAGACATATTACATCATGAAACATTTTCCTAAACATATATGTATCACTGGTAGTTTCTGAACACAGATCTTACCTAAAATGTGGGAAATGCCAATTATTGAAAACAAGCCTTCAAAAGGCTAAATACTGCGACAAGCATTGTGAGTCATGAAGCGATCTTGGAGTCCTCGTCATATTAGTTTTGCCATACCCCCACCCTAATACAGCACCAGCCAATTAGATGTAGGCAGTGTAATTAATTGAACAGAAAATTGACCTACGGGATGCAAGGATGAAATGGAGCCAGTGAACTTTTCTGCTGTACTAACACTCTAAATCTACATATGACATAAATGCCATAGCAACAAAGATGCATTCAACCATAAAACACCTTTAATATGTCTGAAACAGTAAGCAGGAAACACTGAGGTTATAAAATAGCAGGTCTACACACCTTTTAGTCTAAATTGACACTTTTGGTCTGTTTGCTATTTGGTTTAGTTTAGTTTCACATAAAAGATTAGATAACTAGACAATTAACTAGGCATGAGATGATACAAGGTGTAATTTTCCCACACTATTAACATTATTTTAATCTTTTCAGTGTCATAAACGTGTTTCATGGCAATATTATTAATACGGAAAGATTGTTCGTCTGTAGATTGCCCCTTAAATGATTAGTTTCAATAACAAATTCGTGTCATCAATCTCCTACGGCTGTCTGAAATGCGTGAGCGAGTCACATTTACCAATTTAATTGTACAAATCAAGACAACAATTTCATCCCTCCAAAAAAATTTGTGGTTACGCCACGGCCAGCACAACACACGACGTGCTTCTGTTTCGGTTTCAGACGTGAGTGCGACTTACATCAAGCACAGCACACACGGCTGGATTTTACCCCGTGTTTATCAAGCCATCTGTGATAGAAACTGGAGTACACATACATATATGATGGTTTACGATAACTACCCTTTAGATGGTTATGCTACGCACGTGCTGTAAATCCTGGACAGTGTGAGCAGTAGTGTATCACGAGCTGTTTCTGTGTTTTCCCAAGTTTTTCCCAAGTTCATGCGGGACAAATGAAACAAGGCTGCTTGTGTTTGAAACATGTGCCATAACACTTCCTTCTGATTAGCTTAACTTTTAAGCTATCAGAGGCCAGTGATGTCTGATCTAACACGGTCATGTCGTCTTTTAGATGATCATTCAGTTTATCCAGAAACGCAGAAGCAGCTATCTCCATACGAAGAGCATCTGATATTCCACTTCTGGACACCAAATCTGCACACAGCAAGTGTCCTGGATGGCACAGGAAAGGGGACCAACTGCTAAAGGAGGGCATGTTTTCCAAAAGTGACTGGAATTAAAGAGACACTAAGAAACAACTTTCTCCATATACACCTACCAGTGCCGCAATTTGTCAGCCTGCTTCATGCCCGGTCCATCAGCGCAGAGTGAGCACTGTACACACAGCCAGGGCTATACACACAATCACGTCAGTGCCAGCGTCAGGGTCTATAACAATGCCAGGGTCAGCACCAGCATCAGGGTCGGTGCTGCTCCTATGCTGGTCCCTTTCCAGCGATGGAGCTGATGCTGGGTGTACATGTTCATGTAGATCTGATCTGATAACATGGCCAAAAAGTGCAGGACCAAGCCAGACCCCTGAGTGGCAACTCAGTGTAGTGTGTAGATTACTATATTTAACAAAATACAAAAGATCTTAAGACTTAAAAATATCTCAGCCTTGTTAGACAGAAGCACAGGCATTTACCTGACCCATGACATCCACAGCTGCAGATAAACTGCAGGTTCTTCAGGGTTGTGAAATCATGCACACAGTGATCCCACGGATCCCAGGGATCTGATCAGTGCTTTCTGCACGTGCTGTCTGCAGTGCCGTGGCTCTGATTAGCACTGCATTCATGTGATTCATGTGATTCATGTTGTTCACACAGTCCACACTCACCTACCTACAGCAGTGTACACTTCACCATTACACAGTAATGCGATTTGTTCCTGCTATATCCGAGTAATAAGCTCCTTTTTGCAAACATTGTCAGAGCTGTACACTTCTTAAAAGTTCCGCTGAAACAACCTGAACAGAAACTTCCTATGCACAGCTAAAAGTCACCAGTAACTAGGTACATACCAGGAAAGTTTTCAGAAAGACAGATTTAAATGTTTAACTCACCTTCTGACTCTGAGTCAAGACAAAGTACAGTTTTGAAGCTTCAGGAGAAGCGGGAGAGACTTTAGGCTCCAGACACGTTGTTTTTTCACACCCGACAAAACCCCACCTCCTGAGAGATGATTGGCTAGTGGAATCCGCCTCCTGCTTCTGGATTGGCTTATAGCTCACACTACCGCGCAATCCGCAGGTAAAGCGTATGAGCTGTGAGCCAATCGTAGTGCGAGGGGCGGGATTTGTCGGTGGAGGAGAACGCTGTGAAATGCTGTGTAGTTTGTATAAAAAAATAAAAATAAAAATAAAAAAGCAGCATGTGGAGCTGAACATGTGGAGTGGACTTTCACACAGAAATTGCAAGACACAAAAACTAAAACAAAAGTTTGAACAGCGCTCAGATGTACAAATATACACATTTCTGAAAGTTTGCTTTGTTTTTTTTAACTTCCGGGATGATTTTTTTTTTCAGTCATGGGTAATGTAGTTCAAGTGAACCTATTGCGTCATCAGGTTGCTTTTCTCAACAAGCAGAACCGGTTGAGGAAAGCAACCTGAGCCTTACTGCAGTGAGAACACACCTCCACTGCATCCTCATACCTTTACTGTTGTACGTTATTGTTGTACTTTTGTATAAGTAACTTAAAGGAACGTCCTTCAGGAATACATTATAGAGGTTAGTGAGTGAAGGGGGCACCTCCAGGGTTGGGGGTTCGATTCCTGCCTCCGCCCTGTGTGTGCAGTGTGAGTGCTTCTGGGGTTTCCTCCGGGTACTCCGGTTTCCTCCCCCAGTCCAAAGACATGCGCTGTAGGCTGACTGGCGTCTCTAAATTGTCCATAGTGAGTGAATGAGTGTGTGTGTGATTGTGCCCTGTGATGGGTTGGCACCCCGTTCAGGGTGTCCCCCGCCATGTGCCCCAAGTTCCCTGGGATGGGCTCCAGGCTGCCCGCGACCGTGTGTAGGATAAGCGGTATAGAAAATGGATGGATGGATGGATGGAGGGTTCTTGAGTGACACAATGATCTTTCCCTAGCACGTTTAGCTGCACACTGATATTACATAATCAGTGATTTGAAGAGATGCAGTGGCTGGCTTCACATGTTGGCCCTCACCCTCCTAGATAGATAGCTGTAGCTGCGATATGGGAGAAGTAGCTAATGGATGGGAAATGGCACTTAATAATTCAGGACAAATTTTTAGTTTGACATACTTTCATTTTTGAACAAAAACAACTGATCAATCAAAGTGTAAACAAATTAAAATCAGTACATTTCCACTTTTCCTTTTTAATGACATAAATAAACAGATTTGACAGACATGAAATATTACTGATAATGTTACAGGACAAGCCCACATGCAAGCTGAACCTGCAACAACAAAGCTGGCAAATTCCAATTATTTGCAGGCCTTCATCTTCGTTTTCCATTTAGAGAACAGGATGTTTTTCCGTCCGAAGGAAACTTTTCCTGGTTGTCCTGCATTCAGACCTAGAATCACGGTTACGTACGTAGCCTTCTGTTTCGAGATGATATCAAAAGTCTGAAAAACTGACAGACATTGTCACTAGTGTTAAAAATGAAGTATAGCGAATTATTAACAGTTTCTGACATCAATTACAGTTGGTGAAATCACAGTTACAGTACTGAAACTTAGACCAAAACACAGGCCAAGAGGTCCAGAGATCACAGCAAAGGCAGCTCGGGGGCACTGAGGAGCTCCTGACCGACAGATGAATCTCTGAGAGCAAAAACTGTAATTCCTGAGCTGTATGCTGCTGGGATTGTTATGTGCGTCATTTTTAGATGGTCTTCCTCACAGTTTTCTTCATCAGTCATTTTTCTAACTTGACCTAAAATAAATAAATAATATTAATACCTGATTATAGCTGTTTGTAGTTAAGCATAATGTACTATAAAGTACTATATGGCTGCAGCTTTGCAAAATTCATACTCACGAGACAATGCAGTAAGAACAGATATCTTTTAAGGTGTTTGTAATAAATGCAGAATTATACAACCAGTATAACTATATATGTGTGTGTGTGTGTGTGTGTGTGTGTGTAATTTGTGGCCTAAAACATATGTAGATGCTGTATACTTTTAACACCTTCTTTCTTAGGTACTGAATTTTCTGTGAAAAAAAAAAAAATAATGCTTGACCCTCGACAAAGGAATGTTCCATGTGTGCAAGCATATATTTATTCCCCAAGGAAACATGGACCGGTTAAAGGCAACAACTGATTTTTTGGTTACCAAGAGAAATTTTTAAAAAACAATACCGTTGTTTCAAGGTTTGTTAATTTTGCCACATTTTCATAGATAATGCTGTTATTTAAAGCTGTTGATGTATGATTTTGGATTTTCACCACAAAATGCTACTGCAAACCACTTGCAGATGAACATTTCGTAATGTGGGTTGTGCTACACCCTGCTACACCGTGCCAATTAATCTCATTGAGATATACACTTACTGAGCACTTTATTAACCCTTGTGTGGTCTTAACATTATGTGTACTCCCTTTGTCCTAAGGGTCAAAAATGACTCGCCTTCACTAACCCCTTAAAATAAAGAGGCTTGATTGAATTTTAAACCCCAAATCTATTTTTCATGAAGAAACAATCTGTCATTCATCAAAAACTTTGTGAATATCTGTGTTTTCCCTCTTCACAGTGCAGAAAGACTGCATTTAAGCAGTGGACACCACTCGTTTTCTCATCTGGTAAACATAGCGGCGGGTCATTTTTGACCCCTAAGACAACACAAGGGATAAGACCACTTTAGATTGGGATAATAGATTCACTCCAGTGCTTAACAGGTGGCATGGTGTTCTTTTTGATTTTTTTTTACTTCATCAGTCCACAGCACTTGGTTCTTCTATCTACATGTTGTTTTGCATATATCAGATGCTCAAGCTAAGGTTTTCATCTGATGACTCTTCCATGCAGATCATGTTTGTGCAAGCAGTGCTTCACAGTAGAATGTGCACCACCCCTCCTGTATCAGCTAAACCTTCTTGCGGGTCCTTAGTGTCATACTGGGGTCTTGTTTTGCTTTTCTATCTTTTCTTGGTCTACCAGATTTTGCCTTGACAGTTCCCCTTAACTGCTACTTCTTAATGACATTAAAAAGTGTTTATTGTGAGCTGAAAGAGGACTAATATCTTTTTATAGCCTTCCTCTGCTTTGTAGGTATCAATTAGCTTCATTTTCAGGCCATCAGTTAGCTGCTTAGAGGAGCCCACAATTTTTTTTTGTATGTTAAGTTCATCAAATATAAACTGTGCATTAACGTGCAGAAAAATGTTATTTGTTTTAAACAGATGGCTGAAGTGGTTGTGTTTACTTCTTTTCAATTCCAAAATCAACAAAATATGTAATTTGGCCAGTGGTGCCCAAACCTTTCCATACAACTGTGTATTATATAGTGTTTTTTTTTTTTTTGTCCCTTCGTGCAATGATCATGTTTTTTTTTTTTAAGCAAAAAAAAAAAAAACAACTGCTTTAGATTAAAAAATATGTTCTTAGTAAAATAAGTTAATTTTAGGTAGTTAGGTACTTTAGGTAGGTGGTTTCTCTTATTGTTTGAGTGGAAAATTACAATCACCGTGTGCACTCTTTCTACAATTACTTTTGCTCATTTCTATTACAGTTGGCAATGATCCTGGAAGGCGTGACAGAACAGCTTTTATGGTACCTTCCACATTAAGAGTTTTCCAGCGAGGATCGTTCTGATGGTCTGAGATCAGTGAAAGAGGACAGTCTGCCGTTAATCTCTTTAAGACGTCTTCACGACGTATCAGCAGCACAGAATCACTGCACAGACGCACATGTAACTCCTCTTCACTAACTGTGGAATCAAAGTCACGTTATCATAAAAGTACACTCTGATATGCAGCTACATATGATGGGTTACGAATACACGATCTACTACGTTTTGCACCGTTATGTTCTTTAGATTGTCCTGATTTTCTTTCTGTTGTTCTGTTTAGTTACTGTATATTGTGCAGTAATATAATTGCTAATATCTTGTGTGATGTAGTCCATGTATTGTCTTATAATTTGCGCCCAGATCATACATGTACTATATATAGATGCCGGTGAAAACTGACTAACTAAAAACCTTGTTAGCTTGAGGCAACATTTCTTTTATATACAATCAAGGGCTAATTCTAGGGAAATATAGACAATCTGCACAACTAAATTTGGACATGAAGAAACTATCAATAACGTCTTATGTGAGTTTTCACAGCTTTGATATTGCAGACCTCTGATATCACTCCACATACCCATATCCAGGGGATTAGTCATGAAAACAGCATTGGGCGCCACCCCAAATATCAGTTGGTGATGCCAGGCGTCAGGGATCTCTTCACCTTCTGCCACTCCACGCTGCATGTTCATGGTGGCTACAGGTACAGCTCTATGCCGAATCCAGTGTCCCAGCCAAGGCACCAAATCTACCTGCCTGGGTGGGTAGAAACCGAAGAATCTGCCCAGCACTCGTCCACCACTAGCTTCCTTTGCTCCATCTATCAGCTGATTGTGTGTGGCACCTAAAAATGAATGCCATAAATACATAATATATAATTTGTATGTTGCCTTGCTCAAAATATGCTTTCTTATGTGTCTGCAATGCACGTCTGTTCCTCCAATAAATAAACATGCATTAAATCTAAACATTACATTTTACCTCAATCCAGAAATCCAGCGGGTCAAATGACCCCACTGGTCAAACGGTTATTTCCACCGGTTCTGTTAACATGATTGAAATATGGGAGCATTCACTCTTTTTTATTTTCTTGTATTACAAGAAAGTAAGCTAGAGTATATTCAAAACTGTAGCGTGCACATCTGCGAGGCAACATCTCTCTGTGTAACATGTAGTGTAAGGCAATGTACCAGCTTCGCTGCGTGAGTGAAGGTAATCAGGCAATGGGGAATTATTCCTCCTCAACTTAGTCCGTACGCAGCGGTCAGCTGTTTCTGGTGCCACAATAATCCCCAGAGCCTGGAGCACATCCACCACTGCTGTAGCACCACAAGCTGAAACCCCAATCTGGACTGTATGCCTCTCCGCGGCTTCTTGGATTGACCACAGCAAGGCTTTGTGCTGCTCTCCACTACCGGTAACACTGCTTGCTGTACTGGATGAAACTTCCTCCATCTTAATACCAGGGCGTTAATTACAAGAGTTTGGACTCTTGCAGAAAAGAAGAATACAGGAAAACAGAATGGAAAGA
>CM041000.1:5195470-5252186 GCA_022985145.1 Pangasius djambal | reverse complement strand
GCTAATGAAACATGTCAACAAATTGAACGGGACAGTGGCACAAGAAAACTGGAAATAGAAAACCGACAAATTAGTCTGATTATGCATACCCTGATTTGATATTTGGAACTATTCTTTGTTTTGTAGATGGTTTCAGACAAGGCACTGAATACAATCTGGTGACCTTGATGAACCTCAGGAATGCACAGGTGATCCTCACCAAAGTCAGCAAAGATAAAACCCCACGCACTGTACAGGACATGGAAACCAATGAGGGTACGTTCTGGCAAATTATCTGAATGTGTCCATATCTTTTGTGTACTGAAAACTAATTGAACGTCCTACTTCATCATCATCACCAGTGTTTCCTGAGTTCAAACGTGGCATTGTATATTCACAAGCTCAAAGACAACAGATCATGGATCATCGCCTTTTCCAAGCTCTAGAAAGTAATGAAGGTGAGCAGAGAATTGCAGCCCCTGTATCTTTAAAGCTTATTGTTGCCAGTATTTGACTGATCTGATATTATTTTGTCCAGTGGATATTTCATCCCCCATGGAGGAGTTCAGCCATGGTAATGTAGTAGATAGACGGATCATGGAGCCTTCTTATGTGAAGCAAAGTAAGTATAAGTAAGAATGGTATGTGATTATCTGATGAATCCCAAAGATTAAAAAAGGGAGTGGGGGCAAGGAAAAAAGTCAAACTAAAACTAAAAAAGGATCAAGAATGGGACAAGGGACAGCAGAGTGGAAAACCAGGAAACAAGACTTTGCACAGAACATTATGTTCGCTGTTCATTTATAGTCATAGGCTTGAAGACCAAATCGTTCCTATTCGTCATTACTACAGTGAGCATTTTGTATATTTAACTGATACATTTCTGAGCTATTAACTAAATATTTACCATAGTGGCAATGCAGACACTAAAAGGCAGACATTATAAAAACGTACTCAGTTTCACTATCGGCCAGTTCTCTTTGCACGACCACAATTACGAGTGAAATAGGAGTATTTATCTCTACAGATCTACAGCCATTCCCAGTATTACAGGGCATAGGAAGTTCAGGCATTTAACTGGTATTCTCCAACAAGATCCAGAAAGATTTCTGAGCCGTCTGATAGGTCAGGGCACAGACAGTTAGCATTCTCCTAAAAGATTTTTCATTCCTTAGGATCCTTTTTGATCTTTTATTATCTTTGAGAATTCTTATATCCTTTAATACACAATGTATACTCCTGGGCAAAAAAGAACAAATGGGCCAAGCTCAAAATGGCAACATATTAAATTTTAATGGTCTTAAGAACAAATCATTGTTTACAAAATTAGCAAGAAACAGGGAAATCCACTTCTGTAGTCTTCTTGTACACAAAGGTAAAAATCATGATAATGATTAAAATGTTTGATGTACAATTCAAACTAACATGTGTCAGGGTATGCATAATTTTCCAAAAATATCTTCTGAGATGTTTTTTTTCTTAAAAGATTAGTCATTATTTGGTTATCTGTCACACCTGATGCAGCCCATCACGGGCCTGATAACAAGCTTATAAATGGTACCAGGAATGATAGAGCAGGAAAAGATCTACAATATTTGTTTAATTCTTGCTAATTTCCTGACTAATTATTTTTTTGTTATGGCCATTAAAAGCTTAATATTTTGCCATTTTTGCCCAGGAGTGTATACAGGGCCTACATTTACAGAGTTGGATCATCCAGGAAATCAGCTCCTCATGCATCATCAATCTTTTAACTGTGGTCATTATTTGTGTTCCTCAGTGTTGGAAAAGCACATAGATAAGGGAAGATGGCATCAAACGAGTACACTAGAACACAAACAAGAATGTATAGTTACAGTATCCCCAAGATGGGAGAAAACAGGAAATAAAATGGGGCCCTTTGTGAAAAACAAGATACATTTCTTCTAAACTCTACCATAAAACCACACATAAAATGAAGTCATATGACATTTGTACAGTCTAAAAGTATTTAACGTTGGAACAAAGCTCTCTGTTTTTGTGACTGTCTTTGCCAGGTGATGAAGTTTCTACCTGTCAAGGAGAGGTTATTGCTGGCAAATGCTATATTTTCCATCCAAAACTACAGACCTTCGGTGAGGCTGAAGATGTTCAGAATTGGTAAGATCCATTGTTCGACAGTATTTACAGTATTTGCTCAAGCAAAACATGTAAACAGAGATGACACTTGAAACTCAAGATTTGCTCATCGACTGCACCCTACATGCCACCCTCCAGTTCTGAATTGTGCTCTGGCCTGGAAAAAGCATCAGTACTTTCATTTGATTTCACTCGCACAAATTAGACAAAAATATTTTTTTTAACATTTGACATAACTTAATAAATCTATATGATGTAGGCTTAGTTTACTTTAGTCGACTTTACAAGCTGTGATTGGTGATGAGTTAATTCTGTAATTGTACACACTGGTATTCAGACCTAAGTGACTACGATGTAACAGACCGAAGACGTAACTACGGGCTTATGAGCTACTCAGACAGTTGCATGAGATTTGCACACATGGGATGGAGTTTTATTGCATGATAACAGCTTGAGCAAGAAGCAGTATCAAGTCCAGTTCCACCATCTGACTGTTTCTTTCTCACTATGATATACATAAACATGACACTAGTCATTATTTAGCCTAATTGCATCACCCTGTAAAATAAAATAAAAACAATTTCACTAAGAAGGAGATCTTAGGAGATAGCATCATAACTGGCGGCATTGCTTACCTCAAGGGCTTAATTTTATGTGAATAAAATTATGAACTATATTTACTTAAAGTATAACTAAAGCAGATGAGTATTTGGTCAGCTTATCCTATATTGCATTTTTGTCACACATTTGTATGGTGCTCAGCAAATACTAAACGTTCAAAAATTCCAGTGTCAGTCTGCCAAATAGTTGTTCCTTAACTGACAAGATTACGTTCAACATGGTATTAAGCATTTAAGCATTTAATATGCATCCCTCAGGTCAGCTTCTTCCACATACATGCCTTATGCTGGTGCTTGTTGTAGTTAAATATATACTGTAGTTATATCGTTATAAATCATTTATCGAATCCTTCAAGTACAATTTAAAAGATAACTACTAGGCCACAGAATAAAGAGCCCATACATCAGGATAACTAAGTGCTCTTATCAGTCACGTGTAACTCAACTATGAAGCAAAGCTGTGGTGGAGAATATGAACGGCCCTCTGGGATTAGAAGAGATTGGGTTTAAAGTCTGCTGATGCACTTAATACACTTGCTTGCTTACTAAATAAATCCATTTACTTTCCTAATATACTTTCATAGCTATTTAGAGTTAACTATCACCACTATTAGCCTATTACTACTACACCTACACCTCCAACTTTTCTACTACTACACCTGCTCCTACTACTACTTCTATTACTCATACTACTACTACTACACCTACTCCAACTTTTCTACTACTACTACTATTACTACTACTATTATTCATACTACACCTACTCCAACTTTTCTACTACTACGCCTACTCCTACTACTACTACTACTACTACTACTACTTCTATTACTCATACTACTACTACACCTACTCCTACTACTATTACTATTACTACTACTACTATTACTCGTACTACTACTACACCTACTACTACTATTACTTCTATTACTCATACTACTACACCTACTCCAACTTTTCTACTACTACATCTACTCCAACTATTACTCATACTACACCTACACCTACTCCTACTACTACTACTACTTCTACTATTACTACTACTTCTATTACTCATACTACTACTACACCTACTCCTACTACTACAACACTTAGTACTACTACTATTACTACTACTATTACTCGTACTACTACTACACCTACTACTATTACTACTACTTCTATTACTCATACTACTACACCTACTCCAACTTTTCTACTACTACACCTACTCCTACTACTACTTCTACTACTACGCCTACTACTACTATTACTACTACTTCTATTACTCATACTACTACTACACCTACTCCAACTTTTCTACTACTACTACTACTACACCTAGTACTACTACTATTACTATTACTACTACAATTACTCGTACTACTACTACGCCTACTACTACTACTACTAATAATAATAATAATTTGCTTCTGTTTTACACCCTAGATGAAAGCTGGTGGACAGCAGTAGCCTGTGGCCTGAAAACAGTGTAAAAATCTCAGAGGAACAAAACCATCTGTCAAAAGATTATACGTTGGCTTGCCTAACTACGAAGAGGATGTGTTTTGTCTGAAATAATTCACAATCTCTTAATGATTTTCAACAAAAATAAAGAGCATTGAGCATTTCAAATAATGTTTTTTTTTATGTTTGCTACCTCAAAGTAGGAGAAAATGCCTCACAAAATATGAAAACCCATTTTAATTTCAATACATAGCATCACTTCTTCACAGAGCTGAGAGAAGATAAGCTGGTAAAGTAAAAGTTTAGACTTTCAGTGTAAGTTTGAGTCTTATAATGTGCTGCTTGTTCCAGAACAGCTCATTGCAGGGGACAGAAGGTATATAGTATATAACACTATATCACATCTGTAGTACCTGCTGCTGGAGTGTATCCAAGAAACAAATCTGTTCCATCATTCACTGAACCTATTGAGCACAAGATAACAACAGCAAATAGATCAACAAAAAGTCCACAGAGATTATACAGCAGGTTATCTTACTGTTCTTTTCCTATCAGTACTGGGAAATCTCAACATTTCACCTTTGAACTAATAATGTTGCATTGGCTATATGAAAATTACAGTCTTATTTTTGTCCCCAATAAACATATACATCTATTTAGAGGTTACTACTACTGTTACTGATTTTGAATTTGAGATGATGAGAATATGATATATACTATATTCTAGCAAAGCTCATTGATGTAGCACTGCATAAATTTGCATTAGGCCACTGTCACACAACTCATCCACACAAAATCACACTGCTACCAATATAGGCCGAAGGATGTCATCTTATGCAACAAAACAAGAATTTTATTTTGATAAGTAAAGTGAAATTATTACATTGGCATATTTCTATCAAAGGCTACATAAGTGTTTATATTCCGGCAAGACACTGGAATGACTTCACCGATTATGATGAACAATGAAAGAAATCATTGGGGTCAAAATGCCCAGACAAATACACAAACAGAGAAAATATTGGCATAAGTCATAGTTTTACGCTTAATTAAGCATTTCATTATTTGTTTCTGAGAGAGAGAAACTTTAGGAAAGCTGCCGTTTATCTTTCTTGGATTCATTGGTGGACATACAATGGCATCCTACTTCCATCTACTGGACATAAGTAGTACTCTGGTCGTAGTGCACAAACAAGATAAAGGGGCTGACAGAGTAGTGGAAAATGCTCGCAATGTTCATTTATGTCCTGAAGAAAATTTGTCAGTTCCTCAAAAGTTTAAATTTGTTATACTGGATGTTTGAGTGGTTTTGAGCAACTACTAGAAAGTCTTTTTTTTTTTTATCAAGAGATTATGGGCAAAGTGGAATCTGCTAGTCTGGTATTTTCAGTGTTCAGTTACATTCTGCCTTTCTGGTAGTCACTTGTGTGATGTGCCATGATTTGTCCTGTTGAAATGTACAATATACAGATACATGTACAATTGATATAAAACTTCTACACACCCCTGTTGAGATGGCAGGTTTTTGTGAAGAAAAAAATTTAACCATGATAAATCATGTCAGAACATCTTCCACCCTCAATGTGAAATTGCAACATATAAAAATTAAGTGAAAAACAATCAGAAACATTCCAAAACATGTACCATGGAACACAGTGAAGGCCATCATCAACAAATTGAGAAAATGGGGCACCAGAGTGACATTACCAAGAACAGGACGTCCCTCCAAATTTACAAGACAAAAACTTACCAGGGAGGCTGCCAAGAGACCAACAGCAACATTAATGGAGCTGCAGGAATATCTGACAAGTACTGATTACTCTCTGCATGTGACAACAATCTCATATTCTTCACATGTAAGGGCTATGGGGTAGGGTGGCTAGACAGAAGCCCTTTCTCACAAAAAACATCCAAGCTCAACTAAATCACCCCAACCTATGTGGCAAAATTTATGTTATGGTCTGATGAGACCAATTCCTAAAAGTATAATAATTCCATAATTCCATATGATATGTTTGGTGCAAAAAAAAAGGCACATCACCAAAAGAACACCATACTCACAATGAAACATGGTGGTGGCAGCATCATGCTTTAGGGCTGCTTTTCTTCAGCCAGAACTGGGGCTTTTATCAAGGTGGAGGGAATCATGAATAGCTACAAATAGCAGTCGATGCTAGTGCAAAACCTTCAGGTGTCTGCTAGTAATCTGAAGATGAAAAGGAACATCACCTTTCAGTATGCAGTAAAGCGTACATCCAAGTCAACAAAGGAATGGCGTAACCAAAAGAAAATCAAAGTTAATGAATGACCGAGCTAGAGCTGAGACCTGAATCTAAAACTAAATATCTGTGGGGTGATGTGGAGTAGGCTGTGCACAGGAGATGCAATTACAATTTGATGGCTCTAGAATGTTTTTGCAAGAAAGAGTGAGACAATATTGCCAAGTCAAGGTGTGCCATGCTGATATACCCAAAGAGACTGAGTGGTGTAATATAATCAAAAAGTGCTTCAACAATGTGTGCTCACTTATGCAACTAGGTTTTTGTAAGTTTTTTATTTTTCCTATTTTTCCCTAAAATGTTTCTGATTTTTTTTTTCACTTAATTTTTATATGTTGTAATTTCACACTGAAGATGAGAGAAGATCTGACATGATTTATCTTAATGTCAGTATTTTACTTCACAAAACCCTGCCATTTTAACAGGGGTGTGTAGACTTTTTATATCCACTGTATGGAAAGCCTTATACGGTTGCTGTTTTTGTTCTGTTCAGGGTATTTGAAATTTTCAATACAGTAATAATTTTAAGTAATATTTCTGGAAAACAGATTGAGCGTTTATAGTGATTACCTGCTGATACAGTATGTTGTTTGATTCCCTGAATAGTAATCAGGTTTTTAGTATCATATCACACTTGGACTACTGTAATTCCTTGTTTAGGTAATTCAGCTTCAACTTGCTCAAGATGCAGCAGCTCCTTCTTCTCAGAAAGACTAAACATAAAGGGTGTGCACACTTACGCCGGGTTTACACTGTGCGATTCCAGCAGTCTTTTACAATGATTACTTGTCACACTGTATGAGATGATCTCAATAAGAATTCTATAACCGACTGTGTGATAACATATGTTCTCCATGTCAGATTAAATGATCTTGCTCTTCAACTGGAAAGCATAAAAATAGCTTCACATTGTCATAAGAGTAAATAAACTCTATGAAGAGAGCATTTGCATGCTAATTAGCTAGCTACACACCTGGAAGCTGTAATTCATCCTCTATTTCTGTGTATGTTGTGTCACTTTTTGTCCTGTCATAAGTGTGATGGCATATTATAGAGGCATTATGTCTGCTGATGCAATTCAACAAACTGCTCTTCTTATAAATCCCATATGTTTTGTTTATGTTTAAACACTACCGTGTTTCTAGCTGTTATGTGTAATCGTATGCTGTCCTCCTATTGGTAGATTTTAGACGAGTGTTGTAGCAGCGCTCACACTCTGAGATTTTAAGCAAAATTTTCAGACTCTGCCAAAACTTTGTTGTTGGCGTTCTTTGGTCGCAGCTACACGTGTCACATTATACATCCCTGCTGAAAAAACAAAACAAAAAACAACAGAAACCCTCATATGATTTGTAAAGCTTTTAATGGTTATAATGGGAATTTCTGTGATGGTTTCTATTGCTTTTTTTTTTTTTAAGGGATTCTAAGAGCATCGATTTCACATCCTGACCAGAGACGATCCTTTACTGTGAGTGTTTGTGCCTGCGACAGAAAAATCAGACGAATATTGTCCAGTGTAAAGCTGGTGCTTTATACACCCAGGTGATTGTCTTTTTTTTTTCATTTTGCTAAAACGTTTGAATTACGAGTTACTTGAGTTACTTGAATTTGGTTGGTTTCTATATAACATTAAAGGTGGAAAAAGATCCGACAATTTATCTTTTTTTTGTTTGTTTGTTTGTTTTCGCTTGCACACAAAAAGTTTTTTCTTTTTCTTTTCCCCCTAAAACGTTTCTATTTGTTTTTTACTAGAATTTTTTTCACCTGAAATATCTGACATGATTTAATGCCATGTTAACAGGGGTGTGTAGACTTTTTATATACACTGTAAGCGGAAATGAGCGGAAGCCGGAAGTTAAATCTACTCACCTTCCTGTCTCTGCAGGAGCATTGTGGGATATCAGTCAGGAGAGTCCTCCGGAGTTTGACTGAAGGAAATGGCAACCAACATTGAACAGATTTTTCGGGATTTTGTAATGAATAAAATAAAAGAAATAGAAGATGAAAGCCAGGATAAGAGGTGACTTGAGGTTTTTTTTTTCTATCAGTGAGAAAAGCAGGCGAGCTCGCGTGCTGTGTTTCGTCTGGCAGTGTTACTAACGGAACCGCTAGCTAGCTGTTGTCTAACAGGCCTGCTTAGCAACAAGCTAACCGGCTACATGAAGCCGCTGCATGAAGTCAAACAGTAATGCTGAGGTGCAAAAATCAACAGTGTGCATGTTACTGGATGGTTTAAATGTTTTAAGTGTGGTGTAAATAGTAGTAATGTTATTATATAAGGTTAATATGGCTGTCTTGAGCCACGACTAGCCGCATGTTTTTGTTGACTTTTTGTTTTTGTTTACATTACCCGAATTTACATGAATGATAACACGTGCGCTTCCCCCTTAACGCGCGCGCGCACACACACACACACACACACACACACTCACACTCGTTAATTAATCTGGTAAATGTATTGGAAAGAAGACTTTGCAGGTCTGGATGGAAAGAGAGCACCACTAGCAGCAGAGATTTTTTCAGCTCTTTCCAGGGGAAAGTAGCTACCGCATGCTTCAGAAGTCGCCACGTGACGTCACCGACTCATTCGCATATTCACTGGACCGCCATGATCATTTTCTAAACACGCTCAGAATAATACAGTGTCCCAAGAGTCTCCATGCACAGGGGAAAATCACACTTTAGCAAAAAAGTCTTCCAGAATGTTTCATGCTTAGCTTATATTATGTCTTTGTTTCCGATAGCCTTTAAGAATGCCTTTAACAGAAGAAGAATGTGTTTAAAGCATTCTCATGGCTGGATCGGGAAGCTCTCAAGGTGGCAGTGGACGCGTGATTACACACACAACACCAGCCGTGTTAACACAAGTTCCTCATCAGTGGGACAGACGACTCTGTGTGTGTTTACAGCGATCATGCAGGGAATGTTTTATAAATAAAGTTACACTTGCTAAAAAGTGTTCATTTCCTCTATGTACGGAAACTTTTGGGACGCCCTGTAGATTATAACTTATTATTATAACCCTTGTGTGTTATTCCTTACACAACTTATTTCTTTAAAAAAATTTAAATACTTTGTCTGTCACTATTTACATATTTACTCCAGAATAATGCAGACAAAAATGAGCAGTGAGTAGTGAAGTAGACATGAAGAAAACGGTAATGGATGAAATAATCACTTTTATTACATTAAGTATCATTAAGAAGAAAGTTTGAAGCGAAAAGCTAAGATCAGTGATCAGTGATTGGTTAACAGAAATAGTAACTCATGCAAGCACAACTCCATCAGGATTTACACACTGGTGTTGTGTTGAGTGAAAGTGTTGTGTGTAAATGTCTGCGTATTAAATATTTAGTTCAGGACCACGAAATGACAATAAAGGGTAAAGCCTGAAAGGCAGAAGTGGAAGTTATTTCGACTCACTTCTATGCTAATAAAAATATTTATTATTATTATTATTATTAATGTGAGCACTGAATCCTACATCAGCTGAGGCGTTGCTTTAAGGTAACGGCTCTGTGCAGACAGTCTGTTTATTGGGTGCCATTTCTTTTGTCATAATAGAATGATTAGTTTTATTTGTCTTAATTGACCAGTTTGTGTTGGCTTGTGTTCTTTATTCTTTAACATGCTTTAACTAATGCCAGAGGCTGTGGTTTTGATAGCTCTGGGTAAAGATGTCTGCTAAATGCTGTAAACTTCATAAAAAAAAAAAGTGCAGTAATCCATGCAAATTATATGATTTGAAGTTGATCAGTCGAGGTTGACATTAGTTCGTCTTCTCGTGCGGGATTTTACACACCCTCAGGAGCACGAGTAGGATACGAAAAGTTCTGGGATTTTCCTGAATACCAAGTTTCTTGTGTAAACACTCGAATTTAGGAATAAGTCCATTCTAGCTTGATAAGTGAGTCTCTGAGTTACCAGCTTTTCTTAGCAAAGCAGCACAGCTGACGTGATCACGTTCGCGTTTTGTACACTGCGTATGCTTAGTTTGCACGTGATTAGCCGCTCCTACATTGCTGAGTCGCCGTGTGAGTGTGCAGTTAGAGACTGGAGGTAATTTATGATGTACCACAGCGTTGTTGAATACTCGATTCTGATTCTTCTGAAGGTGTCGATGTCCTGTAACACCAGATGTGACAATAGTGCACTGTAATTCAGGTGATAGATAGTTTACATTAACGCGCTCGCTTTATTACGTTATTGATTGTATAGTAACGGCAACAAGCAGACACACTTGTAGGATGAAATAGTGAGGTGGTGAGAAAGGCGTGTGTTCTGCATATCTGTTTTATGGAGAAGTTTGAGACCAGAGCTCACCCTGTGATTATGAGTGAATAATCCCGTTTGTGGAGCAAAGTGCCGAACACAGAGAATGCCTGTTTATTTACAATGCTTTGTAACATACTTTTATTCAGTTAATTAATCTGAATCTGCAGGTCACTGATTTTAAAAGTGAGTGTGGAGCCATTGCTTGAAAGAAAAAAAAGTATAAACTGCCATATTTGCAAAGTGTAATTGAGGCACAGGTTAAAAACTGCTGTTTTTTTTTTTTTCTCCCAGCCATACAGACCAGGTGGAATCTCATAACGGGGAGTCACACTCTGACCAAGGGACAGGAGTAAATAAAGCAGCACCTCAGGTTGAAGCATTGAGCGGAGCCACAGGTGGGTCCGTCTGATATTCCTTGAATGCCAGACAGAAACTCTGATAATAAAAACTAATATTTTTCTTTCCCTTTTTTTTTTTTTTTTTAGATAAAGTCTCAAACGCTACATCCCAAGGCAACAGTGGCAAAGAAGAATTTAATACTAAACACAAGAAATCTAAAAAGCACAAAAAACACAAAAGCAAAAAGAAGAAGAAGAAACATAAGGAAGTAAAGGAGAGCAGCTCGGAGTCAGAGTCCGGTGGAGAGACACAAGAAAGGTATTTCCACGCTGATAGCTGCGAGTCATGCTTAATCTCAGTTGCTTTTGAGTAAAGGAAATTAAATGATAACCAGCTACATTTAATAACACTCCTACTAATAATGAACTACAATATGCTGATAATTAGATTCTTTTTACAGATTAAAATACTTAATATCTAAGCAATTCTTATGAAAATTAAGAAATTGAGGAGAGGAGTTTGACATCATACAAACATTTAAAAAAAATTGAACTTTGCTCCCTGGGACTTTGTGTTTTTGAATAATGAACCCGTCAGTTTGGTAAATTTAATTTGAATTTGGTTACTGTTTTCTGTAGTGTAAAGAAAAAGAAGAGAAAGAAAAAGAAGAAACATAAACAGGGAGAAAAAGGAAAAAAGTTTGATTCCCAGTCTGGTAGCTCTTCTGAATCTGAATCTGAGTCTGAGTCTGAAATGAAACCTTTGGGCGTGACTGCTAAAGCCTTAACTGGGAAGATGCCTCAAGATTTACCGGACATAATTCCTAAGCTTGAGACTGCGTCTGACAAACACAAAGAAAGTAAAAAAGCCAAAAGAAGCTCTAGTCGCACAAGGACCTCCCAGCAAGACAAGAGTTTGAGAAGGCAGCGCTCCCGTTCCAGCTCAGGCAAACAGAAAACAAGGCATAGATCCAGGTCCCGGTCAGCGAGACCATCTCCGAGATCAAGGTCTCCATCGCTTTCAAGGAAAAGTCCAAAAAGACAGTCTACACAGAAAAGATGGAGAAGTAGATCCAGGTCACTTTCAAGATCACAGCGCCGTAACAGACGGTCCAGATCTTATTCAGCCAGAAGAGGCAGACGTTCTCGATCCAGGTCCCGGTCTAGACAAAACAGGTCAAGGTCTAATGTAAGGAAGAGCAGGAGATCTCGGTCGAAAAGCAGGTCTCGTTCACACCATTCCAGACAGTCTAGGTCTCGGAGACGGGACAGGCATTCGACGTCAAGTTCCCGGTCAAAATCGAGATCTTTTTCAAGCGATCAGCATCCCGAGAGCGAGAGACAGAAGAACAGAACAGAAATCAAGCATGATGATAGCTCTCTAAACAAAAATCTAAATGAAGCAGATGAAAATGAGGACAAAGAAAAAAGTCAGACCGTGCCCGCGATTCCCTCTGCCAGTATTATTAAAGATGCTGTTATAAATGATGGGCCAGTTAATAAACTTGCTGGCTCGTGGAAACCCATTCCTTTCTTGGATGCAGGCGTGTCTGTTTCTGGCTCCTCTGAGACCAACCCTACGGTGAAGTGCATTACAACCACAATGCCTTTGGATGTGAAAGATGTTTCAGCATATACCTCAGGTGGGTCTACAGACCTCCACAGCACTGAAAAGAAAGAAGACGTTTCTAGTGCTGAACCGAGAGAATCCCAAATATTTAAACAGAGGTCCATATCGCCAAATCAAAGGCACTCAAAGTCACCTTCAAGAAAAAGATCAACATCTAGTTCTCCTTTTAAACGAAGGCGGTCCAGATCATCCTCTAGGAACAGCAGGAAGTCTCCTCTGCAGAGGAAAAGGTCCAAGTCCAGAAAGCGGTCTAGGCGTTCTAAATCCAAGTCGCCCAAAAGGAAGAGGTCAAAGTCCCATTCGCCAGGACGCCGGAGAAGGTCTAGGACCTCGGATAGAAAGCGATCAAAATCAAGACACAGGTCTCGCTCTAAATCCAGAAGGTCTAGGTCTGGCTCACGCCGGAAAAGAGGTGGTTTCAGGAACCGAATGTTTAGTCAGCGGGATCGGTGGAAACGAGAACCGAGCCATTCTCCCGTCGTCATCCTGCGGAAGAAAAGGTCGACGTCTCGAACTCGCCGTAGTTCTAGCAAGACACCTCCACGCCTTACTGAGCTCGGTAAAATGACATTTTCTTTATTTTCCTTAAAGTCCTTATCAGTAATAATACTTAAACATAAGTGGTATGCTTTTCATTTAGTCAGTTACAGGGAAAGAATATAGGAAGTAAGACATAACTACAGAGAAAGAGAAAGAGTGACGACCATGGGAATATAGGGATACTTCAGTGATCCAAAAAAGAGCGATAGTACCTCATTCTTCTTCTTATTATTATTATATATGTTATTATTATTATGAAGGCATTTGAAGGCATTTGACATTCATTTGTTAATAATAGTGAAATGAAGGAGTGTCGTATTAAGAGAGAAACTTTCATTTTAGTGCCATTAAACGTTTGGCTATTTGTATTTGTGCCTTTAGCATGTTTTTCTTTTATGGATCATCACATTGTTCTAAGTTGTATCAAGTTCTTTGACAGTGACATGACACCTCAGAAGAACATGGAATGTGGTGCACCTAGATTATTTGATTTTGATTTCTGGGACATTTCTCACTCCTGTGCTCTGCTATCCAAAAACATGAATGAATAGTGAAAGCTTTATAATCCAGAATATTGGCTAGAGTTATGTTGCTTTAAATATCGCCGCATTTTTATGGCCTCAAAACATACGCTACATGGCCAAAGGTTTTGTGGACACCTGGCCATCACACCCATATGTGGTTCTTCCCCAAACTGTTGTCACAAATTTGGAAGAACACATTTGCCTAGAATGTCTTTGCATGCTGTAGCATTACAGTTTCCCTTCGCTGGAACTAAGGAGCCCAACTCTGTTCCAGCATGACGTTGCCCCTGTGCACAAAGCGAGCTCTGTGAAGACATAGTGTGTGAAGGTTGGAGTGGAAGAACTCGAGTGTCCTGCACAGAGCCCTGACCTCAACCCCACTGAACACCTTTGGGATGAACTGGAACACCGACTGCACCCCAGGCTTCCTCGCTCAACATGAGTGCCTGACCTCACTTGTAACTGAGTGAACACAAATCCCCGCAGCCACGCTCCAAAATCTAGTGGAAAGCCTTCGCAGAAGAGTGGAGCTTATTATAGCAGCAAAAGGGGACTAAACCTGGAATGGGATGTTCAGAAAGCATGTACGGGTGTGATGGTCAGGAGTCCACACACTTTTGGCTATATAGTGAACATAATTATGTTGAAACATATACCAGATTTTAATGAGATTAGAACTGATATGAATAGTATTGAATAGTATATTAGGTTCATATATTCATTTCTTTTGTAGTATGTTTCACCTAACTCTTTTCTTTCCCTTACAGATAAAGAACAGTTGCTTGAAATTGCCAAGGCAAATGCTGCAGCTATGTGTGCTAAAGCTGGTATGCCAATTCCAGAGAGTCTGAGGCCAAAAACCATCCTTCAGTTGCCCTTGCCAACCCCAAACCCCACACCATTGTCCTTACCCCTGCCCCTACCTGTTAATCTCCCCATGGGAATACAAGGGATGTCAAACATGACCATGAATGCCGCTGTGGCTAGCATGACTGCTGCCACCATGACCGCAGCTCTATCCGGCATGAACGCACTTGCTGCCATGCCACAGTTGGCCCCCTTGCCCACAATAACCAACAAGCCTCCACCCTCAGCCACACCAAATCTGAATCTGGTCACTATCGAGGAAGCGAAAAAAAAACTGGCAAAGCAAGCAAACAGCTACAGCATCAAGGAGCTCACAGAAGTATGGGTTTTTGTTCACAGTAGTTTCTGTTTTGCCATACCTTGTTGCAAATACAACACAAGAAACAAATGTCATGATTCTTTTCAGAAATGCAAAAAGATTGCAGAGAGTAAAGAGGAGATGGCTATTGCAAAGCCGCATGTTTCAGATGATGAGGAAGACGACAGGCCCTTCGGGGGAGTTGCCCTTAAGGAGAATAAGGGCATTACATTCAGTCTCACTGTATGTATCACGCACACAGTTGGTGCTTTTTTTTTTTAAATTTCCCATGATTTTGTCGATAAATAATGATTTTTCCCCCCTCGCTTCTGATATCGGTTTCAGTGGTTTATTGTTGGCACAGCTGCATTCTCTGTAATGGCGGTGGAAATTGAAATGTACTCAACATCATGAATGGTTGAAGATAGACTGTTACCGACATTTTTAAAAAAAATATATTTGGTTTGGTCTTCCATTTAAATGATGCAGACAGTTGCTCTTCAACCAGTCATGTTGATGAATCTCTCTTTTCCCCTAATTTTGCAGTAACCTCCCTCCCCTTCCTGTGCCACCATGTCCCTCCCCCTCCTTCAGAACCCCTCTGTGAAGCCAGCAGTAAGGACTGAGGCTGCGTTCGCCAAGGAGTTCCCGGTGTCTTCGGGTTCACAGCACCGCAAAAAGGAGGAAGATGGAGTGTATGGAGAATGGATGCCTGTGGACAAAAAGACTGATAAAGCAGGGGCTCCATCAGCATCTGCTGGGGCTGAGGATCAGAGCAAAGCCAATGACAGTGTTTTCCCTGAGGCACCCTCACAGGTCCGTTCCCCCCAGTTTAGGCTACTTTAGGCTTTTTAAAATCGATGCAAGATCTGAGTAATCTTTTATTTTCTTCTTGGATGTCTTCAGCCAGTGGATATCACACTTGCAATTAGTGAAAGGGCAGTGGCACAGAAGAGACTGGCAGAGAATCCCTTTGACATCAATGCCATGTGCATGCTTAATCGTGCACAGGAGCAGGTAAGCTTGACATTCATGCTGTGAATACTGCTAGGAAAACAGGATTTATGATAAAGCGTATCAAAGGACATAAATAAATCATAAATAAATAAAAAGGAATAAATCATAAATTAATTGACTGATAATGTATGAGAATTACTATGATTCATGAAAATTATATTCAACAGGATAAATCCCAAGAGCTAGTTAAATAAGTTAAATACGGATGCTTATAGTCTGGAATTAAAAACATCCGCCGAGCTGGTATTCTGCAGCTCTTCCTTAAAGAGGTGTGAGCAAACAACAGCCGTATCATTTAGTTTCATAGAATAGTTGTCAAGCTCCAGAGTGAAAGCGGCAACCTTATTACAGGAGAGTCTAATATCTACCTGTAACAAGGTCAACATTACACCTTGGTAACATTACACTGGGGCGATATGGGCAAAAATGCTAGCATGATAAGTGATTCTTTATTTATGAATCTCGATATTAACTGTGATATAGAATACATACTAAGTGAAAAAATGAATTCCTGCAGACGGGACAACTTCATGTGGCCATAGTTCTATGTAGCCATTATCCTCTTCTGAAAGGTTTTGAAGGTAGCACATTGTCAAGAGTCAAGATATTATTTATTCATTATTATTGGCTAGCATCTTTATTCTCTGTCGATTGGTCTCAGGGTGATTGCATATAAGCAGAAGCGTTTCATGACAGTTTTGCACTTGTGGTTTATTTTGCTTGGTTTTGTCTGTATTTTCAACTGTGTGTATGTTCCTGATTCTGAAATGATTGTCTGTAAAGCTAATTAATCCATCTGGTAAAAATCTTTCCACCAACAGTATCGTGTCCTTTGGTTGATGTAGTTGAGTAGACATTCTGAATCTACCTATAACTAGCCTCCTGACTAGGTATTTGTCCACCTGTGTGCACGAATGCCAATACACTTGGCACTAAGTGTATTCAACTGGGAGGCATTTATTCCAGTGTCCACTAGCAAATTGTGGGCATCTATAAGCTCATGTATGCAGAAGAGGGCAGATAGCACTTTCGTCCAAGTGTGTTATGCTGCCCTGTGATGTATGACCAGTAGTTTAAAAAGATACAGAGGTTAGCGTCATGAGTCTCGGAGAAAGCATGCGTTAACCTTCATCGTTCCTGTTTGGTAGTTTCACATCGGGGAGAAAATGGCAGGAAAAGTTTCTAGTCATCCAGTCTTTTTCACAATCTTGTCTTGAATTAGGCCAAACTGCCAAATATAATTGTGTGTCATCAGCATTTAAATTAAATTAATATTAAATACATGTCTATTGGACTGGATATAAAAGGGATAGTAATAAGGGGACTAAAACAGAACCTTGTGGGACATCATACTTTTTTAGACTAGTAACTAGTAACAGTCCGTCAAATAAAATCTAACCAAGGCAAAAACATGTCTGTCTAACTGCAGACTTGGTTGTTTATTTACAGGTGGATGCTTGGGCCCAGTCCAACACAATCCCAGGTCTATTCACTGGTTCTACAGGTGCTCAAGTGCTCTCATCTGAAGAGCTGTCCAACAGTGGCCCACAGGCTTGGATCAAGAAGGTAAAGTCAGGACCTAGTGCCAAATTTTAGATCAGGGAGCTAGTGTTTTGTTTAAAAGTGCTTATTTTCTGATTTATTGTTCTTAAGACAGCCTTTCCCCCAAGTCTTGTAGATATACAGCCATCACTGCTGCCCCAGCACACTTGGGAAACATTTAATACCATTTCCACCGACACATTGCCGGTTCTGGTGCCAGGGCTGTGGCTGCTTCAGTACCCGACTCTAATGTAAAAATATTTTTCATGTCTGTTTTGTTAGCACTGGAACACACAACCTCTTCCAACAATGTAGTAGTTAAAATTGGATATGTATAGTATATTTCTTTGTGGAGTGGGTACACCTTTCCACCAGGGTCATGCAGATTCTCTTTGTCTGTGTGTGTGAAATTCTGTTGTAGCAGGTGCATTGCAAGAGGGGCATCACACCTCACTGATTGACTATAGACTACTTAGTAAGTTTTCTTTGAAAGATGGGAGGAAGGAAGAGCACCTGAAGTAAGTCACCTGGAGCAATCCTGTTGAATGAGATTGAAAACTCAAAATTGACTATATGAAAGATAAAGGAGTGAACTTCTAGTAGAAGTGGAAGTTAGTCTACCAGGAAATCCTGGTAATAGGAACAACAGTCTGTTGTAGTTTGAGTAGAAGCTAGATAGTAGACATTAGCACTATGAACCAACACATACGGAATTAAGCGCTGACCAGGAAGTTAAATCACAACTATTTCTATCTGAAAGCTTTACCCAGGAGGCTTTTCTTAAGTTCCCAAGGAGGCCGAGCTCCTCACTGCTTCACCAGTGTTCTAAATGAAAACTACTTTTTCATGAAAGCTTATTGCTTTAATTATACCAGAAATTAATTAATAATTCATTTTAACTTAAGAGATTTCAACCGTGTGTGTGTGTGTGTGTGTGTAGAAATAACACTCCTTGTCAACGCCATAGCATTTACACACCCAGAGAGAAAGACACCGCAGTCTGTTTCATCAGTGGTGTGCTTCTGACACGGCCAGCTTCACTTAGACTGTAATTATGAGTTACTGAACAGAAAGTTCCTTTAAAAGATTATTAATATACGTATGTGGTATTGCTCTCTATAGCATTTGACCAACACTTCATTTTGTAAGAGGGATCTGCAAAAAATTGTTGAAGTAGGTGATCTATAAACAAACTGGACAAAATTTAATCTAATTATATTGACAATGACCATCATGTGAAGGTTTTTTTTTTTTTGCTTTTCCTTTTTGTCATTTTTGGTTTTAGATGCAATTTATGTAGCATTTATCATCCATTGTGAGTATCTCAGTTTCTGGGTTCAAGGATTTTCACAAGGTGTTTCATTATTTACTATTTTTCCCTGCTGGCGGGGTTTGGGGTGGGGGGACGGGGCGGAAGAGGGGTGGGGGTTCACAGTGTGCCCTGTGAACTCTCACCACTCTATATGGAAACTTGTTGCAGGGTCAGTCCTTGTAGCTGCCTTGTTGCCATGGTCACTGTCAGGCCCCTTCTATTCACGTCAGATGCACAGCCGATGATGAGGGCCTAGGTACGTACGTCATACAGCACCCATATTTCTATTCATGTGGATTTGTCTCCACTCTAATGAAAACGTTTCTGCCATGCCTGTGTGTTTCAACTGAACTGGTGGGGTGGTAAGGCTGGTTTTGATTCCTCTGTCACAGGAAGCAATGACATTTTTAATATATTTATATGACTTTTATAGCATGATAATTTGTAGTCTCTTGTTTAAGTTTTTTGTACTATGCTTATACACTTAGGACCTGATAAGATAAAACATTCACTTTAAAAATATAGCTTTGGGAATGCTGCTTTTTCAGATAAAATCTAGATGTAAGGTTTTTTTCTTTTATTATTTGAGATTTTGCTGATATCTTTAGGTAACCCCATGGATCCAGAAGATAGCTAGTACAGTTGAGTGGTCCTTACTTTCAGTGCAGCTCAAGTCCATTCTTGACCGGTGACCTCTTACTATTTCCTTTGTGCTTCTTTCTCTCCCTGTCTTCTCTCTCTCTCTCTCTCTCTTTCTCTCTGTCTCTCCACTCCTTTCCTCCGTCTTCTGCCCATATCTGTATGCTTTTCTACCAGGACCAATTCCTGCGTGCTGCCCCAGTCTCGGGAGGCATGGGAGAGTTGCTGATGAAAAAGATGGGTTGGCGTGCTGGAGAAGGCCTTGGCAAGCACAGAGAAGGCACAGTGGAACCCATCGTAATAGACTTCAAAACTGACCGCAAGGGTGAGGCCTTCTCAGCGTGTATCACTCAATTTTACATGGTGGTTGTTCCTAACATCTAATAATGCGGTGGATTTGGTTTGTTCATGCAGGACTGGTAGCAGAGGGGGAGAAGACCCAGAAATCTGGCAATCTGGTCATGATGAAGGATCTTTTAGGTAAGTCTCTTTTTAAAAAAATATTTGGGACTGTACTCATTTAATGCTAAAATAATGTGGAGACAGTAACACAATTTCATTTTGAAATGTAAGTAATTTCAAAAGGCACAGATTGCAGTGTGTGTATTCAATTCAATCCAATTGGTGATTGGTTAATGCTAGTTAAAACAAAATTTGCCATCAGTCAAGTAAAAGGTGGGTGCTCTTTGGTGACTGACTGAACCACCCCACCATTTGTACCTATGTATTTACTGTACACACTGCAGTGATAAGCTGTCATATCACCAAAGCACAGTCTTAACATACACTACATAGCCAAAATTTTGTAGACACCTGGCCATCACACCCATATGCGGTTCTTCCCCAAGCTGGTGTCACAAAGTTAGAAGCACACAATTGTCTCGAATGTCTTTGAGAGCCCTGACCTCAACCCCACTGAACACTTTTGGGATGAACTGAAACGCTGACTGCACCCCAGACCTCCTCACCCGACATCAGTGCCTGGCCTCACTAATGCTCTTGTGGCTGAATGACTACAAATCCCAACAGCCACGCCCCCGAATCTAGAGGAAAGCCTTCCCAGAAGAGCATGGAGATCAACTCCATATTAATGCTCATGGTTTTGGAATGGGATGTTCAACCAGCATGTATGGGTTTGATGGTCAGGTGTCTACATATAGGGTATCTGAGTACAAAGCACATCTTTGCTGGACTGTGTGACTTGGCAAATTGTTTAGTAACCCACTCAGTCTCATATCCAGCTCAAATCACAAAATCACCGTTATACGTGGACAAAAGTTTTATTATAAATTCAGTTCAAGCTCTATATATTATTTATATTATATACTGTTCAGATCCTTAAATTATATTCCTTCCTGTTTGCTTTGGTGCCTGATCTTGACATTATTTCACACAGGGAAGCACCCAGTGTCTGCTCTAATGGAGTTGTGTAATAAGAAAAAATGGCCGCAGCCAGAGTTTGTCATGGTGCTTCACAGTGGTCCTGATCACCGGAAAAACTTTCTCTTTAAGGTTAGTGCACAGTGTACAGCTGTGTGTGCAACTGTTAAAAAGAAAGATTGAAATTAGGATTTTTGTAAATGTTTTACTACCAGTCACATGAATTAAAATGAGTGCATTAAATCTACAATAAATTACCTTTAACACGTAATATGACAATATTGTTAGGTTTCTTAACTGAAACATGGCAGGTGGTTTGCAGCTCTATTCACCAACACAGCTTTTTATGACTATTTAATTTTTTTAAACCAGGTAAATAACAAGCAGATTAGCAGTGCTGTATATGATTTATATGATGTCTTTATAATGTATGGCTTGAAACAGTGTTTGTCTTACAATTGTGAATGGGTTTCTTTTATCCCTCACAGTGATGAATTGAGTAAAAGCTTACTGCAGAGAGAGATGAGTTAAGCCTGGTTTGTGCTCCTTCAGTAGTGCTTTTGTGAATTTCCCATCAAATCAAGAGGACAGAGTAGTGAACTGGAAGTACTGATGGGTGAAAGTGCGCAGATTTTCTGTTGAAATCAAATATCGGCACACAAACACTGTGTTGTTAGTGAAAAATAAAGTTACTTTACAAAGAAACAGTCCTTAAACACTGACTTCATAAAAAACAGCTTGACTTGAAAAAGGGGAAAGTGCTTTCAGCCAATCAAGTACACAGCTTACTGGGTGCCGAAATTCTATACTGTCTATGTTGCTAAAATGAGATGATGTAGCACTCTGCTACACAGTCGATGAAAGAGTTTAATTACATTTCATTTACCAGGAATGAGTTTAATACCAACTGAACACTGGAAAATGTAGCTTTGTAACCTGTAGACACACTACTGCCTGAACTCTTGTCTCATCTCACCATGTGTCGGCCTGGGGAAATCCTACACGCTGTGAAATTTTGACATTTTCTGTTTTGGAGCTATGAAACTACAGGTTTTCCTGAAATGAAATGTCTTTCTCTTCTGCACATACATTCACCGTCCAATTTAAGAGGAACAACTGGACATCTGCTCATTTATGCAGTAATCTATTCAGCCAAACATGTGGAAGCAGCACAATGCATTAAATCATGCAGATACGGGTCAAGAGCTTCAGTTAATGTTCACATCGAACATCAGAATGAGGAAAAAGTGTGATCTCTCTGACTTTGACTGTGGCATGGTTGTTGGTACCAGTTGGCACCAGGCCGGTTTGAGTATTTCCGAAAGTGCTGATCTCCTGGGAATTTCACACACAAGAGTCTCTAGAATTTACACAAAATGGTGCGAAAAACAAAAAACACTGAGTGACAGTTCTGTGGGTGGAATCGCCTTGTTGAAAAGAGAGGTCAGAGGAAAATGACCAGATTGGTCTGAGCTGACAGGAAGTCTATAGTAACTCATATAATCACTCTTTACAAACTTGGTGAGCAGAAAAGCTTCTCAGCATGCACATCACATCAGACCTTGGGGTGGATGGGCTACAACAGCAGAAGACCACATCAGGAACAAGAATCTGAGGCTACAGTGGGCACAGACTCATCGAAACTGGACAGTTAATGATTAAAAAACATCACCTGGTCTTTTTCCAGTCTTCAACTGTCCAGTGTGCGCGAGTCTGTACCCATGATAGCCTCAGATCTTATGCATTGTGCTGCCGCCACATGATTGGCTGATTAGATAGCGGTATACGTGTGCAGATGTTCAGGTGTTCCTATTAAAGTGGATGGTGAGTGTACAGTATATCAATCACATTATATCATTTTAAAACCCGAAAAGTGAAGACAGTTGCATTTAAAGATTCCATTCCAACTCCACTGAAAGATCCCAAAAAAGCAATTGTTGTATAATGATTTAATTTGCAATTAATTTAACGTAATAAATAAAAAGTAAAACTAAATATGACCTTGAAGATGAAGTCCGTCACCTTTATTCATAGCCCACAGGTGTTTTTGCAGCCATGTTTGTGGAACCAGCTCCTTATCTAACCTGATCTATGCAGAAAGTCTAGTTTACAAATGTTAATAATAATTTATACATTGTTTTGGAGAAATGGATTTATCTTTTCTTAAAGTAGAGGCGTGGAAGTATGTAACAGTCAGAGCTTGACTTTTTGCCAGAATCCAGCCGCAGTGAATGTTTCATTTGATTTTTTTTCTGGCCACCACACAAGTGTCACTGTAGAGATGGGCGGCATCTTTGAGCGCTTCTGTTTCAGAGAGGCTTTCCAGTCTTCCTTGCATCCCCCTTTCCGAAGAGTCTTTCCGAGCTTTCGAAAGCCGGTTTGAAAGAAAGCATAAATCAGGCTTGACTCTTTAGTGTGTACAACTGTGTTTCACAGCATCAGCATTTGGTTCTGGGTTAACTGATACTGACTTCAAGCAGCAGAACCATGGTTTTGTGTTCATTTTTCTTGTCCATCTAATTTCAGGTAGTGGTGAATGGATGTGATTACCAGCCCCAGACAGCCAGCCCCAATAAAAAGCATGCCAAGGCCATGGCAGCTACAGTAGCTCTCCAGGCCATGGGGGAGATCGCAGGGGACAGCGTGCATTCAGGACCTCAGTTCACAGCAGCCACCAGCACCTGATTAGCACAGCAACACACACACATCATTTCTCATTTAACTCACCTGCTGGATATCCATTCTGATTCCTTTTTCTTTTCCACCTTTATTCCTGAGTTTAGTTTTCAGGTTTCCTCCTTTTGTAAACACATCCTTACAGAAATGGGTCTGTCCAAGAAGACTGAAAAATCAGAACGTTTAATGGTACGTTTGATGGTACTCGTCATTACTGACGAGTAGATTATAACATGTTAAGAATTTTAGGCTTCACAGAGAAACCCTTGTTTTTGTAACCCAAACTTTCTCTGTTCTCTCCCTCTGCTGGACTACAGGCTTGATTGTTAAATAGTCTGTGTTGATACACTCCCCTGTTACTCTGGGTTCTGTGTTTTATACATGATTAGATAATGGTTACATTTAGTGAAAAACTGAAAACATGATTAGGTAATGGTTAAATTAATTTTTTTTATTTTCTTCATTATGGAGAACCTGCTGGTGTGGTGTAGAGTTGCCTTGGTCTACATGTGCATATCATGCATATGATGTAATTTGGACCACTCCCATTAATACAGTGTTTTGGGTTGTGGGCAGGTGGAATATTTTATTTGATAAAATGTAATAAATTTGTTGTCTCCAGAACATCTTTTGAATGACTGATTGTATTAGACGAGTGGGAGGAGGATCTGTTTTCCCCCACTCGGCTGTCAGTGTTGGGGTGAGCTGAGTGTAATGCGTGTGAGAATTTATTGATTATTAAGTATCTTTTCGTCAAGGTTTACAATCACAATATTGTAAAAAAAAAAAAAAAATCTATAATATTGTTTTATTTTTATATGATTATTACACGCTTTGTAATTTGGCTAAAATAAGGAGATTTGGAAGACAGCTGTTTTATACTCTACCTGTTTTGCACATGCCTGCTGAACAGTCATCTCTACATTGCAGTGCAAGTGTAATGGGCTTGGGCTGATTGCGTGCTCCTGAAGAGAAGAGCAGGGCATGCAATACCTGCCTAACAGTCTGATTCATTCAAACTGGGATAGGAGAAGTGTTCAGAAATATACAGCACTAATCTTCAGATAATGGTAGGAACTCTGAATGAGGAATGGGTTGTATCGCATTGGCTTTAAGAACATGAATCTGTGTGCGTATGGCTTCTGCATGTAGGATGGCTTGTACGTAAATGATGTAAATTCCTGTGCGTTTTGGATGGCGAGAAAGTCTTACCATGAACAGCTTCCCTAACATGCTGGAGGTTTATCCAGGGTAGTACACGACCACATCACAGGCTGTGTGGAGCACCAACTGTTAAATACTTACCATACAGGGGTCCAAGCACCACCAAGCTGCCACTGTTGGGCCTTTGAGCAGGGCCCTTAACCGTATCATGGCTGACACTGACCTCTGACCCCCAGCTTCCTAACGAGCTGGGATACACAAAGAAAAGAATTCCACTGTACTGTAATGTGTATGTGATGAATAAAGGCAGCTTCTGTTTAAACTCCATGGAAACCATACTGAAACTATACACACTGCTGTCTACTTACATCTCTTTGTCTCTATTGTATATAATCCCCAGTCCCACTCATGGATCCTCAGTGCCTTCCCACAGCTACACAGGAACATGAGCAGCCTTGTGTGAGTGAAGGGTTTCGCACCTTAACACTCAAGGTCTAAAAATCCTAATAAAAAGCAGCCAGCTTGTTATTCTTCATATCGCACTTATTACTGCATGACTGATTACTCTGCTTACATTAACATTACATTATATTTAACAAAAACACGTAGTCCATGACACCATTCACAGTTCATTTAATATACAATACATACAATGCCACACACAAGGTTAAAATGAAGTGCCCACCTCTTCATTATGTAAAGCTACATTTTCATCCACACATTGCTGTTCTCGGCCCAGAATTCCTAACGTACATGCATGTCATTAAAAAGATCATGAGTGGGAAATTACCTTCAAGTATAAGTCTTTCCAGCAAATGAGTAGTGAAGGATGTGGTTAATTCACCCGTAATAAAACCAACACACACTCAGTCATATGTTAACAGCTTAAACTACTGCCAGCTAAAGGAACTAAAACAAAAACACATCAGGTTAAACAATGTTAAGAGGCAGTGTTTCACTTAAGGTGGAGTCACATTGCACGGGTTCAGGAGGTCATCAGGACCTCCAGCTGTACGAGTAGCCCCTCATGTCGAGGTGTCTGAGCGCACTCTTGCCCAGCGTCGCCTGCTCCATCAGCTGCTGCACTGTGTGTTGCTGCAGCCCACACCGGCTCAACTCCTCCGACACGTTACTCTGTGCAAAAACATGACAGTGATAAGGGATAATAATCATAATTAACATTTCCAGACAACACTGATCTGCTTCGTGACTATGAGACTTCAGAATATTTTGAAAAGATTTTTCAACCATGAAACTGCTCATTAGTCAGTTGTTTTGAGCCTGTGAAGATGGAGGGACTCGGAGAGAAAAATGGCTCTAAATCCTAAACGGTTAATGCAGTATTTTTGTTAAACTCCCTGAATTAAAGCTGAAAGTCTACACTTCAGTCGAATCTTGATTGCGTCATTTCAAATCCATTGTGATGGTGAACAGAGGCAACAACAACAAAAAAGATAAAATCCCCAAATTATTGTTTTTCTTAGATATTTCTGAGACGTCCATGAAATCACGTAGCTGTTATGAGCTGAGAGGCAGCGAGTGGCTGCGAGGGTCAGCAGTGTGCAGTTCTGTGTCGCAGCAGAACGTCTGTGCGTTTAATGGCAGCAGGAGTGGCCGTGCAACACGTTTACTACAGCCAAATGGTTTTCAGTGCAGTGCAGTCTGCGTCTCTGCACAGAGAAAGAGACTGCTGCTGCGTGATTTAGAGTCCAGAAAGAGCGGGATGTTAAGCTTACATATTTGGGGAGTTGCAGTCAAATGCAAAAAAAAGATGAGAATCACTTTGGAAGGAACAATTAAAACACAGACCGCAAGAGACACAAATGCATTTTAATCTGTACTCTGAAAAAGTCAGCAGTGAGGTAACTGCCTGATCATACACCAGTGAAATCCTGACACTATAATAGCCCTAATTTCCACTGGTATGTTTTCCTTCTTTAGTTTTGCAATGGAGCAGAAGACTGACTAATATTAAACAGTCATAGTTTATGCTTTCTGGCAATGCAATATACAAAAAGAACACATTATTGTTGCTCGAGAGAAACGTACCTGTCTGTCAGATTCAGATGGCTTGGTGACTGGTACATTTAGAACAGCGCTAGGCTCGTGTGTGTAGAGTGCCATGGAGAAGCCTCCTTTCTGGGCGGGTCTCAAGAGCTGTGTTAGTGTGTGTAGTGCATGGGGCATTATGGGGCCAGTGACCTCCAGACTGCACACATCCTGATAGCCTGCCCTCACCTGGATCTTCACATTTACACTTCGTGCCTGGAGTGACACAGCAAATATTCACACCCGTATATAAACACAGTTTTGTGGCGAATATGATTATAATTTTTCAGAACTGCTGTAGATGGTTAAAATAACTGTTAAAAGACAATATAATGGTGTAGTTGACTGTGGCTCCTGACCTTCAGCATGTGCAGTGTAGCTCCTCTGAACGCTGTTGGGGCCAGCAGTGTTGGGGGTAACCCCGCCTGAGGACCGGCCGCAGCCACCAGGCTCTTACAGTTGATGAGGAAGTTGATTAAGGTGAAGGTGTGTGAGCCCTCCACCAGAACTACCGATTCAGGCCTGTGGTCCAGCCGTACCTCGTTGTGCTCTTTACGCCTAGCAAACGTGATACACGCTGTTATTCTAGTAACACTGGACTTGCTGGAATGTTGTAAAAAGAGGATGGAGGCATGTGACCTTACTCTAATAAATGTTTATATACAAGGACCCACAGTTGGTCACAAGTCTTCAGATGATAATTAAATAATTAGTAGTTACGTAATTGGAAACTCCAGTCAGGTCAATTAAACGTTTTTTCTATTTGTAAGGATGTGTGTGCATATTTTCACTCATTGGTTCTGATTTATCAAGCTGGATAAGAACGTATTTATTTGTAAATAGCTGGTAAGAAAAGTTTAACAAAGAAATTTACTATTCATGAAAATCCAATAAATTCAGAAAAACATTTGAATTCTATTCATGCTCCTGAGTGTTTGTAAATTTATGCACAAGAAGACTAACTAATGTAACCCTGAATATAATTTGCATGGATTACTGCACTTTTATATAAGGAATTGCTTATTTTTATTACATTACAGCATTTAGCAGATTTAGTGAAGTGAGCCTAAATAAGTTCCACTTCAGTTTTTCAGCCTTTACCCTCATTATTCATTTCGTGCTCCCAGCTGTCTGTGCACTTTAACTTTTATGGAATTTTGCGGGCATCACTAAATGCAACTGAACGAAGAAAATCAGCTTTTCTGAAACTTTTGGAAATCCAGAGTAAAGTTTTAGTTCAGTTTATCTTACATTTTTACTTTTACTAAAAGACTGATAAATGAGGTCCATTGTGTTAGATGCCCTCCGATTTTAGCAGTTACCAGAATATTCAACTGGTCATGTAAAGTTTAAACAACATCCTATATCTCACACACACTCACACACACACACACACACACACACACAAACACAAACACACACACACAAACACACACACACAAACACACACACACAAACACACACACACAAACACACACACACAAACACACACACACAAACACACACACAAACACACACACACAAACACACACACAGATCAGGCATAACATTAAAACCCCCTGTCTAATATTGTGTAGGTCCCCCTTGTGCCTTGCAAGGCATGGACTGTACAAGACCTCTGAAGGGGTGCTGTGGTATCTGGCACCCAGATGTTAGCAGCAGATCCTTTAAGTCCTGTAGGTTGCGAGGTGGGGCCTCCATGGATCGGACATGTTTGTCCAGCATGTCCCACAGACGCTCAATCAGATTGAGAACTGGGAAATCTGGAGGCCAAGTACTAACACCTTGAACTCTTTGTCATATTCCTCAAACCATTCCTGGACAAGTTTTGCAGTGTGGCAGGGCGCATTATCCTGCTGAAAGAGGCCACTGCCATTAGGGAATACTGTTGCTATGAAGAAGTGTACTTGGTCTGCAGCAATGTTTGGTAGGTGGTACGCATCAAAGTAACATCCACATGAATTCCAGGAACGAAGGGTTCACAGCAGAACATTACCCAGAGCGTCACACTGCCCCCTCCGACTTGCCTCTTTCCAGAGACGCACACGCACCCGGCCGTCCACATGACGTAAAGAAAAACGTGATTCGTCAGACCAGGCCACCTTCTTCCATTGCTCCGTGGTCCAGTTCTGATGCTCATGTGCTCATTGTAGGCACTTTGGCAGTGGACAGAGGTCAGCATGGGCACTCTGACCGGTCTGCAGCTACGCAGCCCCATACGCAGCAAGCTGTGATGCATTGTGTGTGTGTTCTGACACCTTTCTATCATAGCCAGAAATAACCTTTTCAGCAATTTGTGCTACAGTAGCTCTTCTGTGGGATCGGACCGGACAGACTAGCCTTCACTCCCCACGTGCATCAATGAGCCTCGGGCGCCCATGAACCTGTTGCTGGTTCACCGGTTGTCTTTCCTTGGACCACTTTTGGTAGGTACTAACCACTGCATACCGGGAACACGCCACAGGACCTGCCGTTTTAAAGATGCTCTGACCCAGTCATCTAGACATCACAATTTGGCTTTTGTCAAACTCACTCAGATCCTTACACTTGCCCATTTTTCCTGCTTCCAACACATCAACTTCGAGAACTGACTGTTCACTTGCTGTGTAATATATCTCACCCCTTGACAGGTGCCACTGAATGAGATAATCAACATTATTCACTTCACCTGTCAGTGGTTTTAATGTTATGGCTGATCGGTGTATAATTTATACTTATATTTTATTGGCATTTACTATATTTATAACTTATAAATTGGCTTAAAACCTTTATTGGATTTTGGAAATTCAACAAATAGGTTGAATTTTGAAGGTTATTCAACAAATATTTGTTTAATCTGTGCACAAATGTGAACCAAAAAAAAAAAGTTTGTGACATCCATCCTCTTTGGTGGATTCATTGGCAGGTACTGGAATAAGCAGATGCAAGGGACCCCTCACTCCTAACCCTATGTAGTATGCATTACATTTTTGTATTGATCTCCCAATGTGCAGATTGAGTAGTGATGTTGTGTGCACAAATTCTGGCTGTGGTAAGTCTGACGCAATGTCTGTCACAAATTAGAGCTATGTAGACAAACAGAAAGGCCTACTGTTTTTTCAGCAGGACAAAAAATAAAAAAATAAAAAATACACAAAAACTCTTAACGTACAGCTTGACTGAGATGGCATCAGGCTTCTTGATCTTGTCTTGCACCCCCATCTCTTTCAGCCAGGAGAAACATTCATCATCATCCTCCTCCTCCTCCTCCAGCTCCTCTTCCTTATCACTACACTCTGATGTCCTGAAACGAAAAGAGGGTGACTTTAGTACTAAAGTAGCTAAAGTCACACTGGAGCTTTTAAAAAGCACCGCAGCTCAATACTCACAAGGCACTGCTTTGTTCATCTCCATCAGTCAGTTGAGGGTTGTCATTTAGAGTAGAGGAGCTGTTCTCTTTGCTCTTCCTTTTCTCCTCCACTAGAGGGAGTGAGAACTCTATCCCTACAGAGAAACACGACATCCAGACAATCCGGGCATGAAATACGGATGTAAAAGTAGGACTGAGTAATTCTCAAAATTAGCAGACTGATTTACTTTAATCTTGTCAAACCTTTTTAACATACATAAATTATTTTGTCTAGGAATCACTGAATAAATGTTTACTCATAAAGGACCTGCTAGGGGACAGTGCCTCCTTATACAGCATTTCATCATCTCTGTACTCGTACTCTGACAATCACAATACAGCTGAACCTCAATAAGGGACTGTTTCAAAGTTTTTATGAAGCTGGAAAATCAGTGACAAAGTAGGTGCAAATTCCAGTCTTTGACAGGAGCTGGACCATCATCACAGTTTCAGTCTCGGTTCAGCTGCAGTAAGCTTGTTTGTACAGAGGAGCTCAGCTTTTCTTGATCTGGTTGTCTATGTGCTTGAGTGCATTTACTCTGAATCTTGCATACAACATTTAAGTAAACAATGCGTTTTTGTTTTTTTTTTGTTTTTTTTACCATCGGCTTTCATGGCTTCGCGCAGGCCCCTGGTGGTTGGGGAAAGCAGTGCAGTGATGCCTTTAGCTCCACTCAGTCCTGCTGCTCTGAACAGCACAGTGAACTGGTAGGAACAAAGGTAAAAGTATGGACAGAGTTTGGCCTTTAGGAGACTGTACAGAGAAGTCAAGCTCACCGACCTGTAAAATGGAAGAAAAGACACATTAATCCTAACAACTTGATAGAGAAGAGGAATTACACAAATAGAGAACAATGACGGATTAATTACAAACAGGACTCAGAAGGCTTCCAAAGTACGATGGATATAAAAAAAGTCTACACACCCCTGTTAAAATGGCAGGTTTTTGTGATGTAAAAAAAAATGAAACCAAGATAAATCATGTCAAAACTTTTTCCCACCACCAATGAGAAATTATATCGTATAAAATCTTAGTGAAAAACAATCAGAAACATTTTAGGGAAAAATAAAATAAAAAAAAAATAATAAACTGGTTGCATAAGTGTGCACACCCTTTTATAAGTGGGGCGTGGCTGTGTTCAGAATGAACCAATCACATTCAATCTCATGTTCAAAAGTAATTATCATACAGTTGTCAATGAAATTATTCTGATTAACCCCTATTAAAGCAGCTGTTCCAGTAGGATTTTCTTCACATCATCTTGGTTTCTTCCGACTGCTGGAGTCATGGTCTGCAAAGAGCTTACAAAGCATGTACGGTATCTCACGTCTTGAAAGATATCTATCGAGGAGAGGGGTATAAATTTCCAAAACATTAGATGTACCATGGAACACCGTGAAGGCCATCATCAACAAATAGAGAAAATGGAGCACCAGAATGACATTAGCAACAGCAGAAGGTCCATCCAAAATTTGTAAAAGGACACGACAAAAACTTACCAGGGAGGCTGCCAAGAGAACTACGGCAGCATTAATGGAGCTGCAGGAATATCTGACAAGTACTGATTACTCTCTGCATGTGACAACAATCTCATATTCTTCACATGTAAGGGCTATGGGGTAGGGTGGCTAGACAGAAGCCCTTTCTCACAAAAAACATCCAAGCTCAACTAAATCACCCCAACCTATGTGGCAAAATGTGTTGTGGTCTGATAAGGTATGATAATTCCATAATTCCAAATGGTATGCTTGGTGCAAAAAAAAAAAAAAAGCACCAAAATAACACCATATCCACGGTGAAGCATGGTGGTGGCAGCATCATGCTTTAGGGCTGCTTTTCTTCAGCCAGAACTGGGGCTTTTATCAAGGTGGAGGGAATCATGAATAGCTACAAATAGCAGTCGATTTTAGTGCAAAACCTTCAGCTGTCTGCTAGTAAGCTGAAGATGGAAAGGAATTTCCCTTTTAGTATGACAATGACCCAAAGCAACATCCAATTCAACAAAGGAACGGCTTAACCAAAAGAAGGTCAATGTTTTTGAATGACCGAGCCAGACTCCAGACCTGAATCCAACTAAAAATCTGTGTTGTGACGTGGAGCAGGCTGTGCACAGTAGACTCTCAGCCAAAGAGACTAAACCAGGTTACTGTAAGTTTTTTATTTTTTCTATTTTTCACTAAAATGTTTAATTGTTTTTCACTTAATTTTTATATGCTATAATTTCACATCGGGTTGAAAAAGTTCTGACATGATTTATCTTGGTTTCATTTTTTTTTACATTACAAAAATCCACCATTTTAACAGGGGTGTGTAGACTTTTTTTTTTTTTAATGTCTATTGTATTTGTCTGACAAACAAGTTTAGCATGTATAGCCATATACACAGTGTTATCTCCCTCACTCACCATTCACTCATCAGGCTCTGCTGTAAGGCAGCATCCTGTGCCCATGGCGTGCTCTTGCCAGAGAAACTGCGCTTGGAACCGATCCTGGGGAACAGAGAGAGCCACGGCAGAGAAGGATGCTGCCAGTACTGCAGACACTGCTGGAAACCACAGCGGAGCTCTGCACAGCTGCGAGGGTCCTGAAACAATGTATATATCACAAAGAGTATGAGTTAATGCATGTCAATATCTGCACCATCTTCCAAACAGCACACCAAAGCGAGCATCAGCCACCGTGATCACAATGTTAAGTTACGCAAAAGGTAATCTTTCCATTACTGAAATGCTGCACAGGTTACAGCTCCTCAAAACTAGCCATATCAAGATTGTTAGCTTTAATGAGACCCAGCAGTACCTCTGCTCACATCAGGACCTGCAAACGTAACTCTTACTACATTTATTCTTTAAATAACCACCTCAATTTTGAACATCTAATTTCAATTTTTATCTATAGCTGAGATCAAACTTTTCAGTGAGAAGATGAGGCCTGCCAAACATTTAATTAATAGTATCATATATTATCCTGCATGTAACGTGAGCTTTACACGTGAGCTTTACATGTTGAGCGTTCTTTCTGACTTTTTTAACACAGAATTTTTTTTTTTCGGAAATATGATCAGAGTTTACTGACAGACTGGAGTGGGCTAAGTCTTGCTGTTAAAAAAATAGCGGCACAAGTTGACAAGAACATAAAACAGCAAAAGTTGTCCCTGTCCACATGTACATGGTCCTGTAGACCAGTGTTAAAGACGACTGATTACAAGCAGTTTCTGCAAACAAAACTGCAGACCAGATGAGGCCTAAAGAATAACACAAAATCACAATAATACATACACTCTACATACTCTTTCCCTTTTATTTTTCAGCATACACAGCCTGGATTAAAAAAAAAAAATCAGATGTCATAAAATCAGACAACATGATGTTTGATTTGAGTATAACATCCTAACAATGTAAATCATCATGAAATCAATAAAAAGGTTCAATAATTCTAGAATATATCTCACATACAGTAGTAGGCCTATAAGTAATATTAGCAAGTAACATTAATATCCGTAACTGCCCAAATGAGGATACTGTATTAAGATAAACAGTAGGCAGTTTAATGTTAACGTGTCTTGGGCAAGCCACAGCTGAAGAGGAATAAAGCTCAAGGGGATTCATTACCATTACCTGATGTTACCTATATATTTATCTAATGTTCTCAAAGGCAAACATATACTGATAGATTTTATTTCACATTAATGAACTAAAAACATTCTCTATTTACCATGACAGAAAGTGAGAGAGACGAGACTAGACCTCCGGCTGAAAGATTACTCATGTGAGATGGGGGAAGGGGCGGGGCTTCCAGGGGTTAGTTCATATTGGAGACACCTATGTAACTGTCAATCATTATACATTCATATGTAGATTGGATCATCTGACGTTTTTATTGGGGGGGGGGGGAAATACGACGTGTATTTTTTGAGGGCTAATTCATAGCAGCATACTAAATAGTTAAAATGTGGTGCTCCTACACTAAAAGAGAAAAAGTTGGCAGGTCTGGCAATGAAACAACACGCCAACGTTACTTAGGATGCTTAGATATCAACAAGTTAGAGGTTATGTCATGTTTTCAGGGTTTAAACGTATCAAACACGCCATCCCACTTTTATTTCTACTCATATGTAGCTAATGCATGTAAAAGGGCTGCATGAGTAAACTGGGGCGTGCTGCAGGAACATGACGGGTGAGTGAAGGATAAGCGCGTGCGAGCTTGTTTCTACGCAGCTGAAGCTGATTCATCAGGCTCATTATGGTGGCTGCTTCATGAAGCAGATGCAGATCTGTTCCAGCGTATAAATATTACCTGGATATTCTGTGGTAGAGGAGTGTATTCTGCCCTGCAGTGCGAGCTCAGGCCCTGGGCTTCCTCTTGAGCTCTCAGATGCTCGGCCCAGGAGAAAGACTGAGGAGAGGTGATGAGCACGCGGGTCTTCAGGCTCCAGTCTGCTGGATATTCTCTACACACTTCCGGACGGGACTCACTGCAAAGATCGGGAGCTCCTGGCCTCTAATTATAGGGAACAAAGGCCAGATCCATTATATCCAAAAAAGATCCATTGTACTAAATGCTCAAAAAAAACGTTTGAGCACAGTGATGTGAGGAGAGGACGAAAACCCCAGAGCCAGATTGTTTCGGTCCAGCTGAACTGTATGATTGCTGTGCTCTCTTCTGCACAGAGTCACCATCAACACACACCAAACAGAATAAACACTGCGTAAGAGCACGCGCACACACACACACACACACACACACACACAGAGGCTTCTGATACACTCACACACACACACACACACACACACACACACACACAGGCTTCTGATACACACACAGGCTTCTGATACACACACAGGCTTCTGATACACACACACACACACAAACATACATTTCAGAAGAATGAGCAAGTTTCACACACCTTCAGGATAGGGGTGGATTTTTCTGCCTCAAATACATCCTCTTCAAATAAGGACTGATCTTCAGAAAAAGAAACTGGTTCCTCTGGCTGTGAGAAAAACACAATAATGCAAAGCACTGAATTACCGTGAACAGACGACGCGGTAGAGCTAAAGCTATTTAACTACTATTACTAGCATTAAAACATTCAGTGTATTAGGGAGGAACAGATTTACTGTCAGTGAACTGAATATCTCCAACTTTTCCAAACATTTTCTGAAAAACCTGCATTTATTTCAGCTGTGAAACCTGAACCTGCTCTACACAATTAACAACTGTTAATTAGAAACAACGAAATATTTAAAAACACATTCAGAAAAATGTCTCCATGAAACTTTCCACAACTTCACTGAGCAATAAAACAAACAATTAGCACCCAGTGTGCTGTTAGCTGCACTGTTAGCATCAGTGCTATGCGCGAGCGCGCTTTCCGACCTAGCCGAGTCACCTTAACTAACCAAATACTAGCCAAAATCACACTCTTGTTTGTTTGTTTGTTTATTTACGCGTTGTGCAGGTGATTTGTATCCACACTGAACTCGGGCGTTAGTTACTCTTCTGTCGCTGCTGAAGAGGTTTTCTCTCAGTAAGCTGTTAGCATTCGGCTTCTCTCCGTCACACACAGCGCCAGTCCCCCGCTTACACTCCGCCGTTTCTTCTGAACTCTTTCTCTTCTTTGGACTGTTGTACGTGTTTTCGATGTTGGCGAACGGGTTTCTGCGCTTCACTGCGCCGCCCGCTCGCGTGTGAGTGTGGAGCAGAGGTCCGGGGCAGAAAGGCCGGAGCTCGGCTCCCTCTGAGCCGCTGCAGGCTGCAGCCGCGCTCCGGACCCGTTTCCTCCTCATGCGCAGGACATCACACGGCTTCTTAAAGCTCGGGGAGTAATAGCTTTGATCCGTCATCGCAGAGAAACGTTTTAGATAATGTTTAAAGACCGCGGAACAGAGACACCGAGTGCGCACACACGCTGCAGATGAAGGCGCGCGACACCTCTTGTTTTCCCAGTCTGAATTTCGCGCGTGACGTGAACACGTCGAAGTCTCTCCCCCAGAGCTACGCCACTGCGGCTGCGTTCGTTTTGCGCAGACTTCACCCAGTGCTGCGCAGATTCGCTGATACTCTCGAGCTGTCCCGCATGATGTGTCGATCACTGAAGCTGCGTAAATGCTGCGTTGATTGAACACACCCGTAGAGTGTTTTTCTTTTTTTCCTTTTTTGTTTTTGGTTTTTTTGAAGAGCGGAAATCCCGACAAACGCAAAAGTCTCTTCTGATGCACAGTAAAAGACTCCCAAATTACAGGCTAGAACACGGAAAACGTTTGGTAATTAAAATGTTTAAAATATGTTTACATTTTACTGACATGCGCAGTCGCTGATTTAAAAAATCATTTTTTAACCAAACAACTTAAATACATTATAAATGAAGTATAATAATATAAATATTATCAAACATATTTAGTGATAAAAGGCCCACGATGTAGCTTGGTGATATGATATGATATGATATGATATGATATGATATGATATGGGGCACAGTGGCTTAGTGGTTAGCACGATTCCCGCCTCCGCTCTGTGTGTGTGGAGTTTGCATGTTGTCCCCATGCTTTGGGGGTTTCCTCTGGGTACTCTGGTTTCCTCCCTCAGTCCAAAGACATGCTTTTGTAGGCTGACATTTCCAAAATTATCCGGGGTGTGTGAAAGTGTGTGATTGTGCCCTGTGATGGTTGGCATCCCATCCAGGGTGTCCCCCACCTTGTATCCTGAGTTCCCTGGGATGGGTTCCAGGCTTCCCACGACCCTGTGTAGGATAAGCAGTATAGAGAATAGATATTATATTATATGATATTATATTATATGATATGATATGATATTATATTATATTATATTATATTATATTATATTATTCAATCATCTTCAGTAACTGCTTTACCTAACCACAAGGTCAGGTTTGTGATTGCTCTGGAGTCTGTCCCAGGACCACTGGGCGTGATTCGGGAATTTACCTTGAGTGGGACACCAGTCCATCACAGGGTACCGTGCACACACATTCACTCACTCATTCACTCCTAGGGGCAATTTAGCATTGCCAGTCTACATTTTGGCATGTTTTTGTGAAGTGGGAGGAAACACACACTGACATAGGGGAGAGCATGTGAAACTCCTGGGGACGGAGGACCTTGGAGCTGTGAGGCAGCAAAGCTACCTGCTACTCCATGGCACCATTATTCTATTCTATTCTATTCTATTCTATTATAATTGATTAATTATGTTATATTAATTATACACATTGCTGTTGATGTTGTTGTTACTGTGCATAGATCAAGTTAGAACATTAATTCCATTAAGAAAATTGACACAAAAAGAAAACATATAATTTTATATATTCTCTAAAATGAGCTATAGTAATCTGATTTATTATTTTTATTTATTTAATAGCTGATCTTATTGGCCTTACTGTTAAGTCAACATCAAATGGCAAATATTAACTCAGTTATGATCTCTAGAATACAAATTTGATATTTAAATTTCTTTAAAATGTAAAGTGCTTTATAAATAAAATATATTATTATTATTATTATTATATGTAAACCCTTGTTTTTTAGTGCGAAGCATAAAAAGAGTCCATGCTTCTCATCCAATATTATCTGCATGCTGGAAATTAATATTCCGAATTCCATGATAAGTGGGACATGAATTTGACTCATTTGGTGACTTCTTTTTAATACGTTCCCTCACTTGCTAATCCACTGCTTGAGTGTCTTGAGTTTAGATTAATGGAAGTGTTTTGCCTCTGACCACAGTTAATTTCCCCCCGTTCACCATGATCATTTGTGATTAATCACAGTGTGAAATCTGCACGCGGAACCCAGCTGAGATGACAGGAGATGGGAATTGTTGAGGCAGACGAGTTTGCAGAGGTTAGAGCCCTGGCTATTGATTCTGCTGGCTGTCAGTGCTGATGCGGGAAAGAAGCGTCCACTTGATGAATGGTGTGTAATTGATAGGTGAGAGACCTTGACTCTTAATCAGTCTTGGAATGTTTAGGCTAAATTGTGTAAGAACATGGAGATTGGGCTGGAAGTTCACGAAGAATTATCAGTGGTAAGTCTAAAGATTGGAGCTGAATTTTAAGTAAGAAAGTCCTTTTTCAATTACTTGGTCAATTCAACAGCAGTGACATATTGCTCATAAATTATACCATCCTATTTATTTTTACTTTGGCTGCTAACTATTTTTTAAATAGTGTCACTTTTTATGTTGAATGTGTTTTAGAGCTGTGGGTCCACATCTGTGAGGTCTGATGGCTGAGAACAGAGTTTTATTTTGAACAATATTCTAATTGCTATAAATAGCTGCCATTACAAATTAGCCTATGGTTAATGTTAATGTATCCTTGTCCTTTTTTTTTTTTTTTTTTTTTTTTTTTTTTTTTTTTTTTTTTTTTTTTTTAACTTTTTGTTTATCTTTGTCTCTAATTCTCTCCTACTCACACAAGCACACACACTTCTGTAACTGACTCTACACAGATTTTCCATGTGTGTTAATGTTGCTATGTCTAAGTCCAACTGTAACCCCAGTAACTGAAAATATTTTGAAAACCTGAAAGTCTCTTTTAGCTTTTCAAACAAAAAAGCACGCTTCTTTGTGGTAATAGCAAAATTGTGCTTTCCTATCGTTTGTGGGGAATGTGATCTTAAAGTAACACACACACACACACATTAATATCCACATATAAATATAAACGCACTGGTATGTGTGTGTGTGGGTGGGTGGGTGGCTGGTGGTGTCATGCTTCTCTGACACCCTCTGCTTTTTATATAATTTTTAAATACATTTTATGGACCTTGGCCTGAATCCTGGAGCTGGATTATAGCTAATGCTCTGTAGTCTGTTTGCACTGACTGTTGGGCTAGTCTGTATTTCTATAGCCCCATGCCCTCTTCTCTCTCCTCTGTGTGTGTGTGTGTGTGTGTAGAGGAACAGGAAAGTAAGAAATACAGGTATCACAGAAGATGCGTGAAGTGAGCTAAACGAGATGGCCAAAAGCAAAGAAGGGAGACACAGACCTTAAATCGAGAGAGTGGAGTCGAAGTAAGAAGAGAACTACCGAGGCTTGTGAGTAAGGAGAATATAAAGAGAGTGTGTATTTGTCTGTAAGATAGTGTTGAATAGCACGGGCAGGTCAGGGCTTGTCTGCTTGTCTGTATAAATTCTTCTTGGGTCAGGAATAGCACATGGAAGCAGGGGCTGGCAGAGGGGGTATTAGAAGCTGGCACCATTTTAGGAGCCTGGCCATTCTTGTCCTATCAGCACAAGATGACACTGAGAGACAGAGTCTAACCACTTTCCCGTCGATTTCTCATGACCCTGACCGTTGCTCAGTGAAGAGAAAGAAGGACGCCACACGACATTGTCTACAAACAATCAGCTTCTTCACAAGGTTTACATTCACAAAATAAAGCAGTACTAAAAAAAACATATAGGCTATGGAGCATTTCTAGTTTTCTCAAGTGTGGAAGTCAAAGACACCGTCACTGTCAACGTCAATCAACCAGTGATATCAACAAGTAGTTTACAGTCTATTTACATAAAAGTAGATGAACTGTGGGTTACAGCCAAACTCGTCCACTATACTGTTTTATGTAGGAATCAAGTGGATATCTGAAATCCAGACGGGTTTGCACTGTAAGAGGACAACCTTAATAGGCAGTGACTGATGAGGTAAAGCCTCATAAACCTGGGATTGCATGTGCAACAAAGCTCCATGTCTCTTTTAACTCTTAAATGGAAATCACCCAAAGCAATGGCAATCATCCAATGTTGGCGCTGTTAGCACAAGGCTAACCTTAGCATGGCGAGGTGTGTGAGTCACAGGACACACACCCATCTATAGATTATAGTTAGAAATGTCAGAACTGCACATATGCGGGGTTTCAGTTGAAACCTCATCGAGTTATTATAAATGAACAGGCAGTCATGTGTGAAATTCATAATTCATTGCATCAGATGAATAGTTTCCAGCATTCACGCTGTTATTTTGGCAGATATACATTTTCTGGCTAATGTTTTTAAACTAGGATGTTCTAATTCTTCAGATTCAAGTTTGATGACAGTGCCATGTCAGTGTATTTGTTTAGAAATTGAAGGAGCTGGTGTAATAATAATAATAATAATAATAATAATAATAATAATAATAATAACAAATTATCTTAAGAAAAACAAAACTGAGTCTCATGCTGTGGAAAATCGAGTCCATGCACTGCTCCATCAGCTGTCCACTTCATATTGGTCAACATGTCAGTTCCCCATTCAGTAAAGCTGGTGCTCAGTATGGCCTCCACACTGCCTCAGCAGACATGCTGGTTGGAGAGCTGCTGTGGCTTTCCTCCGCCTCAACAACAATGTCATTCTGATTGGGCAGCGAGGGGTGGAGGAGGGCCGAGCCCGTCGAGGCGCTGGTGCAGGGCGGCAGGATCCTGGGGGGCGAGCGGTCCCCTCCACCTGCTCCCGACATCATGGAGAACTGGTACGACCCGGTAGCACTGCTGTAGTAGAGGTGATAGGGTGAAGAGCTGGCCTGGAAGTGTCCACTCTGGCCCTGGGAGGAGCCGGCAGGGTAGGGAGGTGGTAAGTAAGTGTGGTAGCGGCCAGCGGGCGCAGTCATGGCTGACATGCCGATACCTATAGCGTTGGTGACAGGGGTAGGAGTGTAGGTGAAGGCTGCAGTGGGGTAGGGGACCCGAGGGTCGGCGAAGCGGTTGTCTGGCAGCGAGGGGATGGAGGAGAAGGGGCGCTCCAGACTGACACGTGGGTCACTGAAAAGGTCTGAACCTGCAAGAGGAAAAGTTTTGGGTTAAAGCACTTATGGAAGTCTATTCTGCATGTGGACTTTTGAAAGACATCAGCCAAAAATTCTATTAGCTAACTTCACTTAATTGTATGTGTATTATTATATATTTTTGTCAGAGGCACTGTAAAAGTAAGAGCATCTCAACTGGCAGAGACAGAAAACGTCCAGTGCGATGCTCACGTTGCCATTCAGCAGTGAGCTTTGTGCTGCTATGCTTTTGGGAAACTTAGTCCACGTCTACAGACTTTCTTGTTTCATAGCTTTGCACATGATATCTGATGACTGTGCAATAAAAAAAAGACGACGGCCCTTAATCATCAAAGTTGCTTCGAAATGAGTTGCATCGAAAAGATCTGAGCACACAGAAAGACGTACAGACAAATCTGCGTCTGATCTGGGGAACATGCAACAGCAAAAACAGAAGTGATTTATGCACAAATGATAAATCAGCTTCAGCTGCATGGAAACAAGCTTCTGTCAGCTAATCCTTTATTTACATGGCATAAACATATGGTCCATCCCAATTTATCCTCAAATCCATCTAATTTAGGTGTTGTGATAGTGAGCCATTAAGGACAAAGAATTCAGAAAAAGCCAGCCAAAATGAGAGAAAAGTTAGAAGCTGAGTTACAGTTGCTTTTGTCTGAGGTTACTCCAAATAAACACTGTTATGGATGTGTGTTTTTAATAAAGCAGTTTAGGGCCACAATCAGAAAACTGAACCATTTTCCAATGTCACCTGCAGATAGTTATGCAAACTCTATTTATAGTTGGCTTTCTATTCATATTAGAACTCGAATATGTCAGACCTAACTGAAGTCAGATTTAGTTAAAGCTTTATTTATGAAGATAGGTGAGCCAAGTTTCCATCCTGAACAAATAAACAAACCCACATTTAATATTAACAACATTATTCAAGCACTGAAAATCAGACTCCCGAAATGAATAAAGTCATGTCTAGTGTGTTTTTGATATGAATGAATAACCTCAAAATGATCTCTAAGCTTACGCACTGACACTAAACCCCATCATTTATTTCTATAATGCACAAATGTAATTATCAGTGTCATTTGCTATTTTTTTTATCATTATTGGCTAACCTACTCTGTTTATTATAGCCTACTTGCTTCTGATGATACTGATATTGATTTTGATTATTTAACTGCAAATCAAACTTTTTTCCCCCTTATTTTTTCTCATATTTATATTCAGTCCGACGTGCGTTTGAGCATACAGATACACCAAAGATGACCTTAATAAATAAGGAAACTGTCGGTGGAATTTATGTATGCTCATTTTATAATCAGAGTTGACCGTACACAAGTTTGATTAAAAAAAGGTCCATCACGCTAACATGGCCATCTCAATTCTCGCTCAGTGATGCACAGATGATGTGTGATCAAATGTAATATGTTGATGCAGTTGTGATCTTACAGTGTATTGGATTGCGGCTGGGAGAGATGGGTGTCGTAGGGTGAATAGCTGGTGCAGAAATAGCGCCCAGGTAAGGATAGGATTGTTCATAAGACCAGGACGGAGATGTCTGCATTTGCCTGGAGTCTGAAAACAACAAGATAAAGAAAACATCAGCACAAAAGTTTTTTTTTTGTTTTTTTTTTTTTTTACAAAATTACTTTACATATTATTATTACGCCTTTGAATTAATTTAAAAAAGCTATGAATACTAAAGCTCTTGCCCCTCTTGTTCACAAAAAAAAAACCCCATTATCATCCTAACTCAAAGAAAGTGCACTGAAATGTGGAAAAGATGATTCCCTACACACATGTAACATGTTGTATTCCTTATACTAAATTTGGTGGCTTTAATACACAAATGAGAGGATAACATTAAGACACCCACAGAGCCTCCATTAAACACTGAACTCTGACTCTTAACATATACAAATCAGTACTATAACCAGTTTACAGGCTGGTATATTGCATTAGAAGTGGATTCGTGAGAGCTATTATGTACACCTGGAAACGAGCATAATATCATTACATGCTAATGTGTCACTACCAGGAAACACACCATTTTGGGAAATAAATAATGGTTCAAACCTGTGATATGGCCTGCTAACTCTAACCTAGATTTCCCTTCATCCCACAATATTATCAGGTCTAATGCGCAACTGCACAACAAACAAAACACCACAGGATAGAAAAAGAAGGAGACATTCTCTCACTTGTCCTCTCTTTCTCTATCTCTCTCTCACACACACACACAAACACACACACACACACTCACTCCCTACGATCCAATAAATGCTCGCCGATAGCCTGCAGACTTCCAGACAGAAGGGGAAGGCGAGCCATCAGAGAGGAAGCAAATTACTCACAGCGGCCAAAGCGAGCGTTTCAGGCTGTTTCAAGTGGAGCCAGACTGCGGCGCAATGCCAAGTCTCCCCCCGAATCCCTACGGCCTCTTCCAGAAGCCCCCCTCTCTTCTCCCTCCACCTCCCCAGGCCTAGTGCTTATGCTATGGGCCAAGAGTCACACATGGCTGGGTGGGTGGCTTCAGGCGTCTTTGTGCATCCGGTGCAGGCAAAGCTCATTCATGTTTTACTGGACTCCCACATACACACACATGTGGATACGAAGAGTGGAGGGAGCAGAATGAGGAGTGAACATGGGTGAAAGCGCACATGCCCATACTCTTACTCCAAGACTAGACGCAGACAGAGGTGTGACACAACAAATGTTTGGGGCAGTTTGTGCACATTTGAATAAAATAGAAAAAACGCTAGGAAAGGACAGTTTGGATTTTATTGAGCGTTCCATCAGCATGTCGATGCTGAAACCACAGAGATGTTGGGAAGTGGGTTTGTAGGTTATTGCATTAACAATAAACAAGTGCATTTCAAATGGATTTACACTCATAAGGAGATGTCGAATTTGTTTTCTTTTCTTCTTCTTGAACATACACACCTTCACTATTTATTCCTATCAGCACATCAAAATATTTTGGAGCACTTTACAAATCTCAGGCTGCACTTCCTAAAATTCCACTCATGCAGTTAAAAACACGCATTACATTTCACCGCTGCTATGTCACTTCCTGTCAAAGGGCTACCAACTGCTCCACACACACACTTCTCCAATTTTTGACAAACATGAATACAACACAACAAAACGGATCTCCTAAACACTCTAATACACTCTAATACACTCTAATACACTAAAACACACACAAGCTTGCCTGTGGTTCCAGCTGCTACTGATTTACTATATTTTGAAAAAAACACAGAGAGAAAAAGAAAAGAGAGGAGAGTGCGTGAAAGAGAAAGAGAGGAGGGAGAAAACAGAGAGAGAGAGAAAGAGAGAGAGAGAGAGAGAGAGCTCTTGAATGACTTAATAACAGTTTCCGCTGGCGGTGCTTCCACTGCTATTTCTGGCGGCATGATCAGAGAGGAGAGAGCAGCACGCAGAAGGAAACACACTGTTTCAGAGCTCTGCACTTCCACCAGCCATCCTTCCATCTCTCAACCCTCTGCATTACTTTGCACTCGATTCATCCCTCCCTTTTCCATTCATTCCTTTCTTCATGCTCACCCATGCTCAACTGTCCCACCCTTCTTCTGTTCTGCAAGAGGTTCTCATTGATCATGTACTATAGGGTGCGTGTTCGGTTTTCAGTTCTCATTTAATCTCTCTCTTTCACTATAATAATAATAATAATAATAATAAGTTGATATTATGCTTAGACTGGCTATATCTTGGTCAAAATTCCTACCTTGGGTTCTCTATTCTTCCTACCAGCTAAATCTCTCAGTGTTTATATATTGCTTAATGTTGAATTATTCCCACAAGCCTGTTTTAATAAAATGTCTGATTTTCTCATACAGCTGCTTCCTGTCAGTGGATTCTCACTTCCCTATTTTCCCTGGTCTGCTTCCCCTAAGAATGCATATGCAATCTTGCTCTCTCTCTCTCTCTCTCTCTCTCTCATACACACAGACACACACCTCACTCCTATTTACACTCCTTCATAGAGGAAGAGAAAGTAACGATCAATCTCTCATAGAGGCCCTCCTGCTTAACTACCCCAATTAGGTAATATCCAAAACAATGTACAAAAAAAGGAGAAGTATTGTTAGCATGCTAATATAATACCTAACCGTTTCAGTCAGATACATTTCCCAGAAATTGGCTTCTGTTTTTATCTGGGAAATGGGTTTAAAAAAAAAAAAGGCTTACTCACATTTCACAGTAAGCAATTACTCAGAATTAATGTATAAATACTAAGCATATGCTAACAGCGTGATGACGAGGCCGTCACCACATAGGATTCTGTTGTGCAACTGCTTTGAAATCTTTTCGTGTATAAACTGTGATTGAAAACAGTCTCACGTTGTACTATTTTTCACCCAGCAGGATAAAATGGGGCTTTCCAGTCCAAAAGTGAAATGAGGAAATTATTTTTATGGCCTCAGTTACATTTTACAAGACTCTGGTGTATGTGTATTAGAGTGTGGGCATGCATGTTTGAGTGTGAATTTTTGTCTGGTGGCACTGAGTATGTGTGTGTGTGTGTGTGTGTGTGTGTGTGTGTGTGTGTGTGGTGCCCTGCTCAGGCACGCTCATCTAAGTTGCAATCAAAGGTGGCCTTGTTCTCTTCATTTGTTATGTCTGTATCCTCGATGGTGTGTCACTACATACCCTCATGTCACTTGGTAAGAACAAATAAGACATCAAACATCTTTAACAATAAATTATAAGAAATAAACAGTTCTGCAAACTGCCTTACTGCAGAAATGATATTTTAGCAAGTGAAAATATCTAATATTTCTTATTATGAGATTATTATACATCCAGTATACTATTTCAATCTGTATTTAGATGATTTTACTCATTTCAGTAGGTTTAATAATCTTCCATTTTGTTTAATCTAATTTTATAATAAGAAATACTAGAAATATTTGACTATATTCAAGACTTTTCCACTTGTTCTTCTTCACCTTTGGTTCTAAAAAGCTACTGAAATAAATAAGTAATAAAAATAAAAGTATTCTCTGGCAAGTATAGGTAAAATGAGAGGTGTGTGTAGAACCCTCTCAGGAAACACAATCCTGTCGGATGTGTGAGCTCAGCACATTTTTAGACAATGCAGTTCTTTTCATTCATTTCTTTAAAATCATCAGGTAACTTACCAGGTATTTGGCTGTGGGTGGGGCTACCAAAGGGAGGCGTGTTCAGGGAGGGGCGGGGATTGGGCGCAGAGGCCTGGTGAGGACTGCACCTCATGGCACTCCTCCTCAACTGCTCGGAGAAGGCCAGCGCTCCTGGCTTTACGGCTTCTTCCAGCTTTTGTCTATGACCTGAACACACACAAAAACACCCCAAGAGAGAAATATTAATATATGTGATTATATATGTGAAGAAAGAGGAAGACGATCACGTGCATCCCAAATACACAGGTATAATGATCCTCATTTCAAACAGCACTTTATTGCCCAGTGTCATAGCATACTTTTTCCTCTGATTTTTCCAGCTCATTTTCCGATTCCAACGTTCGAACGTTAATAATGACTCCCAGGCCCTATCATCTGCTGTATATCTCATTGTTAGGACCCCGCTGGTGTAGTGGCACCAGAACAGAATGTTTCAGTTAGATGAAGAGGAAGCAACTTGGCAGGGCCTGCAGACTAAATGGAGGGATGAAGGGAGGAGGGATGGGAGGATGAAGGGATGGAAATATCAGCAAGAAATAGTAGAATGAGATGTTGAGCATATGGAATATACCTGTATATAGAATTTGAGATTTACAATGACGTCACGAATAATGGGATGAAATGCTTTTTTTTTTTAGATTTTCACCCCAGAGGCTTAATATGCTTTGAACCTGGGCTTTGTGAATATGAAGCAATGTTAGAGAGACATAGTAATGTAAGGGATAGCATGGGTGAACAGAATGAATTCTTAATCCATTTGGTACCGTGGCTATTGGAGTTTCTAGATTTCTGAGTGTTTCTTGATTGCTGAGGAAGCAGTGTGTTTGTACATGTGTGTTTGTGAGATTGATTTTTAATTAGCCTAAATACAGTTAGTCAAACACAACTCTGTTACATCCTGCAAGAACTATGGAAATGTGTCTCTGTTTATATTCAGAAAGTGTGTGCAGCTGCTAAGGGAGGTTTTTTGAGGGAAGTATAGCTGCTATTGCAATTTATTGCCAAATACATACAAATGCTTTCCTCAAATGTTACCAAGCTCGTCAATAAATTACTGCAAACCAACCGAGGAAAGTTATGAAATGTTTTTGTTTTAAGTGTTGTGTCCTCAAACTACCGATGTGCTGTGTATGTGTGTGTCAAGCTCGAGAGGAGAAGTGCATTTCTGACAATGTCTGCATATTCTGTACATGCTAATGTTTGTGCATGTGTGTTTTTATTCTGTGCATGAGCCCTGATGAAGAGCATTTTGCATGAGAAAGTTGTTTACGTGCTGTATACTCTACATAGTCCACTCACAACTAAGCATGAATGTCTGCTCCTGACCTCACACATCGACAAGCAGGAAGCAGGAGGGATTAATGATTGCAAGCGATGAAAGGAAGGAGGGGGGATAAAGGGACAAAAAAAGACAAATCTCTCAGCTGTGCGAAACCATCAGACACACTTGCCTGTATTCTCATAGACACATGCACACCGACACGAGAGGAGGAAGTCCTCCTGAAACCAGAGCTGCCGTTCGAGGACTTTGAAGAAGAAGCCAGCCGTGGCGAAGCCTCCATATGGTTTTGAGGCGCCGGAATAACGGACAGAGCGGGACTAGCCCTACGGCTTCCATGAGCACAAGGACGGGGCATGATGGGCTCTCATATAACCCACATACACACACTACAACACCCACACACATATACTCACACACACTTCACCCCCTCATAATAAACAAAGTATATCCGTGATTCATGACAAGACCGGTTTAATGTGTCCAGAGTTCTTCAGATAAACTCTTATCAGAATAATGATGCCTTATTGCAATTAAATATAAAGTATTTAATTCTTTGATTCTCATTAGTTCTCACTAAATAAAGTATTAATGAGAAAAATACCATTTGTATCTGATAAAACACAAAACAGCCTATTTAGTAAATAGATTCAAACCTAACACTGAATATTTTACATCTTCTCTTTGAAGCCTTTCTTCTCTATTCTATACTCTCTACAGCTACTGGAAAAACTCAGCAGTAGTAGGCTGTGGTGGTTTACAGAGGTACACCGCAATCATCTGTAGACCTCAACACCCTGTTTCTATTAACATACCACCAACCACCACATTAGCATAAAAAGTTGGTGGATAACCATCAACCACAATAAAACATACCTAACCACACACAGACACTCTCATAAACGTGCTTAAATAATTTCTTGCCAGGAAATGCTTTTTAAATCCCAATGATGCGAAACATAATTAATGTTGCCCATAAAATCTCTCTATCTATCTATCTATCTATCTATCTATCTATCTGTCTATCTGTCTATCTGTCTATGTGTGTGTTGTTTGTGTGTGTGTGTGTGTGTGATGGGTAAAAGCTTGATAAAATATTTGTGCCATTCTTTAGTCAAACTGCTGGATTAGACTTTAAAACTTACGGCGGGGTTCCCTTGGTCCATCCACCGTAATCTTGATGGCTCTCTGATAGGTGGCCACTTGAGGGGGGTTAGTGAATACAGTGATGGTGAGAGTAAAACTCTTCCCTGAGAGAGAGAGAGAGAGAGAGAGAGAGAGAGAGAGAGAGAGAGAGAGGACAGATGCAAATTATGGAGCTGTAAAGTATAAATAAGGAAGGACATTTTAATATGTTAATATGTAAAAGACTACAAATCTGCAGTATAGCTTCTGAACAGTCTGTCCTCTCTTCTTTAGTTACGCACTCAATCATTCTTATTAAACATGTGTAGACACGGCATAAGTGGTTTAGGTCCATGTTACGGACCCCAGACACACACAGGACCACATGATGCAACATCATGAGTGAGATAAGGAGAAGAGGCGAAATGAGAGAAGCGCCAGTCAGCCACACCGACTGTCTTTACTCCTCATAAACACATACACAGACAGGCTGAACTGCAAAACATCCCTATTCTAATCCACACTATCACACACACACACACACACATGCACCCACACACTCGCAGAAAATTACAAGAAGGACACATTTATGTGTATAATTTTTTAACAATACTAGTTAAACAAAGATATTAACATTAAAACCAACACATGACATGCAAAGACATGAGACACAAATCAGATTATTAGTCAATTTGTTAGTTATAATTAGAGCAATAAAATATTATTGGTTCCCCTCAGTTTGATTTGCCTAATTAATCCCTGTTGTCTTATTACTCTGAAATATGCACAGAAAGAAAAAGAGAGAATTCTTGCACAAGTGGCATGCCTCCTCCATCTCTGGTGTATCACTCATCACTGTGATGGTGAGACAGACCCCCGGGATGTTTCAGACTCAGAACCAATGATAGCTTAAAGTCACAGCTGCCCATGACACAATGCCACACACAATGCCACATACATACACATACACACACACACACACACGCACAACACACACACACACACACAGATGACCAGACAAGCGGACATATGCATGCCCTGTCTTACTATTACTATTACTCAGACAAGTAGACTTGGGAAGAACTCCCAGCTGTTCCCAAAAATCTGATAAACTACCTTGGCTACCCACACACACACACACACACACACACACACACACTTGCACACAAAGAGCTTAGCGTGCTCAGGGTAGAGCTGGAGCTCGACAACACGTACTCACTGTGCTATTCTCAGCCATGTTTCTCTGACAACTCTTCTTTCAGAAATGACCTCAATGCACAAACATGGTGGTGTATAATAATTATACTTCAATATTCCTATTCAAGTATTAATGATTCTGTCACCTTTACTCACTACATTTTCAAAAGCAAATGGCAACTTTTCTTCAAATAAAATTCTTCTTAGAGTTCTTTGCAGCTGCATTATTTAGTTTAATCAAGCTGAAATGATTTGACTACAGTGGCTTCGTCTGTCAGTTTGTATGCCTGATTCCGAAATAAATGTAAGGTTAATTGTTCACTAGATAATCTTGATATATCTAGATTTTTAAAAAATATATTTGAATAAAGTTTATTAGATAAACTTTATCCTGAATGACAATGATGACCAAATGTCATAGACTGAATGTTATAAGCTGAAAATCTACATTAGCTATGAAAAAACATTATTTAATTTAAACCTAATGAAGGCTGTTGTTAAGCTTTGAATTTTTCCATACTTAAACTGTAACTGTGTGTCGGTTTTATGGATTAAAATCATCACTAAATTCTTTTTAATTTACCTCATGTTAGCTAGATGGCTAGCACAAGAATACAGTGACGTGACAATATTAATTTGCTAAACTCCAACTTTAGTCTGTTGTAAATCAGTCACAAATATGTCACAAATCCACAAATAAGTAAAGTTACCTAAGTACTTAAGCAAATTAAGTAGCTTAGAAATTTAAGTAGCGCTCTCACCAGTAAACCTGGCTAACTAATATTACCATTGTTATGACTGGCACACACAAAAAGGGGCATGGGTATGTCCAGTGAGATTTCGAACATTAATATCCTGCCTCGAAGTGTTGAGCTTAAATTGTCATAAATCTATTTGTGTAGTCATAAAAGATGCTAAATCTTGAACAGGTATGCCATTTGTGTGTGCTACATGTATATATCAATAATAGCATCTAGCTGTAAAATCCAATATCGGCATAGTGTAATACCACAGATGAGCACTACTGACCAGAAATAATAATAATAATAATAATTCCAGAAGTGGAAACTCTTAACACACATCTCTCTGTTACTCTGTCACATATGCAATACACACACCCACACAGACACCCAGACATACACACACACACAAACACACGTTGTGGTTGAGTAGTTTAGCGTTTGAGAAAGAGAGAGAGAGAGAGAGAGAGAGACGTTCTGTCTGGAAGGAGCAGAAACTCACTGTCCAAACAGCCAGGAAGTGCAGAGTGTTCCTTAAGGGGATGTCTCCCCACACACAAAGTCTGTTTGTGCGCTGTGTGTGTTTGTATGAGTGTGTCTGTGTGTGCGTGTGTGGACTATTGCCTGAGGACTGCGTGTGACTCACTAGTCCATCCATACACAGACTCTGAGGAAACAAATGACAAAGAGAAAGAAGAAAAATAGAGGTATAGACGTAAAGTAAGAGAGACAGATGTTGCCTTTGTTACTGCTTATCAAACACCATCAGTGGTCTTTCAAGATAGTGTGTGTGTGTGTGTGTGTGTAGTTTACATTTCTCCCTCTTACTTTAAACACTCTATTGCATTTTTGCCACCCACACTAAAATCGTTTCCATCACTGTGCAGAGCAGCAGCTTTCAGGTACACACAAGTGCTTACACCACTCACACACACACTACAACATCATACATTTACAGTGACTACACACATGAAAGCTCACAATTAAACACATGCAATCACATGCCTATACACACCCATACACCAACAAATACATACACACACATTGCAGGATAAAAGGCTGCACTAACACATGTGCTCAGCGTGACAAGCTCTGGCATGTGTGTGCTTCAGCCAGCTGCAGGTAAGTCAGGTGGGTTCTATCAGCTAAATCATATCAGGACTGTGAATAGACCCCTGTGGGACTCCCTATTTCCCAGAAGACCTGTTTGTGTATGTTTGTGTGTGTGTGAGTGTGTGAGTTAAAATGCTTTGACTAATCTTTTTGTCATTATGAAAACAGATTCTCTCTCTCCCTCTCTCTCTTTCGTACACACACACACACACACAGACACACACACACACACACACAGAATTGCCTACATTATTTAGTAATGTTACTAAAACTAGTAAGATGAATTTGTATTTCTTCTATTTCCATTACATATATACTTCCACCATTTCAAATATAGCTCGATTGATCATAGGGGATATAAATTTCATACACAAGCTTAGCTAAGCTTGAAAATGCAGCGCAGTTATTTTGAGATGCTCAAAGATTCACCGCTAGAATCGAACAATTAGCTGCGCTGCCTTAATACCTGCTTATTAAAGTAATAATGGTCAAAATTCAAGTATCAATTAGAAGAGCGTTATTAACCCAGCTGTGAGACAACACTATGACATAATGACACTATGACATAAGACAGTTGCGCCTGTATATGATCTACAGTCTGTACAAGACAGACAGACATTACTGTATTTTGGCATCGGTAAAAACAGTGAAGTACAGTAGCTGAACAGATGGTGATTTGACTCAGAGACGCAATAGGCTGATCAAGGGCTAGCCACTTTGCTAGTGTAAATAGAGGCCTGTTTTTTAACAGATAAGAGTCTGCATTTGGCTGCATCTGACTTTGCAAAAGTCACATCTAAAAGTTTATTTATGGAAATCCAAATTACTGGCTATGAGAAAATGATTCTTTTATATCAAATACCCTCATATGTGTGCAAATACAGGGAGTTCATCTACACATAGGTACAGACATTGTTATAAATATAATCCTAATTTTATCATAGTCCAGCTACTTTCGTCTTGATTGTATGTCCTGTGTGTGTGTGTGTGTGTGTGTGTGTGTGATTTTGGTATGTAACAGAGAAGGAGAGAGAGAGAGAGAGAGATGTGACAAGAAAGCCTTGTCATGTCTTTTCTCTGCCAGCTCCGTGAAGTTCAACACGACCAGGCAATGATGAGCACGAAAGAAGAGAAGAGGAAAGAAGAGCAACACACACAAGATGAAAGTGACATCAGTCTACATCAGCTGCCAATTAAGCGCTTACCTCTTCCGCTGCGACCCACAAAGCGCAGGTCATTGAAACGGGCCACCTGGTTCTTAATGGCTGCTGTGGCATTGCGGAGCTCAGCTGAGTAATTCTCATCGTTTCCTGCCATCACTGTCACGAGCGTGCCATCAGGGATGTCGCCAAGGGCAACCACCTATAGCCAGGCATGTCAGATAATACATTATTCATCCTAAACTACAACTATTGATTATTATTATTATTATTATTATTATCATTATTATAATTAATATTATTATTATTATTATTATTATTAATAGTAGTAGTAGTAGTAGTATATTTTTATTTTTATTATTATCATTTTATCATGAGACTTCATCCAGGATGGGATACCAATCCAATGCAGAGATGCTATAATACTACTACTACCACTACTACCACTACTACTACTACTAATAATAATAATCATAATTATTATTATTATTATTTCTTTTTAGGTTTTTGTTTAAATATCATCCATTAAGTTGCACTTGTGCCTGACTTGCTCCTGTGCCTGTGTGCCTGTGTTGCCGCTCAGCAGCATTATAAATAACTTTAACAGGAATTCTCTTGTGTAGATTATTCTATCTTTTTTGATCCGTTGCTGTTCTTCAGTTTCACTTTTCTTCACTTCCACATGCTTCCTCTCACGCACTAATATTTCTGTGTTCAGTGACTTTAGCCCAGTGGTGATTATTTATATCCTGCAGGTGTTAATTCAGTCCTGGGCTTTTTCTTGCATATCTCACAGATCTGATGCGGTGCGATGAAGGAATGATAAATTCCTTCCACACCATCGGCCTCCAGCTAAACAAACAGCACTTAATTACCAGCGGATTTCCTCCAGAATTGTTAACTGCGACTTTGTTGTATTTAAAATATCACAGAAAGCTACTCTTCAGTGAAAGGAAATGATGTTAGTATGCTTTTAAAATGGGGATTTCATGTAAAACGTATCGCTTGGTTTGAAGAATTTATGCTCTATCCTGGGATTCAGTTGTTAACAGAATAAGTAAGAGAATAATTTTACTTTTTTTGCTGGATTTTCTGTGCAGTTAAATGAGGAAATATTGCAACTCTCAGATGTGTGAACGTAAATATTAAATATATAGCCTTGTTCTGCTGAGTAGGAAGACGCACGTGCATAGTTTCTACTCTTATTAATTAGGATAATTATAACTACTAATTCCTAACGAATGATAGATAGATAGATAGATTTGTGTGCGTTCTGATCGTGCGTGAGCGCGCGCGGAGAGGTGCTCGGCGCTCGTGCCGCGCACTGAGCAGGCTGTGCAGAGTGCGGTCTGTGCGTGCGCGCTTACCTTGAAGGCGATGGGCAGAGTCTTGTTGCAGCGCCAGTGCGTGGGCAGCACCGAGCACAGGAAGTTGGGACTGTCGGTGCGCACGAGCTCTCCCGGGTGCTCGGAGAGGACCTCCATGCTGCGGTCACACATGCGCAGTTTCCCGCCGCCGCCCTCGTGCGCACTCATCGCGGGCAGAGTGTCGCTCATCTTCCCCGCGCCCAGGCTGGAGGAGGGCGGTGTGAAGCGGCGGTGGGGGGCCTGGTCTGAAACACATCCACATCCAAACACATCATCCGCATGCTGAGAAACTGATCACCTACAGTCATGTACTATAGAAAACAAATGGCTTCTGGAGGATTTTTAATAGTTGCAGGAGCTAAAGGGGTCTATAAAAGGATTCTTGTTGCACAGGCTTTTGAAATATGAATGGTTCCTAAAACAACCCTAATTTTAACAGAAACCATCGTGTTTGCAGAAAAAGTCGGTAGTGGGAGGTTTCAGACGTTACAGGCTGAATGGCTAAAGAAGAAAGAAAAAGCTTCGGTCTCTTAAACTTGATCATTAAAATAAAATAAAAAAAACAACAACAATCCCCAGCACTGAATTCACTCTCACAGTGCTCAGTTTGGTCCAGCTGGACATGAACTCTGTGGGTGGTAATGCAACACTGTGTAGTTATGCAGAAAATGTTTAAAATTTCGAAGGGAAAAAAAGGAGAGAAAGTCGAGCTTCTCGTGAGTACTTGTGTGGGGGTTTACCCCGGTTAACATCCTTGAGCAGGGCGCGTGCCAGAATCGCCTCGGAGGCGCATGAAAGCCCTGAAACCGCGGCGCTGCTCCTGACAGTGAGAACGGCCTCCTGTCACTCAGCCAACCACAATCGATGCCACATGAGTGTGGTTAAGAGGTTTTAGCTGCTCCGCTCAGCTTACTACTGCTGTGCTCTCTCCAAACCTCCAAACACACAGCCACACGCCAGTATGAACCTCCAGCGCGCCGCACAACTGGAGCAGCACCTAGCACTGCTACAAGCGAGTGTGTGTGTGTGTGTGTGTCTGAGGGACACAGAGAGAGAGAGAGAGACACAGAGAGAGAGAGACAGAGAGGTGCGCCTGCACTTGTGGGCGCGGGACAGACCTGTGCAAGAGCGCGTTTAGAAAAGCAGGCGAGCGCTCGGCAGTTAGAGGAGGAAACGCTCACTGCACCAGACCACAGCGGGCTCAAGTCACGCAGAGGAAACTGAATGAGCTTCATCACATGGAAACTACAGCGTGTGTCACAAAGCGCACATTAAACACGTCATACCGTATTTTGCGTCCCAAAGGAAAACCATTGGTATCCTGTTCGAGGTTTTACTTTTGAGCTGCGGTAGAGTCGAGTCTCCAGGCACTCTTTTCAGCTGGTGGGGATTAGTCTGTCGTTAGTTGTGACGGCGCGCGCGTCTGCCTGCGTCCGTGCGTCTTGCAGCGATGAGGAAAGTTGCAGAGCACTTCTTTTTTTTAAAGATTTCCGATTAAATCTAGCATTTGTACTCACAAGCCTGTCCCCGCATCGTCAGTAAATATGAGTCACCGCAAACTGACTTGTGCTTTTCAAACTTTCAAGTTGCACACTTAAAAGCGCTCGCGATGCTCCGGTTCACGTCCCGCCGCAATTCTTCACGTTTTGAAACGACTACAGAGTACTTTTCGTTCGTCTGTTCCGGTGTTATCTTTCAGCAGCCTAAGGGACGCGTTCTTCCTGATGATTTAGGGATGTGTCGGCCCTGTAAGGTCGCACACACACCGCTGATGTCGTATGAATGAATCTCCAGGCGAGGGGCTGGCTTTTACTGGCGCTGGGCAGTACAGGAATGCAGCCCGGCACAGCTCATTTGCATGCGGCAGCCTGTGAGCTAATGCCATTGGCCAGAGACAATTGCTTGGAGTGGGCTCGCCCAATCAGGAAAACGTCCGAAGAGCGCGAGAAAGTCGGACTTGTGACAGCCGGAACCGTCAATGGAATTCCTTGGACCGGCGCGCGCCCTCATTACAGCGTTGACAAGATTAGTTTTTTTTTATTTAGCAAATAGCTGCAGTCACAAAAACGCCTTTCCTCCCTTTCCATCACCTGCAGGAATAACTGCGTCCGCGGCTGTCAGAAAGGCCAGGTGTCCAGTGATTCAGGTAGATGGGCGTGTTTAAGTAGTGAAGTCAACCCAGTTATCCCATTCCAGAGCATTTCCTACACATACCGTGTTAGGTGTGGGGAGGCTTAACAGTTCTACTTAACACTTCTAACACGCTTACAGGAGCTGTGACTAATCCCTTACCACGCAGCCAAAAGGGGGCAGCAAACGACCTCCCTGATAGCGCGGAGAAGACGTGTGTTACCGCTTTGCTCTTCATGCAGACCTTCACCGAGCCCTCTGTCCATTCCTGTTCCCTGATGGAGTCGGTGTGTTTATGCAGTGATGGAGTCAGTGTGTTTATGTACTGATGGAGTCGGTGTGTTTATGTACTGATGGAGTCGGTGTGTTTATGTACTGATGGAGTCGGTGTGTTTATGTACTGATGGAGTCGGTGTGTTTATGTATTGATGGAGTCGGTGTGTTTATGCAGTGATGGAGTTGGTGTGTTTATGTACTGATGGAATCAGTGTGTTTACGCAGTGATGGAGTCGGTGTGTTTATGTACTGATGGAGTCGGTGTGTTTATGTACTGATGGAGTC
>CM041000.1:5154870-5195370 GCA_022985145.1 Pangasius djambal | reverse complement strand
AGTGATGGAGTCGGTGTGTTTATGCAGTGATGGAGTCGGTGTGTTTATGCAGTGATGGAATCGGTGTGTTTATGTACTGATGGAGTCGGTGTGTTTATGTACTGATGGAGTCGGTGTGTTTATGCAGTGATGGAGTCGGTGTGTTTATGCAGTGATGGAGTCGGTGTGTTTATGCAGTGATGGAGTCGGTGTGTTTATGCAGTGATGGAGTCGGTGACCAGTTGCAGTCTTAAACGTCTTTGAGAGGCGCGTGCCAACATGCTTTCCAGGGTAGAAGTTAGTGTGGATGCTCAAGAATGCCTTCCTCATCGACTTTCCCATCTTCCTTATTTCTACACTTCTGAGTCTGCCTACTGCTTTCTTTTCCAGCTGTTTTCCAAATGTTACAGTGAGGTGAGGGAAGAGCAGGCACTTTAAATCAGGCAGAAAACATTTTTATCCTCATCCCCACCTCTGGCTCCAGGTTCTGCTGAGCAGCTCTCTAACACCTGCACACATGCATCCCAGCAAGGCTCTGTGTCTGACTCAGAAGACAACGTTTTTTAATGTATGAAACCAGAAATCAGTGTCATTCTTGAATATTACAGGACAAATAAAATTCCAGTCGTTATGCTCTATTGTCCTTTTTTTTTAATTTCAATAATGAATAAATAAATAAAATTATTCCCATGTCGGTTTGATTTAGACTGGACTCTTTAATACACGGTGGTAGACCTGTAGCTTTAGAGATTTATAGTTCCACTCAGAGATTTCTTTTCCCTTCCAAATCATCATTTAGTGTCGCAGTTAAAGAGAAGATTGGATTTATTTTGTAGACAGCGCTTAAGTTAGACCATGAGAATGAAACTGAAGCAAATTCTAAATAAGACAGCAAATCAGCGATTTATGGATTACAAACATTATAAACAATATTTTAAATATACTGAAATGCGTGAATCAGCGAAGAAGGTAATGCAGCTTCTCTGAAATAACAACAGGCCCATGCTGTATTGGACTATTATTGCATATTGCTATACTTTATTATTTATAGTGCATTGTGTGTTTCTGTAGATTGGGGAAAATCCCAGAATTTCAAAACTAAAGAGAAAATTAAAACTGACGCCTAAAATGCTACAAAACCCTTTCCACACCTGCCTACTGTCACAGAATATCTGAAACAAACTTTCACTAGAAACAGCCACAGTAGTAACATCTATAAGATAGAAACCCAACAGTATTTTTAAGAATAAAGAAGCGTACAGAAAAAAAAAATTAACACAGGTTAACACAAATTAATGTTCTTATTGACAGTTAACTAAAATAAAATCTTCTTGTTCATTCCCATGAGACGCTCAGTGGTCTAACTGCCACGTTTCTCAGATGAATATCAGGATTTTTGCACTTTATAATGTAATGGGGGATGAACTGCACAACACAATGATTAAACTAAACGAAGCTAAAGCTAAAAATCTGCGTTGTTTGTGTAGGATGAGGAGCTCTAAGACACCACTGTATGTCTGTCTTCAGCTCTGGGTTGGTGTCATTTGATAACTTTTAAGTCTAGAGATCAATAGCACTTGTCAGCTATAAAATTTATTGACCAGCATCGAAAGGTTACACGCTTGCCAGTGTTTCAACGATCCGTTTCAACAGCTTAACTACATAAAAAAAAACATTTTGATGCCCTAAAAACACAACAATCCTTCAGAGATTCGAGGCAAGAAAAAGCAAGAACACCAAAGGCTTTCCTTCAATGTAATCACATTTCCTTCAATGTAATTATATTCTATTCTTTGAGCACAATTAATTGAGTAGGCTATAATTACATTGAAGGGGAACAGGACAACTAAATTCAGAAAACAAGTTTAGCAAAGAAAGGCGAAAAACACAAAAGACTGGAAAACAGGACATTTCTCTCATTACCAAAGAGCCTGTTGCTGTTTCGACTCTTCCTCACGAGGTACATGGCCCAAGATAGAGGTCCAGAGTGACTGAAGTAGTTCATATCTAAGTTTGGTTGAGTCGATCTGACTAAAGACAGCCTTCAGAGTTTCTCCAAAAAATATTCCGGAGTATTCCTTTCAACTCTTCCCTTATATACTCATTCCTACCCTCATTCACTACCCTCCAACACAGTAGAAAAAAACCTGAAGAAAGAAAGGACAAGGAAAGGCTGAAGAAGGCTGCAGCAGGATGCAGTCATAACTAATATATTCCCTCACTAACCCTGGCCACAGGAGACAAGGCAGGCTTTTTGCCTTGGGGCACTTCAAACCTGCTAATTTCATTTAGCAACTGAAATGATGTGCACTACTTTTCTTTTTTGTCCTCATGCCATGACTGTGATGGCTGAGAAATAAGGGCAGCACGAAGTTTGCATGAGGACACAAGGCTAGAGGAAAAGACAAAATTTAATGTTGGTTTTTTAAGAGTGTGGCATTCTGTTGTACAACTACAACTATGCTCCCACTGTATAAGATGTACAGTAAGTATGTATAGGACTCACCTGTCCAGCATTGCATTCATTTGAATCAAATGAACCTTTATTCAGTGTTTGGAATAGGCAATTAGCTGGCTGACAAATGAATGTGTGCAGAGTTCACTGGATGGCTGATCCATGGCCATGTGAATAAAACCATGTCAGTGGCCACACTGGAATGCCACAGAGGTTTGCCTCTTTGAAGCTATTCCATATCAGAAGCATCAGTAAGGGTTATCTCACTGACTCCACAACAATAGCTCTGGAGAGAAGCCAACCTTACTGTAGTTGCCAAGCAGGGAGAATGCTGGTTGGCCATGGAGCAGCACAGTGGCACTGTGGGACATACCAGAAAATCTCCATTGCTACTGTTAATAGATAGTGTGCCACACAAAATGGCTTGCCCATGCACTGATTTTGCCCCAGATGAAGATGTCCTCTTCTAAACTGGCCAGAGGCAGTCTGTCCCCTCCAGCCCCCAGAGACAGGAGACCCTGAGGCCAAGAGTGCTGGGTGCACAGGATCAATAATGCCCCTTGAGCTTCCTGGGGCTTAGGCAATCAATGCTGCCCGAACCAGTAGGCATGCAGGTTTTATACATTTCGTCAGAGTCAAATACTCAGTATCTCATATTCATTTTCTCATAGAGAAGGGTATCAGTAGTTACAGTAAGTATCAGAATAGCTTCTGAAGCCATGCATTTTTGATGCCAGGAAAGGACCTTTGCTTTTTTGCCACCATTGACCTTTTGTTTACCCACATTATACCCAGTGGCCCTCCTTCCTCCCATCTTCATCCTCTATTCTCTTCTGTTCCCTCTTGTTTCTCTTATTTCCCTTCACTCTGTGGGCCTTTTAGTTAAGAGAGGGGGAGGAGAAATAACTCAGCTTCAGTCCTCTTCAATAATTAATGCAGCTGTATTGTGTGGATGCCGTTAACTGCTACTTAAAAGTAATTAATTGATTTTCTGACATATCAGTTAGCAGCTCAGTGAAGTGACAGAGCAAAGTACTCTGCCCTGTTCTCTCAGGCTGGCTAACAGATACACACAGCACGACACTGGGTCACTATCACTACATAGAGAGTGTATCACTGGTTTTGTGTGTGTGTGTGTGTGTGTGTGTGTGTGAATGTTTACGTTGCCTCTATGCCGGCAGTCCACACAGACACACACTCTGTCCAGCTTTGCTCACGTTTATACATTCCTGATGGTAATCTGTCGTTAATTTTAGTTCACACCATTGTTAGGCACTGCCGCAGATACCTATCCAGCGCTATTACAGAGATACGTTACTATCACTATCATACAAGCTGTCATTGGTTTTACAGTGTTGTGTACCTAATAATAATAATAATAATAATAATAATAATAATAATAATAATAAAAGCAAAACAAGTAAATAGAACTAAACAGACCAATTAAGATACAGAACCATTCTTTTTTTTTGAAGAAAAACTCAACGGCAGACCAAAAATTGAGAAGATGTGAGAAGATCGTAAATAAATACTCCACAGCTGACTGCAGCTTAGTTTTAAGATAAAAGCACAATCAGCAGCTACAGTGTGAGTGATGAAAGGGCTGGCAAGGCTATTGGCCTGTCCCTTAACACAGCACTAATGGTCCCATTGTGAATTTCAACTTGTTCATATCACAGCTCCACAACTCCCTATGGATTCTTAGCATTTTATATTATGGTTTATATTTTCAAAACACTATTGTACAATTTTTATGTCTAATATATATAATATATCTAAATAAATTATATATATATATATATATATATATATATATATATATATATATATATATATATATATATAAAATTTATTTATTTATATATAGTCATTTACAGAATAAAGGAGTTTATTTTCTACAATTCTGCTACAATGGTAATCCTTCCATGCATGATTAAACTGATCAGGGAATATAAAATTTCCTAATCACTGAAAAGATCTATCCAGCAGCGGACCACTGAACTACAAAGATGCACCAGTTACCAAATTATACTGCTGTAAACACTGGATCTCAGAAAGCCTTTCATACTGGTTGAGAAAAGATGTGGTATGGACCATAAGAAATTAATGCACATTGTGTTAGGTTTATGGAATGACAAAAAAGGAGAATACCATTTTGGAACAGATACTGTATTTTCTAGACTGTCAATACTTTGGTATACTACACTCTTATAAAAAAGATTAAATGTAGATCCCTAATGGGTTCTTTGGTTTGTTCCTCTGGGAAGCCCTTAAAGTTGCCTGATGTAATTACAACCCTACAACAGGATTTCCCTACCAAATAGAACTCTTTAGGAAGTGAAGAACCCTATCTATCCAAGATTGTGGAGAAATCTTGCCCTAAATCATTTAGTCCAGTCATGGCTAACTCAAAGTCTTCCTGTCATGAACCTGTGAACCTATGGCTGGGGTGTTGTGGAGCTCTAAGCCACCATCATGCGTGGGAGGTAACAGACCCACTGGAGATGTGCCTCAGGCACCATTTAGTGAAATGTTGAATTGATGAGCTGATGAGCAGACTCAGTGAAGCAGAAGTGCACATACACCCCCACACCCCCACACACCCACCCACCCACACACACACACACACACACACACACACAGTTAAAAATATTTGTAATAGGTGAAGGCATGCATAGTGAGGCATACAAAACATTCTCTCTTCAAATGTATAAATTAAAGATACTTTGTGTTTTTTTGATGCGGCATAAATGATTTTATGTATCATAAAGCAATACAGACAAAGCACAAGTAATTTCATTTTCTCTGTACAATTGCCATAAGTAAGGGCTTCCAGTAATACATTGGGATGCAAAGATTTCTCGTAAAAACACTTTTAAGTAATACGGCCTTGGTTGCTTGAATACCTTCTGTAAATATGAATATTGTTTTTATGCAGTCAAATCAAAGACCCTTTGGAAGACTTGTGTGTTAAACTCACATGGAAACAATGTGCCTTTTTAAAATCTGGTATAATTTAATTTATTTCTAGTGCAGCATATTTTATCTGAGCAACAGTTATACGCATACGTTTATTTTGTGGTCTTGATGTGCTTTAGTGGCTTAAACTAAATAAGTTTAGTTTATTTTAATATTCTGAAAATAAGCAACAAACAGGAAAAGGGGGAAAATACGTGAACGTACAAAGTGTAGCTGTCAAAGCCATTCACAGGATGCTGCTCGGCAGCAGAAATGGGAGGATAAGAGAGGTATCTGAGGTGTCAAAAAAACAAAAGGTGTGTTTTTCACTGTAAGATATTCCATTGTATGAGTGCAATTGCTGACTATATAAAAACATCTATTGTCAGCTGACCAGCTGAGTGAGATGCTATACTTGGAAGGGAATTTCATTGCTTTCATATATTATTAGTTAAAAAAATGTTTCTGAAACTTTGCGATGTGTCCTGATGTGGAAAGGGCAATCATGGGTGTTGGCAAATTCAGTCAAACAGTGAACTGGGTGGAAGATTCTAAAATATAGAAGGTTTGCTTGATCCATATAAAATGATTGGGAATACCCCAAGTACACTGTTTTTCATGGTGTAAGCAGTGACGCTGACAGTAGTTCAAGTACTGCATTATATGAAAAAATGTTGCTTCTTTTGGAAAAGAGATTCTACATTTCAGTAGTAGAGAGTGAGAAACAAAATTCAGGTTCAGGCCATTGACACATCACATAAATTACTAGGCTTTGTTCAGAGTCTTGGCTCGGCGGTGCTTAAATATGGATTAATTTTAAATATGTTAAACAAGGATCAGTGGTGGTTAGATATGAGCAGACGCCTTCTTTTCAATTCAGTTCAATTCAATTTTATTTGTATAGCACTTTTAACAACGGCCATTGTCACTAAGCAGCTTTACAGAAATACATGTATACACTAACTCAGAAATCAACTCCTTTCAGTGGACTCTTTATTAGATCCCTGCTGATGGTAAGGGGTAATGATTCACGGCTATATGCAACTAATTTCATACATTTGCTGTTGTGTAAAAGAAATAAAACAATCATTGAAAAAAAGAACTCAAAAAGAACAACAACAAAAAAAAGAGCTCAGTCCTCAAACACACAACAAATCACAGATGCTTCTGTCAGATCTTGAGATCAAGTCTGGAGTATGCAGGATTTTTGGGCCAAAGAAGGGTAATTAAATGGGGGCTCATTAGTTTCTGCTGTGATTCTCCTCTGTAAACTAAAGCTGAGATTTTCAGTGTAGTGACAAAGGATTTACAAGGAGTTATGGGCCTAAATATTAAAAGCAATACAGGAATCAAGCTAACCTTCTTGCTTGTACATGCTTCATTCTCTATAATTCTTATACATTTGCTGGTCAGCGAAAGGTTCACCGCTATTTTGGAAGGCTGGAAATCTAGGACAGTATATGTGATGCAGCCAATTGGCTGTTTCCCCTACTGGAACAGAAAGAAAATGTTCAATAAATAACTTTGCCACAAAAATCAATTAATCACTCAGAAAGGCCTGGGCTTGAGCACACACGTGATGTAGACGGTTCCTCCATTTGCATGTTTATTTAGTCATCTACTGTATACTCAGACTATCATCCAACTAAGGCCTCTGTAAAATAACCCAGAAAAACATTCTAGAAAATACGTACGTTCATCCACAAGGCCACATGAAGAAAAGCGTCGTTAGATAAATAAATTAGCAGCCACTGAATTTTTGAATGTAAGGCTCACAAAGCAGGCCTGATGGAAGAGGAAAACTGCATCTCAGACACCATTTAAATCTCAACCTCATTAACCACACTGATGAAGTTCCGTGGAGTTCCACTTGGGGACAGTTCCCTTTAGGTTTACTGTAGCCTCAATTTGTTCATTACTAAGGTCTGAAAGAGTTTCTGTGGTCACAAAAAGCCCTACCCAGACTCAGACCTGCACCTTCACAGTATTGACCATTATATTGCCGTTTCCTGTTGCGGTTTCACAGCAGAGGGGCAGTAATGGCAATGGAGAAAAGCATGATGGGAACTGCAACACTACAGAGTTCTGGGATGTCCCCACCCATCATCATCAGCACATCCTTCTACCGAAAGTAATAGAATAAAACTTACAACAGTGTGGGCTTGCCTTGAAATTCTCTTTTCCTTACTCCTTACTGGTCACTGAATATAAAGACTTCAGGTGTAGCTGATGTACATATCTACAATATATGACTTATTTACAAATTAGTATGAGCATGGAGGATGGACATTAGAGCTTCTGTTGTCTCTACACATTAAAAGGGGTGTAGAAATCCTACACTCGATCTTAAAACCAGTTCAACTAACCTGTATTAGTGGATTTGGCGGAACCCATCACTGGGTCCAAAAAAAACGATTATAGTGACTATCTCAATCCTACATTGGCTGTATTGCAAAAAATACTACCAGGTTCATGATTAAAATTATAAAGCTCTTTAGTTAGTTTGTATATTTCCCTGGCATTCATGGAAAGTTTTTCATGACAGAGAAAAAAACAGAAGCCTAGGAAACACTGGTGGGTCTCCTGAAGAGCTGCCCTGAGTCAGAATAAAAGCCACCAATTTATGGTAGGCATTCCAGGGAGATCCCTTATCAGATTCCAAGGACACAAGCTCTTATATAAATTTTTGGGTATTTCCTATTTCAAAGAATGGCTTTTGAGACTGATTGATGTCCTGGGGTCTATTGCTGCTGTCTGTAACACATCCCAGGAGGAACATTCATTCACCTTCAGTAACCATTGGTCAAGGTTTTCGTGGATCCAGAGCCTATGTTGGAAAAACTGGGCATAAAACAACCTGGATGGAACTCTAGTCCTTTAATAACACCTAGGTAATTTAGAGTAGCCAATCCATCCAGGAAACTGGAGTACTAGAAGACAACCACATGGACACAAGGACAGCATGAAAACATCCACACAGCAGTAATCTGAATTTAGGCTTGGACCCAGGACCCTGGAGATGTGAGATGCTAAAACTGCCCCATGTCTGTAATAGGCCAGTAAGGGGCATAGATACACCGAGAAAGACTGTAGCAAACTAGAATGCTGCCTCACTTTCCATTTCCAAAAAAAAAAAAATTAAATGTTACAGATACAAATTAAGAACAGGTCAGGTTCTCACACTTGAAGCAACCAACTAGCCAACTTCCTTTGAAATAGTGGTTTTCCCGGCTTTTCATATATAAGGAATAAAAGACAACAGGATATACTGTTATAATCAGTGAAGGGGTGGTGTGATGCGACCTGACACAAAGAGTTGTTAACATTCCTATTCATTTTATCAACTGGTTTCACCTGCTACAGCTTCAGAAGCAATTTGCTGCACAGCTGATGAAGAACTTTTGTGTACCATGCTGAAAGTTTACTACATCCACCTTATTACTAAAAGTACTTTGGAGATGTGCTCAGGATTCTTTTTCATTTTATATTTGTGTATATTTTTATAGCATAATGTTAGTTCCCTTGCTGTGGTTGGGGAATTTTTTGGCTCTGTTGAAAATAACAAGAAGTCTTTATTCTTACTTACTACCAACAATCACTCCGAAGGTGATTAACTTGTAACCACAGACAGCTCCAGTCATTCAACAATCATTTGGGTCTATAAAACAGCAGACAAACCTTTGGATGTGAAGTGATTAGCGCATTTGGTTACAGTCTGAGAGAGGAACAAAGAGACTCCGATCAAGAGACACTGTGCAATCAATGGTAACACCTACCTTCCCTGTCCTGATCTCTGTCTAACCCAGTCTATTCATGCTTTATGAAACACAAATCAATAGCTCCAGTCTGCCACGGGCTGGTCCATGCTTATGCTCCCAATACCATATCTTTCCTAGGCAGCTGAGGCCAAGTGTGGAAGACTACAGAATATCAAATTAGCCACAACAAGTACAGCATTTACACTCAATTAAGTATCTTATTGACATAATCAAGCTTAGGCCTAAACCTAAGCTATAAAGGAAACGTGGGGGAAAGTCCAGTCATGAGAAAACGCAAACTAGAATAACTACAAGAGCAAGTAAATGGACCAAAGAAAGAGATCAAAAGGAAGAAATGAAAATAAAAGGAAATGAAGGAGCTTTATTAGACATCCTCTCTCTGCACCATGTATGTCGTTTGGAGTAGTGAGCATGCAGACCAAACATAGCAGCTGCCCCTCTGATCACTGGCCAGTCCTCCACAAGGCTCAAGCTCGCCTAGGGGTGGAGGCAGGGAGAGAAAAGGAGCACAAGTCAGAGGAGGAGCAATGCAAGACTGAGTGTCTCCACACTTCCCAGATTTTTTCAGCAAGGCAAAATAAAAATATTAAACAGGGCTACCAGAGGGTGAAATGGAGAAATGGCAACTTATTTACAGTACCTTCTACATGTTGACTATCTACCTTACACACGAAGACTCTGCATGACACGTACTACACCAATGTATTTTAACCAAGCTTTTACCTTTTTTCAATATACTGAGTGTGGCAGGTGGGGGCATGGTTTAGCAGAAGTCTGCATGTCCAGCCCTTTAGTGAATGCATGAAAAGAGACACCCTCTCTTTGGCATAGAGAATATTTAAATGTGTGTTTTTCATGATTTTTGATCGATTTCTTCTTGAAATTGTCAATCATTCTCAGAACTATTAAAAATGTCTACATTATGGCCTTTTTGTAGATTAAATGAAATCTAGATTTTCACATGAAAATCTGCTGGCACAAAGAAAAAGAGATTCCTGGGCACAAACTAATACTAAGCATAGAAAGGAAAAAATAATATAACCTCTAATCACTTTTAGACCTGCAAAAGTAAACCGTAATGTTTCGTGGTACTTTCACTTTGCTTTATACCATTCATACTTTATGAAGCTCCAGTACCATTCCACTTGATTATACTTATTAAGGCACAATTACTCTGGACCAGATTTGCTTATTATAACATGTAAAGAGAGATAGCAGTTGTAAAAGAATTAAGAGGAAAGCAGTGTTACTCTCAAGACCAGACAACATGGTGTAATTTCATGCCTTCGGTGGGTTTTCATGGCTGTGGTGGGATCAGTTTCAGGTGTGAAAATTCCCTGTGCTGCGAGTACTGTCTAACAACAATGACTGTCTTGTTCAGCAGATATGCAAATGTTAGACAATGACACAACTAATGATAATGTCTGTGTGTGTCTTGGAGGAGTAACAGAGAGAGATGGAATCAAGAGAACCAAAGACAGATACGCAAACAGAGAACTTCCCTTTCTTTGCACCTTTTGTAATATTTGTCCTTTTCTGCCCTGCTGTCTTGAGTCTTAGTCGTTAAATTAATAAATTCTCTAGAGCATGGGTATTCAAATAAAATTTGTAAAGGTCTGGGTAAGCATCTGACATGACTGAATGGAGACAACAGTTACGCTTTAATTATTAACTCATGGCTATAAATAGGACAAATTGAAGTGGCTATGTTTTGAATAGAGCTATAGATTTTAATAAACACATTCTTCTTTGTCCAGGTGTCTTTCTGTTTTTGGTTTGTGAGAGAAGCAGAGAGGGTGAATAAAAAGAAACCTCTGTGAAAACGCTCTCTTTTCTGACCTAGTGTCTCTGCTCTGCCCTGTAGCTAATCTCTGGAGACGGATGATGCTAAATCTCTGGTCTGATGGGCTGTCTTCAGCTAAATTATTTACACAAATGCAGGTGATTGGATAAGCCACAACAGAGGATCTGCTACAGAAGGGTTAGGTTCATGTTTAGAAACCTAGAGTCTCTGAACTTTTTATACATTTATCAGCTTTTTTTTCTTTTCAAGTACTTGGTGTAGTCTGCAGAAATGCTTTGCTGGCTCCCCATCTAGACTGTGATCTGTGAGTTGAAAACCCCATTCTAGTTCATAAGGCTGAACTCAAGAGTAATGACTGTACCCAGTTGGAAAACAATCTGGACACACTCAAGCATGAGGCTGTATAACTAAATGTAGCTGACTGTATTGCTATCGTCTGCGATGTTTCCCTGACTAAGCATAGCTTACCGTTCTTTCTCCATCCCCCGGATCTCATACCCCATGCCATGCCCATGAGCACCAATGTCAGGCGCCCAGGTGACTGTGCTGGAAACAGGTGGTGCTAACTGCATCCAGGCAATGGGCCAAAAGAAGCTGAATCATAGCCACATAATTGCTCTAGCAGACACATGGCTACAGTGCTGCCAATGGAGCGTTTACACAACACCACACACAGGCTATCCACCGCTCTTGTAACAGAGGAAGCGTGAGTTACAATAAGAGTATGCGTATGGAAGGCAGTCCGTGTTGGAGGGAGAGGTTCAGAAATGCCTCATGGCGGGGTGAGCGTGAGAGAATGGTCAGCATTAGGTCTACAACAAATCTAACTGTAGATAAAATAACAGGCAATATATGAGAAAGGGAATGACAATGAAATAATATATGAAACTAAATGCTGTGTGGAAAAGGATACATGGATTCATATCCACAGTAGCCATCTTTTCAGACACTTTTCAGCCCCAATCAGTGACTTCACACAATATACACAATCTATCACATACAATATACATAACTATGTAAATTCAAGTCAAAGTCAAACTTTATTGTCAATTCTGCTGTATGTACAGGACACACAGAGGATTGAAATTTCGTTTCCATCAGACCCATGGTGTGAGACACCAACATAACAAGTAATTAAAGAAGAAACTACACACATCTAGTTTTGGAGATTAATTTATTACAGCTTTAAGTACCAGAGTCCACAGAAGCTCTGTAAGATCAAGATTTAAAATTTATGGCATTTTGTCTTTGTCTTCTTCAGTTGATACTGAGGAGGAAGGAAGCCACAGATGTAAGGATACCGTTAGGAACTCTGCCTATGCTTAACTGACAGGTTCCTTGTGACATCTCTCTCTCTCTCTCTCTCTCTCTCTCTCTCTCACTCACTCACACACACACACACACACACACACACACACACACACACACACACACACACACACACACACAGCCATTTGGTTAACTACAGAGGTTGCTGATGACATGTCACAAGGAAATACCCTTGAATTTAAACAAAACTGCCAGTTATTTTACACTGTATTTTTTTTAAAGAAGGAGCATAAGCAGCTAGATCATAGCTCTCTAACACCACTGGTCATGATTTTAGTCATGTTCATTTATATTAGGACTAATATACTCAAACCTACACCTTGTGTGTGTCAGTGTGTGACCCAAAGGCTGGGATAGGCTCCAGATCCACCTTGACCCTGACAGGATAAAGCACTTACTGATGATGTTCAAATTAATCATCACTTATTCAGTATGTAAAGAGGTTGACCTTTGCTCTATGGTCAGTACTGGTAATTCAGCTAAACCTGAGCCTAAATTCAACTAATTGTATTATTTTCAGATGTTAGTTGAATGAATAGTTAGATGAAAGGTATCTGTGTGCACATGTGAGTATGACTCTTTATCTGTCTGTATGAGTTGTGTTTAGTTCCTGTCCTGCATGTGTCCCTGTGTTTAATAGCTTGTGGATGAATAAGCCTATGGTAAGGTTACTTTGCATATTGGTTAGGCACTGAGGCTAGTCACGTAGCCGCAGTCATTTCTATGTTACCACAGACTAGCCACAGAGCGTGATACAGTAAAGAACTGCAGACAGTAACTTCAGAGCAAACCGTATTAAACATCTAAAGAAATACATCAGTCAAGCCACTTAAGCTAAACAAATTGTTGGCATCATATTCAATATTTACAAAAAGATATGAATGCACATGTCACTTCCATACATCACACTTATGTTCAAAAAGAAGCAGTGATCCTGTGTACCATGCCTATACCTTACAGGAGTAACCTTTTTTCCGGTGAAGGTCCTAAATAGAGCCCTCACCCTGTTTTTTTTATCAGGTGATAAAGCACAAACTCATAAAACTCCTGAGTGACAGAAATACGGTTATGTTCAACAAAACAATATCTTCCATGTAAACCGTACTTGCTGGCTGACAGGAAGGGGGAAGGGGAGGGTGAAATGCAGTCCGAGTTCACAAACCCTTATCTGCACCAGCAAAAGCTTCTCTGTGGTTTTGTGCATTTGAGTTTGCAATGAGGAGCCCAACTCTCCTCCTGCACATTTCTAACACTACAGAACGTGTGTTTGCCAAACGTTCAGCCATACTGTCAACTGAGTGTGGACCAGTGTATTTGATTCTTGATCTGAGATTAAAAAAAAAACAACTTTAAACATCAGACACGAAAATCATAACGTAATCATGTTTTTGAACAGCAGATATAATCTGCCATTGTATCATCAGGTGTGATCTGCTGCTTCAGTAAATTTCTCCGTCTCTGTAGTGCATAGAGAATGCTGTCTGTTCAACTGTTGTAAAATTAATGTCGCATCTGCCTCTCCATAACTTTCTGATGTAAGACGCTACTAGATAAAGCTAGCTTTTCTAAGGGCATCAGTACATTTCCCTTTTCATATTTTCTTTCTATCATATTTTCTCTCTATCTGTATAAAACCCCCACAGCACTGTTAAATTCATGAGAATTGCTCATAAGGTTCTAAAACTGCATGTTAAAATGTGCATAGTAACAGCTAATTCACGGGGAATTGTATGGCAGATGCTCTATGTAAACTGATTTTAAAAAGGCTTGTAATTATTGATATGGGTGATGTTTTCCGTGAAGAGATGCTTATGTAGCATTTTTGGAAGGAGTCTCCAGAGTCAGGGCCTTGTAAACAGTCAGACAAAAAGCTGAAACTTTATTTTTTCTGACACGTCTTCAGCAGTGTCACAGAAACATGACAAGCGACATGCTTTTTTCCTATTAACACAGAAAAAAAGAGATGCCGACGAGGGAACAGTTGGTTATAGCTATTACAGCATTTCACAGATGTTAAATGTATGGTAATTATAAATAAATAAAAGGATGACATCATTGTTTAATAAATTAAAATCATTTCAGGTGGCAAATTGCTGTGGTGTAAGAGGAATAAAACAATTCAGGACATGATGTTATTGGAAAATAATCAACTTCAGGGTGGCATCACATCACAGTGCCGTCTATTATTTTCACCTAACAGCACGCCTCATTGTGTTTTATTCCTTAATTTTAGCATGCAGGCCCATGATGATCAAAACCTGTAGCCAACCATCTAAGTAGCCTAAGTGAAATGAGATGGTGAATGAATTGATATTAATTTTGGCATTTTGATATTAACACCTTTTGCATATGGGATAAACAATTTCAGGTAGAATGTTACAGTGCTCATTCATAACAGTGGTGTCAGCCTAGGGCTGTGACGCTACTGAGGTGTGTGGCACCAGATTCACCTCATGAAGGCCTTGGCAATTAGCTCATACGATAAATTTGCTGTAGTAAATGTGGCAGAATGCTTTGTACTGATATAAATCAGCTATGACTTGATATGAATGATGTTTCATGTCTCTGTTTCAGAGACACCATTTAAAAATTCATCCTTGCAAGAGGAGGTGTTAACTTTAACATAAACATGTCCAGTAGGTGACACATTTATAAAATACCATATTTGTCACCTAGCTTTTCTTGACCATCTTAACTCATACCCTTGTTCATTGTCCAAGGCTCATTTCCCGGCAGCTTTATCTCAGCTCTCTGAGACCAGCAGTGGCGCCGCACACTACCTCCCTGTTCTGCTGCTGTCCGACACTGGGGGCTCGATAGCGGCCTGTCTGCTGGACAACGGACTCAATTTCAGCAGTTCCTAGGTTCTGCAGTCACCCAGTCTCTGTAAAGGAAGTAGGCCAGCGGAGTCGAAAATCCATCCAGTCACAGTGATACAGTGGGCACAGTCAGGAAAGGAAACTCAATAGATCCCCAGCCACTGACCAGCTCCATGGCTCCTACTGTCACTGGAGTCTGTTATGATGACATCAGCATTTATTGAAAATTTTCTTTGAAGTAAATGAGATATTAAAGATTCAGATGTCCCAGAAATGCCTCTGCTCAAGAAGTATTGCATGTAGCTGAGCATTTGTTGTACACCAGAATTATAGAGGGATGGCTAGCATTTATATGCATCTCTATATAATACAAATAATGTCTTAGTATATTATACAGTTAGGCCCATAAGTATTTGAATAGTGACACAGTTTTCGTAATTTTGCCTCTGTATACCACCACAATGGATTTGAAATGAAGCAATCAAGATGTGACTGAAGTGTAGACTTTCAGCTTTATTTTAAGATTCACAGGCTCAAAAGTAATTGGACAATCTAACATTATCATAAATATTAGGATTATTTTTAATACTTGGATGCAAATCCTTTGCAGTCAATGACTGCCTGAAGTCTGGAACCCATGGACATCAACAAATGCTGCAAAGCAGCTCCATTGAGATGCTTTGCCAGGCCTTTACTGCAGCTGCCTTCAGTTGCTGCTTGTTTGTGGGTCTTTCTGCCTTCAGCTTTGTCTTCAGTAAGTGAAAAGTATGCTCAGTTGGGTTGAGGTCAGGTGACTGACTCGGCCATTTAAGAACATTCCATTTCTTTGCCTTAAGAAGCTTTTGGGTTGCTTTTGCAGTACGTTTTGGGTCATTATCCATCTGAACTGTGAAGCGCTGTCTTCAGTTTTGCTGCATTTGACTGAATCTGAGCAGAATTCATCCTTCTACTTCTATCAGCAGTCACATCATCAATAAACACTAGTGACCCAGTTCCATTAGCAGCCATAAATGCCCATGCCATAACACTACCTCCACATTTGACAGATGATGTGGTATACTTTGGATCACGAGCCCTGCCTTTCCTTCTCCATACTCTTCTCTTCCATCTCTTCCCATGGTACATGTTAATCTTGCATCAGAACTGGTCAGGCTTTTTTAGAGTTTTTTTTAGCAAGTCTAATCTGGCCTTTCAGTTCTTGCATGTTACCAGTGGTTTGCATCTTGAGGTAAACCATCTGTATTTACATTCATGAAGGCATCTCTTAATTGTAGACTTTGACAGTGATAAGCCTACCTCCTCCAGAGTGTTCTTGACTTGGCTAGTTGTTGTGAAGGGGTTTTTCTTCACCAAGGAAAGAATTCTGCATTCATCCACTTTAGTTGTCTTCCGTGGTCTTCCAGGCCTTTTGGTGTTGCTGAGCTCACTGGTGCATTCCTTCTTTATAAGAATGTACCACATTGTTGATATGGCCACTCCTAAAGTTCCTGCTGTCTCTCTGATAGGTTTGTTTTGGGGTTTTTTTCAGCCTAATGATGGCCTCAGTCACTTACTGACACCTCTTTGGACCACATATTGAGAGTTCCCATGAACAGCTACCAAACACAAATTCAACACTTGGAATCAACTCCAGACCTTTTATCTCCTTAATTTGTCATGAAATAATGAGGAAACGGGCCACACCTGGCCATGAAACTGCTTCTCCAATTACTTTTGAGCCTCTGAAATTGGAGGGACCATATAAAAATGTCTGTAATTCCTAAATGGTTAGCGCAATATTATTAACAAAACTGAAAGCCTACACTGCTTCATTTTAAATCTATTGTGGTGGACAGAGGCAAAACTCTGAAAAATCGTACACTGTCCAAATACTTATGGACCTGACTGTATAGAAGTATGCTTAATGAAATGTTAGCAAGTAAGGTGTTAAAATAAATTACTGCTCACACCATTCAGACCCCACTCTTGTAGTAAAAATGTGGCAACTATGGCCATCATTCATGCACATAGTGCATAATTTACATTAGCTATCCAATTGATCAAGGTCAAATGGAAGAATTATAGGTTTGTGTGCGTCCCTTTTTGAATTTGTGGGGATCTGGCAGGGTGGCCAATTTCCTTCTTGACCGCCTGTGGATGCTGATAACCAGAATCAGCAAAGGGCAGGCATTCGGCTACTAGAATGTAGGCCCTTTGACTCCATCTTAAATTCTCGGACATGAAGCGTGGAGACGGCCATAAATCCCTCATATGGGAGGCAGTGGTCCACAGGAGTACAAAAGCCACCTTATACAGCCATCATCTTTAGCTAGACACCTGTAGATATATGGGTCGGTCACCAGGGCTGGAGGTGCCAGAACGGATGTTGAGAGTTTGAGAGAAGGAAGCTGGTGATGATGAGTGATACAATAAAAGAAAATGGGTTCACTGGGAAGTATTGTGGGCAAAAAAATACCAATAAGGAAACAAAAGGTGGGTGAATATAGCCTCCACATAATCCTAGAACAATCTCCCATGCTTCAAGTTTTTGACCATGCGTATAACATACACAACAGTCTGCCATGCTGTGGTGCACAAAAGCCTTCCAAAATGCTTCCAAAATGGAACTGGAATTATTGCACCAATGTAGTTTATTACAATATAATTCCATGTAATGATTCCAGTGATACTAGAAGTACTAAGTTATGAAGTTGCTGAATATGTCAACAAAGAGGTATACAGCAATAACCTGAAATATCGCTTGTAGAATTGTGCTTGTATTTTTCATTACCTAAAGTGTGTATATGTAGCCCCATTACCTTTTATATGTTTGTGACATAATTGTGATGCATATCATGGTACAACAGTTTCAGGTTCATGTGTACTACATGTACAGATATGAAGTGTGTGTTTAAACTGTAGATTTCAGAACAAGAAAGAAGTGATGAATCAAAACTGAAGAATGATAAAGACAGAATCCTAACATGTGTGTGTAGGCTTGCTTGTGAGAGACTAGTGCATGAAAGAAGTGTACTTGGGAGAGCAGAGAAACCACAAAGACTGAGACCCACCAATCATATTCTTATACATTTCCAGAGTAAACGCAGGCGTGTACTGTGTGTGTGTACTGTGTAAACCAACATATACAGTATAACCGACAAAGGACACGTGATGCATGCACAAATGCACCATGAAGTGGTAGCAGTTTGAGAGCATAATGTTCAAGCATCTCTGCTCTGAGAAGATATAAATAACAATCAAATGCATGTTCACGTACACTTTGCTCATGCAATGCAGTTTAGATGTCAAGGTTAGGCCAAAATATACAAATCTTCAGCTAATGGATTTGCAAGTTAAAGATATATGGTGGCTGATATCATTTTTGAAAATATGGAGAGCCTAAACAGTGATATAGCAAAAACTGTGATATAGAGTTCTCAAGTTATCACACTGTGATACTATGCCACCTAATACTAGTATATTTCAGAGGTCTTCTCATAAAGAAACTGTGGAGAGAGTATGTGAGAAACAGAAAAGTTCCTCCAAGGCTGTTAGTTCATGAGCGAGAGTCGGGTGCGACTGATAAACTTCCTGTGTTAACTGACAGCGCTTGCAAGACACACAAATGTGCATGCACCAAAGAGTCAGGAAACAAAAACAACACATCTTCACAACAGATCTTTTCATGAAGAGCACACAAACAAGTTGTCATCCTAAAACTTGACATATAAAACAATTTGTCATTCAAAATGTGAAGCTGCATCCGGATATCACCAACATTTATCAAAATGCTATCACACAAACACACACACAAAAAAAAACCCCATCATAGTTCGATCTTCAACCAGATCACTTTGCTAGCTTTGTCCTTTAAATGATTGAACAGCATGTTTTGAGAAATGTGAAGCTGAAAACGTAAAAGAGCACACTCTTCCAGGACATCTAGGGGTTTAAGGACTTTTCATTAGTGATTAAAACTTCTCCTCCATTTCTCTTCATCTCTGTTGCAGTAGGAATGAGTGAACTGTAACACAAGTCTGAGTTGTGTTATTTTAACATAAACTGAGATGCTTTATACTGTATGCTGTATGCAAAGAGCTCTGCCTAGTTCATGAATTTCAGATGTGTGTGGATTTTTTTGATATTAATATTTTTGAGAAAATCAGCATGGAATATAGAGGTGTGCATTTTTATAGATGATAGCTTTTAAAAAAGTCTGTAGTGGGAGTGGACAGCTATTGAGTCTGCAGTTCATCAAGTCCTTTATCACACAAGCTCCGATCCTTAACCTCCCTCTGATATCCACCAGAGGGAGAAAATAAATAAATAAATAAATAAAAATCATGTCTTGACCCAATTATTATTATATGAAAATATTTGCCATAAAAATCTGCTAGCTTGTCAACGGACAAGTCACTGTGAAATACCTATAAAGTTGTAGTAATCCAAATCTAAATGAAAGAATAATTAACTTCAATCATAACCAATCCAGGTGAGCCTCAATGTCAAAACAGACAATAAGATTTCACAAAATATTGTTTTGTTTCCGCAAGTAACATTTGCCCTAGAAAGCGCCTCAGAGTCCAAATGCATTTACAGCCCGGCTGTGTTGTTGATGGTGTAGTGAGGTTAACCAGTGAAGCACTCACTAACCCACAGCCCTGTGGTTTTCAGATCCAGCCAAGAGATTTCAGTACACTACTGACACAGCAAATCAACAATCATGAAATGTCGTTTTACGTATACTTCTCCATCTTGCATGTATATTACTTTGCATAGTGTGTACTCGAGAAAGACCAGGCAAAATGATCTACTTCTTATTTCAAACTGAGTCCCTCAGTTCCTCAAAACTTCAAAACAAAACAAAACAAAAACTTCAAAAACTGCTGATGTACTCTAAAAGCTATTGCAATAAAAGCAAACTAATCGACTCACCCCTGGTAAAGCAAGACTGGTAGGATGGAAAGGTCTCAAAGATGCTGTTTGAAGCCATGGTGAGGGGCTGCTTCTGGAAAACACCATCCAGTACTTCTAACTTGATCTGGGTCTTAATTTTGACTGGCTCTGATCTTTGCCCTGCAAAGATCAATGATACAGCCATGATGATGTTTTGAAGCATATGCATGCTGAAAGCAGAAAAAGTCTAAATTCGACATTCTCCATTCTACACACCGCCCCAAATCTGAACAAAATCCCCAGCATACACACCCACACCCTCAGCCACATGATTATCCAATGCTTCTCCAGTTGTGGTGTCAGGGCAGTTGTGTCCTTGGGTGTTGTGCATGGTTGAGAGACAGTGCAGATAGTGATCGGCGGTCAGACTGCGGTCGACTGATGCTTACCCTTGTGCAAAACAGAAGGAGCAGAAATGTGTCGCTGTGGTTTCTTTTTTTTTTTCTTGCAGTAATCCGGGTGATTCACACTGACTTCAGCACGTACACTCAGCAGCCTCCTTTCCTCAGTTTCTTCTGGTTCCCTCTCTATATCTATATCTCACTTTTCTCTGTGGCTCAGAGAACCGTGACTGGTCACAGTTTTGGTTTGTGGTTTTAGTGGCCCACAGAAAGCTTTACCCAACCCAGTCAACAAGTTTAACTCTTCCTTTCTATAAAAAAAAAAAAACTAACCCTTTCTGCTCAAGCCCCATTGGACCACTAATGGTCACATGTTCTGCTGTGGAGCCAATTTCAGTCTGACTTTTTTTAAAATCTGCTTTTCTTTTGTATAATCAGGTGTTGTGTCATACTCTGTTAGCTCTCGTGCTGTGCACATTTACCTGACAAGTGAAAACTGATGCATTTTTGTGCAACATGTAACAATGCAAAAACAATGCTAACACAAGCGTAAAAACAATGGCAGTGTTTCAAAGTTCCAGAGTATGTGCATGTAAGCGAATGACAGTATGTAATGGAGAGGTAAGTCACTGTGCAACCAGTCTACGCATGCAAATCCCTCTCCAGGAGAGCACACAATTAGCTCTCTGTCTGTACTATCATTTGACAGCTTCAGCTTGTCAGAATTTACATGTCATTTTTTCACATTGCTTTCATCAACTTATAAAGTGTGTGTTTACTTATTTACACACTCAAAATATATTCACATGATTGTTTGTGCAAAGTTTTATACATGTTGCTGATGATATGCTTATTCCACAAACTCCACTAAAATGCAAGGGTGTTTATCATATTTCACTGACAACTAATATGTGTCTGAGTAAGCTCGAACGGGAACACTGTCTGTCAAAGGACTGATTAAGTAATTATGAACGTCTAATTTTGTTCAAAGAACACCATGATCAGCAAGGCCTCTGGCAAACCCTCAACCCCCATTATATCACACTCAGACACCTGCGTCCACTCCCAGGCTCTACGCCCCCACTTGTAACGTACCCTCGCACACCTCCACCTCCACCACGCCCCCAGCACATGCCAAACACACCCACACCTGTGCTCACTTTTCCACACAGCAATTTGTGCATTGGGGTCAAGTATGGTGGGGCGGAGTGTGGCAGTTCGCAATAGCGTGTGCGGCCAGCTGCTGCTCCTCCCTCTCAGGTTTCCAACTTGGACTCAGATACACTTTGGGACATGGAGGCTGTCAGTGGCCAGCTGAGTCATATTTTGGATGGTTCTCGGCCTCTGCTTAGCTTAATGACCAAAGCTTTCATCATATGTATTGAGTACACTGGAATTGTTCTTATCGTGCTCTTATTGTGAAGCTTATCAGTTATACAGCATGCTGAGTAATTAGTGTATATTACATACATGAAGACTTTTAGTGAAGTTTTAGTGTTTTTACTGATAAAAAGATCAGTCTGGTTTATCAAATCAACAAACACTGGCAACAAGTTACAACTCACCAGCTAATTCTTTAAGCCGTTCATAAGTTTAACTGGATGGTACCGGATCAGAACTGCCTGTCCTGGTGACGCCAGTGATTGGCATTTGAGTTTGATATCACTACACCTGGCTTTCTTAGGGTGGTGTATTAATATTAAACCATAAAAATAGTATCTGTCAACAGCAATGTAGAACTAAACAAAGGTTCCTAACCCTTTTGAGCCAAATAACTGGTGTTGCCCAGTCCTGGCTCTGGGAAAAAAAACAACCAAAAAACAAAACAAACAAAAAAGATGTAAACTAGTGGGAAATATCAGATATTCATGATGTACGTTTCCCTTAAAGACAAAACACTACTGCTCATAACACTTCTTTCCAATACATGTGTTTACTTGAACTGGCTGTGTTATAGTGTCTTATGAACAAAGAAGACTCAGGATCAGCATCACTTTTATTTTAACAGGTATGTTAGATATTTTTGTCTTACCGAGTACATGTCACATGCAGAGAGGCAGAAAACAGGCAGCAAACACAGATACCACCAAACAAAAACGGTAATAAGCTACATACACTAATACTAATTTAAAAAGGAAAGGAAAAATGAACAGAAAAAAGTTCAGAAAAATAATGTATCTATGGCAAAATATGCGTATGGCAAAAAGGAGTTACAATGCAAATGAGGTATAAAGTAAAACTTAAATGGTATAAAGTAAGTATAAATAACAAATATATCTGAGAGCAACGACTTGCATAGCAGTAGGACAAAAAAAGAAGAAAAATCATTTAATTTAGTTTAAAGATGTTTAAAGATGTTTTTTTAATGATCACAAGTAGCAAAACTGGCAAAACAATATATATTAATATCATGGTAAACAAATTCTAGAAAAATTCTCTAATAACTGCCCATTTCAACCTTTTTATAGTATTAGCATTTTTTTTGTTGTTCTTTTCAGATCGACACTGTATTAATATATTTGTAATCACAAGAAGCTAGTATAGGAGAGTGAGTATGAATATGGAACTTCTTTGAGACCACTGTGAACTTTCAACCTCTAAAGACACAACACTGACACTGTGCATCTGCAGCTTCCTGGAGGATTCTGGGTTTAAAGACAAGGGGAAAGGGTCAGTCAGAAGTATTATGGTTAAAAAAAACAAACAAAAAAAACACGTTACAACAATATTAATGTACCAAATTTTCATTCACACTATTTTCTATGATTCATCTGTTTTGTAAAAGCCATTGTGTTGCTGGGTGGATATTAGTGAAATAGCGTACCTGGGCCTACATGTTACTGATAGCAAAAAAAACAAGAATTCAAAGAGGGAAAAAAAACGGAACATGGCTGTCTGGAAGGGTCTTGTTTGATCTCTAGGATCCACAGCTGTATAAGTGCATGCTTCCTGCTGTGTTCCCACAACAGCTTGCTGTGTTTCTGGAGTTGTGTTTCCCCTTCTCTAAAACAGTAGGGATCTTAGTAGGGAGCTAATGGAGAATGATTCACATAACATACATTAGAAACTAACATTGTACTGTGTACTATCAGCTCTTTTTCTATCCATCACAAAATAACAGTTTGCTCAGTTTTTGTTTGTTAGAGACATGGCTAACATCGTTTTGAACGGCTAAGTGAATCATATCTGCACCTCCTAAACACAAAAAGTACATGCGGTCTAAACTATCCAGCCAAGTTTAAAGCTTAGGCAATAATTTAAAGTAGTGTTGCAGAGTTCTTATTCATCCAAATATTCCTCTGTCTTTCCTCTTTAGCACACACACATTCACACCTAGGGGCAATTTAGTGTAGCAAATCCACCTATTGGCATGTTTTTGGAGAGCGGGAGAAGACCAGAGAACTTGGAGGAAACCCATGTGAACATGGGGAGAACTTGCAAAACTTCACACAGGCAGTGACCCAGGCTCAGGATTGAGCTGACCCTGGAGCTGTAAAGCAGCAACGCTAACTACTGCGCTAACACTATGCCACCCTAGAGCATTATTCTCACTTTAGATCAGAACAAAGCCAGGGTCAGAACTTTGTCAAACTTACACTCAGCATTTAAAACTATGGTATTTTAAAATAAGAAGGAATCTGAAGACATAGAGAAAAGGAGGCAGTTAAGAAAGGAGGAGAAAAAGGAGGAGGGCATGGTGAAAAAGGAAAGGGAGTAGGAGAGGGGAGCAATGAGAAGACTTTATGAGAGAGGGAGTGAGAGTGAGCCAGAGAGCACCTGCTGAGATTCTCATCTGTGTGGGAGGATGAGTCAGGACATTGGCAGCGTGTGTACATCTTGAAACAGACAGAACAGCAAACTGTGAGAATTCCCCTTCTGGACTCTGTTCCTGTCAATCCACAATCCAGAGTTTACACCATTAAGCCTCCCCATGAAAAGAGCAGCATTGTGGGTAAATTAGACATGTTAGTGTAATCAGACACTAATGTGCAGATATTAATAAGATTATTTGAAAACGTAAGTCTCCTATTGCTAAAGAAAATGGCAAAAGAATGGCATATCCAGATAATAACTGGGGAAGACATGTCTGTTGCTTGGGTCTTTTCAATTTACAGATCGGTAGAGCAACAGGAATAAATATGGAATTTCCCCCAAGCTTCTAGACAGGATAATTGAAACTGATTTATTTTTTTTGGACTCACTCACTACCTCCTATATAGTCACCAAAAATAGTTTTCAAGCATTTATGTTTTGTCCTTGGGGGTTTTGTGTAGACATGCACTGATAAAAGCTGATACAGACAATCTGTCCACCATGATCTAAAACTGTGTCAGAGTGCTTATGTCTAGCAAAACACGTTAGTCTGTTCCTAAACAGTGAAAACGGGCAGTGAGGATCTGGACTAATTGGCCAGTATGATATGTCTGATGAAGAGAAATGATAATCATTGTGGTTGGTCATTACAGTTGCTACTAATTATTGTTATAAGTACTTGATGGCTTTAATCGCGAGGTACAAAACAGTTATTCTCAAAAAGTCCTTTGAATGAAATTTAAGCACATAAAAATTTGAGTTAGAGAGAAAGTAATGGCAGTGAAGGAAAGAATGAGACATGAGTAGTCAGAATTGTAAAACTGCCCAGTCTGTGTCTCTGCAGGGAGTTAATCGACTTACTGGCAGGCCATATCCAACTTCAAACAGTGATGATGCCTGAAGTATTTAAAACATAGTCTGGGATTTCAGATGATTTTATCATCTGGATACACAATCAACAAAGTGAAATCATTGGTCTTGTTTCTGTTTAGAACAAATAATAGTCATTTCCATTTATCTGAGCCATATAACTGATGAAAATGTTGAAGCCAAATTTGCCCTGCTGAGTAAAAAATATTTGCTAATAATGCTGTCTGGTGGAGCAGTATTATTATTTTGAGAAAATATGTGACTGTGTGTCTGTACAGTATCGGTGTGTATTCTCTATGTCTAATTTATTCCCTTTCTAGGAACAAAATAGCAATATATATATATTTGTCTACTGTGGCTATGGGTAGGATCAGGGTTCAGTGTGGTCATGGCACTATTTAGCTTGCGTAATAAAATGGTCTTATGTATGTGTATCTGTAAATAAGCCAGTAAGAGAAAGAGAAATGGAAAATTGTTGGAAAAAATGGAAAGCTTGAGGTCTCTGTGAATATTTTACCAAGTGCTGGCATAAGCAAAGTGTGAGGCACTGACAGTAACATTAATTACTGTCAGTTGCTCTGCCTCTAGCTTGCCACGCAGTGAAATGTGAGACCAGGTGAAGCAACAGGAGGAGAAATAAGAGAACGCCTCTCCCTTGTGCTCTCAACAAAGGCAACTGGCTTGCTTTGATTCTCAACGTCCACCATTAACGCAAAGAAGCCAAAACGCACTGAGTCACTGAGAGCCCCAGGGGAGAACAACATATGAGTGACCCACAGTGATTACACACAGAGTCTGAAATCCTCTGTCACCTACACAATGATATTATTTAGATAGGGGTCTTTTTACCAAATGGTAGTTAGAAAACAGATGCACGTTTTATGCCACCAAAGCCCCATACGCCAGGCAGTAAACCACACTTCCTGGATGTATATCCATCATTTCAGTTAGATATTGCTTACTGCTTAGTTTCAATGCCTTCTAATCACTCTGTCAGTAAAACTTCCCTTTGTGAATGTTCAGAGGGTGTTGAACAGTAATCCTACTCTTATGCAAGGACTGAATATGTGTTGATATAAAGCAATGGAGGTCACGTGAAGACAGCAGTGCAAGGTTCTTAACAGAATGGGAGATGTAGCAGCCAGACATGACCTCAGGAGGTCTGGATATGATCATATAAATTATAAGAAGTATGCCTTAATCCTAGATAAGAACTGATATGCTGGACAATACACTGCAGTAAGTAAAGAAATGTTTGGCTTTCTTGGTTTCTCTATAAGAGACTCATGAATTTTATAAAATGTACCTAACAGTCCAGAAATGTCTTTTTTCCTGTCACACAGAGAATATTTAATCTCCAGAAAAGAATAAAACAAAGTCACAAAAAAGTCACTCTTTGATTTTCATTTTTATTTGAGTAGCAAAATTGACAATGACATAAGAAGTAACTTTGAAGTCACATATCCACACTTAGCAAATCTTAACAAATTTGCAGAACTGCCATAAGTGCATTCTTTGTATAGCCTGTAAATACCTGACTGATGATGTACGTGATGAATAATTGTCTAGCCACCCTGTTGCTTCAGCAAACAGAAATTGGTGATGAGACAGCAGTTAAGGCCTAGAATTCAGGGAAGAGTGAGACAACCTTTGTCTACTCCAGCATGTAAAATGTGTCTGCCAGAAAGGATATTCAGAGGGATGTTTATTACTCTGGAATCTCTCTCTCTCTCTCTCTCTCTCTCTCTCTCCCGGTGTGTGTATGTGTGTGTAAGCTATGACCCATGAAGAGTAGTGTTTCTTGAGTAAGAAAAACAGTCACACATATGTGAATATTCTCACACACTTCTCATCATCATTCCAGTAAATGTATATAATGACCCTCCTCCACCCACCAGTAGAAACACATGCAAGTCATTGGAAAGAAAGAAAGAATGAATGAATGAATGAATGAATGAATGAATGAATGTAGCACTCCTGACCTTTTTTTGGGCATATGTTTTATAATAACCCTGGAGAACATCGCACCCAATAAAATTCTAGATGTAACTGAAATGTGATACCTGCTCTGATATGCTTCGCTCAGTTTGGCTTAAATCACAGACTGCACAATTGTGGAGACTGACATCATTATAACTCCTGATTGTCTAGGACATAAGGAGAATGGTTTTCTTTCAGGTGCCCACATTCATAGAAAAACTGTCAATATATAGTGGGTTATTATTTAGATTAAGCAGGAACGATTGTGCTGTAAAGCGTTTAATTGATTTCTTATTATTCTGAATTTCATGACTTTATATTCTTCATCAAATGACTAAGCCACTTTTTTCTTCCTTCTCCTTTTTCATCTTTTTCATCTACTGTCTGAAAAAGTATGACGTTTCACTGACTTTTATGTGTTACCAGTGCATTTTCCCTAATTAGTGTTGTACCACATATTCCATATACACCTATAGGCCACTTTATTAGGAATGCCTGTACCCTGCACATTCATGCAATTAATAATAGCTAGTGTTTACTGCTTGTACTGCTAATGATGAACTCCTCTTGCTGAGTTTTATGTTAAAGATGATTTGTCAGGTTAATTCTATAGTATGAAGCTGCTTTAGTAGCTCATTTTGATACACAATATGGCCAAGGTTTATGGACACCTGACCATCACACCCATATGTGGTTCTTCCCCAAACTGCTGCCACAAAGTTGGAACCGCACAAATGTATAGGATATCTTTGTATGCTGTAGCATTACAGATTCCCTTCACTGGAACCTTTGGGATGAACTGGATCACTGACTGAACCCCAGGCCTCCTCACCCAGCATCAGTGCCTGACTTCGCTGATGCTCTTGTGGCTGAGTGAACACAAATCCCCACAGCCGCGCTCCAAAATCTAGTGGAAAGCCTTCCCGGAAGAGTGGAGGTTTTTATAACAGAAAAGTGGGGACTAAATCTGGAATGGGATGTTCAAAAAGCACATATGGGTGTGATGTTTAGGTGTCCACAAACTTTTGGCCACATAGTGTTTTTTTTTGCAGAGCACAGTTTGCAGTCTGCTTTAATTTGATTGCCATCATTAACTGTGAATTGCATCCATATGGCTGTCATTTCATGTCGTCTGTTCATTAGCCTGATAGTGCACACTAGACTTAGGCCACATAGTATCACATGATATCTGATGTAGGTGAGTGGGTGTGTGAGTGTGTGCGGTTGTTCCCTGTGATGGGTTGGCACCCCGTCCAGGGTGTCCCCAGCCTTGTGCCCCGAGCCCCCTGGGATACGCTCCAGGCTCCCCGCGACCCTGTGTAAGAGCAGTACAGAAAATGGATGGATAGCTGGACCTGATGTAGGTATCTGAGAATTAGTAAATGAGCATTGGAAACATGAAAATCTACAGTCTGTACTGTCTGTTATAGTCTGAAACTTTACAGTCACTGTACTATACAGCTTCACAGACATCAGTGCTCCAGCAAAGAAAAACACCCTATGATAAAATAAGAAAACCTGGGAAGAAACAAGACTGAGTTATTTTATATCAGTCTAGGTTTTTTTTTATGGATATGGATATCCATAAGGCTAATGACTGGAATCAGTAGAATTTTAACTATAGGTTTAACTCCTAGGTGAAAGAGAATGTTAATTATAGACAGTAGTCACTCACTGAAGATGTAGGATCTGGATGGGATCAAGAGCCTGTGGGCTTCAGGACAGGTAGCAGTGAGTGGAGTACTATGAGATGTAAGAAAATGTGCAGCAAAACTGTATACTATAGTAGGGCAACATGTGCATAAAACAGATGATCTGAATGCGAGAATATTGCCAGTGCTCAGGCAGGCCTAATTAGTGCAGCATAAAATAAAAGAAGAGAGCCGGTGGGCACAGTCACAGGGTCCCTGAGACACCAGCAACTTTCTACTACAATTTGTAGTCTCTATGCATCCTAGTTCATGTTAGAAGCCTGGCTGCAGCATTTTGGACTAATTGGTGTTTCTTGATGGATTCGGTGGGGATACCAGCTAGAAGTGCATTGCTGTAATCTAATTTAGAGGATATTAATGCATGAGGTGACTTCTATACATCATGTATGAACATGTTCCTTATCGTGCCAATATTTCAAAGATGAAAGAAGGGTGTTTTAGAAATATTAATATAGGGTTTTTAGTAATCTCTCTGCAGTTAGCCTGTTTGCACAGATTACATAAGTTCATTAATATGCAGCCTGATAACTACAATTTTGAATTGCATGCCCTTGGTATGAATTAATGACATTTTTGTCATTGTACATGTAGATGTAAATGGTGACTTCTCTATGCATACTAAAATAAAGTATGGTGTTCCACAAGGCTCTGTTCTAAGACCCACTGCTCTTTTTTTCTATATATGTTCCAATGGGTGCATAAAGAAGCTCCAGTAAGTCCAGAATGCAGCAGCCAGGGTCCTTGGCATCAAATGAAGGCTATCAATGAAAGCTATAGCAGGGGGCAGAGTTTTCTCTTACTAAGCACACAGTTATGGAACAGCCTTCCAATTAGTGTGCATAACTCAGACACAGTCTCAATATTTAATTTTGGCTGAAAACATATTTGTTTAATCAAATCCTTTGTTAATAACTCTCTCTCCCTCTCTCGCTACATATGTTACTCCTGAGATACCAATGAGCCTGACTCCTTCTGCCCTCCAGACCTGCCTGATCCATCCTGATGCCACTCTTCTGCTCGGAGCCTCATTCACCTTAAAATCACTTGTTGCTGCTGAAGATGGCCCTGCATAGATAGCCTACATATCACCATGGGTTTAGTGTGGATGTTCTTCCTTGGATAGCCTAAAGACAGCATTTGCTAAGAACAGTTTACACTCAAGTCTCAATCAGTGAACTATTGATAACTTCAGTTTGAGACAAGAGACTTAAAGTTAAACCTATAATGATGCTCATATTCAATTTCCATTTAGCACACTTAGCACTGCTTGACATTGTAGTATACAATTGTAGAAGAAAGATGATTTATAATTTCACTTTCTAGTGTCACCAAGATGAAGACGGGTTCCCTTTTGAGTCTGGTTCCTCTCAAGGTTTCTTCCTCTTGTCGCCTTAGGGAGTTTTTCCCTGCCACCGTCACTTCTGGCTTGCTGATTAGGTATACATTTAAATTTTATATCTGGATTTCTGTAGAGCTGCTTTGGTAAAATGTCCAGCGTTAAAAGCACTATATAAATAAAATTTGATTTGGTGCAATGCACAAATGAAGCACACTAAAGGCTTGGACTCAAAAAGGATTTGATGTTTTTTTGGCCTCAATCTTAATTTGATCTCGCTTTCATCTGGATTTGAACTCGACTTGACCTTGACCCCTTTAAGTCTTGACTTGATCTTAGCTATTCCTGTTTTTGGACTTGTCTTGGACTTGAATTCAGCCCGACATTATACCAGGTCTACAGCCCTACAGTATACAGTACTATTGTCCTGTATAATGTATGCAATAGTATACATGTATACTGTTGGTTTCTCCATTGTTTTATTTTGCATACCTCTGTTTCGATTTTCTGGCAATAATATAACCTACATTAGAGCTGGGTAAATAGTGGCACTCTCACCAAGAATCTTTGGTCAGCAAATAAGTATAAAAAAAATTTCTCCTTCTAAAACTGTGCATCAAAATTTTAAACATTCCTGTATAATTTACTGTACTGGCTCCAAAGTGGCACAACATATCAGATCACAAGTGCGGTTCACAATGATGGCACAGCCATCTATAGCCTAGTGTAATTGACCTTGCTTTCTCTTTCGGAAGGTACTGAAGGTCTCTAATATGATTAGAGCTACGCTAGGCAATTGCATTGTTAAGTATGCAAATATTTATATTATGCTATTTTTCTCTGTACCCTGTGATGCTCTTTGAGTAATAGTTTGTGTAATGCTTTATTTAGATAATCTGCTTTAAACATTGTACAAACCAGCCTGCCATTAACCAGCCAGTGAATTGATACGGTGGTCCTATTTGACACATTCATTTCTGCCATCAACCAACAGGAAAGCATTATGCACAGGTATAATCTTAGCGGTGTAATACAATGTTATAATGCTAACTTGGTTGGGTATACACATATTTTTCCCCCTGTGCTCACTAAGCTGCTGTCTCAGTGGTTAGATATTAAAGTGTCTATGCTGACCTGGATGGAGAGGTGGAACAGGCGGTGGGACAAACCAAATCTGCCTGTGCAGCTGGTTTAAAATTGTGTTTACCTTGCTGCCTGTCGAGATCGCCTCTCGGTATAGTTCAGAAGGTTTAAAAATGCTGGGCATTCATCTTCAGTAACCTCTTTATCCTGAGCAGGGTCGCGGTGGATCCGGAGCCAATGCCAGTAACACTGGGAATAAGGCAGCAGAAATCACCCCGGATGAGACACCAGTGCATTTCAGGAAGTGCTGGTCAATTTCTTGTAATTTCTCACAACTGCAATTCCTTGTTTTGTGAATGAATGCAATTTATGTCACCCCACTTCAACCTACATAGGCTACTTCACCCAAACTACGAACTAGAAACTACTGACTGAATTATTTTTCCATAATAAATAAGAAATGGGTACTAAATGATAATTTGCTTCCATCATAAATACAAGCAATTAGTCAATATAAGCACTATGTCCTAAAGTGTGCTTATATTTCATTAGAGTCCACACCCACAAAAAACGCACAAAAAGAGACATTTGTTGTCAAGTATAAAGCCATCCAAATATTACCATCACTTAGATATAGATGTGAAATCTAATCGTATAGCACTAAAATATTCTACTGTATGTAGCCAGCAGTTCATATTTAAAAATAAGAAATGGAATAAAACAAAAATAATTAATAAATCAAAGCGACACAACTAACCACAACTCCCCTTTTTACTGTTACATGGCTCTTTGGCAAATTATTGTCTCTGCTAGAGGTCACAAAATTACCAAGAACATGTCTGCCACACAAGTATATGCAAATAATGTGAATTTGCACCATATTTTTCTCTATTAAATTAGGACCCTTAGTGTTATTTTTTTGTTACAGTTTTATTCCTGTAAAATGGCACAGTGCTATTTACCAGACTTTCCTGCTCTGTACTGAACGTGCTAATGAATGAGAACTGTTATGTGACTCAGGACATTGTATTTTCTCTCTCACTAACAGAATAAAATTACAAATTCAATCACACAGTTCAAGACTCATTTCTTATGGAGTTGTGTGACCTCAAACCAACTCTATTAGTTAATGGTGTGTGTGCGTGTGTGTTATTGATGCCGTTTACTTTGCTAATTAGTCACGTTTACAGAAGCTACCTTTAGAACAGCGGGTCACAATGTCTACATCTACACTGACCCAAGAGCAATCACAGAGTCAGACAGTGTATTTAAACGTTTTATTCAAACAAGCAGACACACAAGCACGCATAACCTTCTACAGGTTCCTTTATCTAATAAACACACTCACTCTCTTGCCTCTTCTCTAGTGAATTCTGTTTTCCTGCAGCCATAATTAACCCTTAAATGTAAATACTTTGTAATGTAAATGACACATCCAGCTCTACACACCCTCTCCTCTTTGCTTCCTGCTTGATTTGGGACAGCATATGTGTTTACTAATATTGTCTACAATATTATATAATTAATGCTGTGCATGAATATTAGATATTTACAAATTGTTCAACTTAATGATTATTAACCGTCACTTTCATTTATTTATAATGCTAACTCAAATCCTACTTCTGCACAGAGTTTCTTGAAGTCGTTTGTGTGGATATAATATTGTTAATGTCTTACCCACTGAACTATAGATATACTAGTTTAGGGCAAATGAAATAAATATATACTTAACTTCACCATGTAGAACATAAATATTGGACGTTAATATGAATAACATTTGCTGTATATTCAAGCGGTTTTGATCTCTGGACCCTATAGAGACATTTGTCTCTTCTCTATTATTTTAAAAGCCTATAAACAAATGAGTATGGAATGAAACCTCAAAGACTGTGATGAGATGATGTTTGTGAACACTGCGATAAGATTTTGCTTCCACATTCTGTCCTTCCTTTTCTTCCTCTCTCTCTTGTTAGTTCTACAAAGAGAGGATCAGGAGTTTGACTGGGCATGCTAAATCAGATAATTGGCCCCCAGTGGACCAGTTAAGGAGGGCGTGCAAGGAAGAAGGAGAAAGAGGGGAATGTAACATGTCCCTGAATTAAGGCCTGAAATGCATACACGGTAAATGTTGGTTCAAACTATCAAAACACACACTGCACATATCTATCTAAATGTATTATTCAGTAACGGTTTACTAACTTTTGATATTAAACTTTCTCATTTACAGCAGATAACATTATAAATTCAATACATACTTAAGAAACTGATGTGGATGGTCCTACCCTAAAGATCGCCCTTCCCAAAAAAATACTGAACATCCTTTCAACTGTGTTTGACCTTATAGTATACAACTGTAGACGAGTAACAACTTATAATCACACTATCTGGTGTCATCCAGAAGAGGATGAGTTTCCTCTAGATTCTGGCTCCTCTCAAGTTTTCTCCATCATGTCATCTTAGGGAGTTTTATTTGCCACTGTCGTCTCTGGCTTGCTCATCAAGCGGCAGAATATACCTGTAAATCTACATCCAGATTTCTGTTTAGCTTCTTTGTGGCAGTCTTACTGTTAAAACAGCTATACCAATAAAAAGGACAGAATATAACTGATTTAAATGTATTAAAATACAAATAAAAAGCATTACTAAACATGCAACAGTGGTATGGGTATGGGTCTTGATATATTTACTTGGTTTCATTTTCTTTTCATCATCTATCAGAGCTAAGACTGGGGCAGAAAATAAACTGTGGCTCTTAATTCAACATTTAAATCAATGAGTTATTTTATAACCTCACCTTAGGGAGCTATGCATATTGTCGCTTTCCTAAGTGTCATCCTCTAAGGAGCCACAAACACTAATGCTTCCTGCTAACAGGAAACAAACCGTCGTGTGATGCTTCATGAATAGATGACTACTTCCTGAAGGCCCCAGTGGGGCCAATCTGCCCGGTAATAAATCCATCATTGCCTATCATCATTAACATCATCATCTTAACAGGGTGTAGCAGAGTGCTGAGAGTTTTGGGATTGGTGGCTCATTAAAAGATTAGCTCAGCCATTGCGATAACACTAATGGTACAAACAATAGCAACAAAGTACCATGATGACCAGTGAATGGTAACAGTGAAAATGAGTCTTATATTTAGGGTCAGCATGGTGTTGCAAATCTTGCAAAAATTCAACTCTGGGTTTCATCATGCAAAATGCCAAAATGCCAGAATGTTAACTCTTAATTACATAGTATGTGGAACAGTCAAAAAGATATATGTGAATAAATGAGTCTCACAAGGTGAATTATGAGGAAGAGACTTTTTGCTAGATTTCCAAATGAAATGGTTAGAGTGTGGCATGGTGGTACAGCATGTAGCGTTGCTGCCTCATCAGCGTTCCTGGTTCTAGCTCAAGTTACTGCCTGTGAGGAGTTTCACATGTTCTCTCTGGGTTCTCCAGTTTCATTCCACCTTCCAAACACATGTTAGTAGGTGGATTGGCTTTCTTAAATTGTCCTAGGTGTGAATGCGTGTGTTCATGATGCCCTGTGATAGACTGGCTTCTCATCCAGGGTGTATTCCCACCTCTCAGCCAGTGTTCTTGGGATCCACAGCGACCCTGACCTGGTTAAAGTTCTTACTGAGGATGAATGGATCAATGAAATGGTGAGATAAGCTATGACTGCTAATCCTATTTGTAACACCGCATATTAAATCAAATGTGCTGATTGTTGAGAATTCCTTTGAAGACCTATATGGGAATGAGGAAAGAAAATAACACATCTTTAACTTATATCTTTATCATTACTCTTGATCAATTATGGTATCACACGCTTATTTTATATATAAATAATTTCTTTGTGTTTGTGTATGGGGGAGTATGTTTTGTCTGAACTATTAGTAGCTCATAATGCCATAATATATATATAGGGGGCGTCGAACACATTCTTTGGCCACCTGTCTTTTTTCTCTCTCGTTCACTCTTAAGCAGACAAAAGATGTTAAATACCAAATGCTTCTCTAACACTGACACAGTGCAAGCGGACGGGTTGTATCACTGTGTGGGTTGCCCACACAGTAATTACTCCATGCCTCGCCCTTCTGACACATGATCACCATGCAGCCATAAAGCACTGTAATTACAGCTAACACACATGCACACACACCAGCGCTTCCAGGCAAACACACACACACACACACACACACACACACACACACACACACACACACACACACACACACACACACACACACACACACACACACACACACACACACACACACACACACACACACACACACACACACACACACACACACACACACAGATAATCTGCCTATAGTGTAATTACAGACAGCCTTGCCTCCAAGCCTGCCAAAACGGGAGCTAATCAGCCAGCTAGCAGGTGTGAAGTATCATGTTTTAGGTGAGTGAAGCTCACCTGCATTTCTCCTCAATGGAGATCAGAGGAGAGCATGTATTAGAGGGATAGGGAAACATAGCACCTGCAGCTAGAGAAAGTAAAGAAGTAACTACATACACAAGGGAGGAGAAAGAAGTGCTAGTCCCCTCTGTATAAGGCATCTCACAGTCAGCACAGTTATTCTAGCACCACCTTTATTTTACTGCAGTCATCATATAGTTTAAAATCTATATTTATATCGATTTCTGGTGTGACTTCTGGTTGACCAAATAGGCATGTTTAGACCTCTAGAATAGGAAATCTAATTTCTACAGTAAATTATTTATTTTTATTTAGATTGAAAAATACAAAATTCACTGCAAAAAAAAAAAAAAAAAAAAGAATGATAGGGATGGAAATATACAGAGAATGTTTTAGCAAAAAGGTTGTTGTGGGTAACTGAGGGCATCTGATTTGAATATGTAAGTAGAAAAGAAAGGTGGCTTTGTGCAGGTCAACAGACAGTTTATCATTTAAATTCCAGCCTCTCTAAACGTGGGCTAAGGCATTTAGAAGTATTTGAGGAGTTATGTAGTTGAACTAACTGGGAAAACTGATATGACAACTTTAATTTTAATGTGAGCAACATCAAGTGCAAAAAGAGACAGCTGCTGCTGATAATTATATAGCAGCTTTGAAAAAAGGGCAACGTTTCCCTCTTTACATAACTATTATTTTTAATTGGTGGTAGAACTATCGGGAAATTTTTTTATAGAGGGTTCAATGAGTGCATCTACACCTCCTGCCGTTGGGATGATAAATTGTCTATGAAATTGCTTGACATTTGTGAGTTCTTTCAGCTTCTGGACATATAATTTGGCCAAGAGGCTTGGATTATGGCTATAACAGGCAATAGCCATCAATACGCCACACCACAGCCAAATCTGACAGTAACAAATCTGTCTTGCTCATTTACTCACTCACTCACCTTCAGTAACCACTTTATCATGGCCAGGGTCACAGTGGATCCGGAGCTCATTCCGAGAACACTGGGCATGAGGCGGGAATACAACATGAATGGGACAACAGTCAGCTTAACTTGCTAGTTAGCTAAATATGATGAACCACAGAGATTGAGAACAATTTGTTTTCATCTGTGGAGGATTGCCAACTTCTCACTGCCAACTTCTCCTACCCCTGTCAACTTCACTGACAAGGAAATGCTAGATGATACAAATCACAGAATCTTATATATCTTATATCTAATACATAACAATTTTGTCATATCTGTTTAATTAATTAATCTGATTAATTAATTAATTTTTTGGAAGTCTTTAAACCTAACGTGTACAAAATGGGGAACATTTTATACTTGAAATGTTGACAATGTTTGTATATGTTACATTCCACAAATCACAGTTAGAATACAACTACTGCAATGAATGTAATGAATGCTAATCCTTAATGAATGCTTCACTTTATTTGGATTGGCTGCTCTATAAATGATCTATAGACCAGCGGCAAGGCCAGAAATTGAACAATGGGTGGGCCTGGGTCAAACAGCGTGGACAAGTATTTGAAAAGAAAACTCAAATGCTAGTAGTAACTCAAAAGAGCTTACAGTAAATGACTGCAGAAAGTGGCCAATGAGTCGAACGGCTCTCAGTTTTGTGCCGGTTCGATAAGCCTACTCGTGGCCTAATTCACTTCAGTTTACAACACACAGTACGTCATCACAAATGCCAGTTGTTTTTGCACATCGCACAGAAAAGTTTACAGCAGTTGCTGAGCAACGTCATTCAATGCACTGTGGCAGCTCCTAGCGAGGGAGAACTGTTTTTTTTTTTTTTTTTGGTGAATAATAGTAACAAGACCGCTGTGTAACTCCTAGCTCCAAGTGCACTTTTTTGTGTGGGCCAGGCCTCCCCGTAGATTCACCACTGTTATAAACTGTCATGCAAGGTCATATGATGATATTAAATCAAATGATATTTAAATGATATCAAATGATAAATCAAACATATTATAATGACAGCATTAATAAAAAAATAAAGAAACATGTGATTTGCCTTGCAGCCAATGCTGCTGTCAGAGCTATGATGTTATAGAAAATTGATCAAAACCTTCTTACCTTCTGCTATAATGTTTTGTTTTTTATCTTTCAACATGTCATGAAATGACATGAAACCTTCAGTACATGAAGGTACATGAACATGAAGGACAAATGGACCATCCAAATAAAGCGAATGCAAAAGGGACAAGCTGAAAATCTGTACACTGTGTATACAATATCTACTAAACATCAACAACTTAAAAACTGTTAACATAATCTTTATAATTAGCTGATAGTCTGATTCATGACCATGTTTAGATGGTTTATCGACTGTGTTACCTAATGCTGGGCAATGCTGGGCAGTAGTCGCTCAGCAGATAGGGCTCTGGACTACTGGACGCAAAGTTGTGAGGTTAAATCTTGGTACCACCTGGCTGCCAGTGTTGGGCCCTTAACCTTCATCCGCTCAGCCTAGTTGTAAGTCACTTTGGATAAAAGTGTCTGCCAAATAAGTTTAATTTAAATCTGGTCAAAGTGTGAAATATGTTACAGCAGCACCTTACCGTACTATGTCATTACTATATAAACACATTCACACATGCAATTAAAAAGATATGGCATGGAAAAAAGTGCGGTAGGACATGCTGCCTCACGCTTCTCACAGAGGTCATGAATTAAAAACTTTGGTTAAATAAACAGCTTATCTGTCCTGTAAGACATGTTATAAAAATGTTTCAGAAATGTGGGATGAATTAGTACATATATAGATCAGGTGACTATCAACAGCTACCACATCATAAAATATAATGACCAATCATGTTTCAGTGTGCAAATACAAGCCATGCAGTCAGGATGGGCACATTTCCAATTTGCGTATTCATGCGATATTAATCTGGATTTTTGCCTAGGCTAAATGTGTGCGTTTATGTTGGCTAATGACTGCCACAACAAAACATTTATGAATAGTGAATATAAAAAATATGGCATTTAAAACACGTTTTGTGTGACTAATAACTAGAGCTATAAAAATACATTAAAAGAATCCTGTTGCAAGTCCTGCACTCTTAACCTTGGTCTCTTGTTCTCTCTTGTCCTGTTTCTCTTTTCAGTTACTATGAAACAGCCTACTTCCTCTTTCCAGCAGCTTCGAATACAACAGCCACTTTCATGCAAAGTACCTTCTCACCCAGCTGGAGCTGTTCCAGAGCATCTAAACTCTCAAATGCGAGCATATTGAATGAGAATGTTGTTGAGATAGCTGGGAAAAGGTGTTGCACTATCCACAAATTATTAGAGACAGCAGGCACCTATAAATAGTTGTTATAAGTAAATGTTTAAGTCACAGGCTCCTGGGTTGTGTTATGCATTGGAATAATTCCTCTTTGCTCACACACCTCTCTAATTCCCACGGACACACGGTAAAACTAGATAGAAACCTCTAAAAGTGTGCAGACAACAGCACAGCTGATTTTACATCCACATGGTCCTGATAAACCAGAAAATCCATGTCTGCAATCTTTTATACACATGTCCAGACACCAGCATGAGGTGATGTCTGTGAGCATAAGTCTGTCCTGACTCAGTGTGCATACATGACAAGTGAGGCACGTAGCCCGGCCTGACATGCTCTAATGTGTTGCCTGGAAGTATGCTGTGAAAGAATACACACATACACCTGTACTATGCAGTATTATATATTTAATCTGTAATTATAATAACTAATGAAAAAATATATATGCAATAAATCTCTGATAAATTGTGCATTATGCTACTTTCTTTACATAAAATATGCATGAAATGAAACTGAAGCTAACTGCTAACGTAGCTCATTCTAAACATATCACATATATTGTACCAAGGTGATACAAAAATTCTGCTTTTGTCACAGCATGTGACAATTTAACACAGAATTTCATTAAACATCAAAATCAAAGGACTCATATTCTCCATGAAAGGATATGTTAGCTAGATTATAGCTGTGTGTCAAACTGCATATTTATGGACCATTCTAGATGATTATTTAGCATACAAAAATTGCTGTACGCTGTAAAACATTAATGACTGTATATATTAGTGGACAGCATAGCGCCATTTACTCCCATTGTGCAGTTTTGAAGCCTTTTTTGGTCAAAATGGGAGTCTTGTGAAAATTGGAGCCAGAGAATGCACAGTAGACGTGACCAAGTCAGTCAGTGGGTCTGCCTGCTCATATTGGTGATGGATAAGTGTCAGGAGCATTCACACTGTGAGATACCTGTAGCTAAGTAATATGTCAAATTGTAAATTGTAGTCACATAATTTTTGCAAGAATATTGATTTTAGCATTGTCAGATTTTAGAGCTTTGAGTCATGATTGACTGAGCTACCATTTGCTAGCTAGCTTATATATCCATCATTTTAATCAAAGAAATGTAAGTATAAGTAGCTAATGTAAGGTACCGACTGAAATTACACTGGTAAACAACATTCAACATTTACACTCAACGCAACCTCTTTTTTTTGTATTGAATTGCTGCTCTCTATGATTTTCATCTAGCTCTGAGACCTGCAGCAAGTTACACCTCTGAAGGGAGAAGCGTGACTGGCTAGCCTTACCAAGCTACTTCAAGTGTTTGAAATTTCAAATTATTATGAAATTTAGCTAGTGTTAGCTGCCTTGGTTTATGTCATCACTTCACTCACTTATGTTGGTTTGCTAGTTATAATGTCAGAACATTGAGCTAGCTTAGACATCAAAATGAGCAACATACCGGAAAAACTGCAAAGAACTCTGTGCTGTTACAACAGTTTACGGCAGGACAGGATGAGACTTTGTTACAGAACAGTCAAGAGCTTTAGGTGTGTTTTGGAAAGTGTGTGTTC
>CM041000.1:5121910-5154770 GCA_022985145.1 Pangasius djambal | reverse complement strand
GCAGCACAATGCATAACATCATGCAGATACAGGTCAAGAGCTTCAGTTAATGTTCACATCAAACATCACAATGGGGAAAAGTGTGATCTCTGTGACTTCAATCGTGACATGGCTGTTGGTGCCAGATGGGCTGGTTTGAGTATTTCAGAAACTGCTGATCTCCTGGGATTTTCACACACAACAGTCTCTAGAGTTTACACAGAATGGTGCGAAAAAAAAGGAAAAAAAAAAACATTGAGTGAACGACAGTTCTGTGGGTGGAAAAGCCTTGTTGGTCAGAGAAAAATGGCTGGATTGGTTCGAGCTGCCAGGAAGGATATAGTAACTCATATAATAATTATTTACTTCCGTGGTGAGCAGCAAAGCATCTTAGAATGCGCAAAACATCGAACCTTGAGTTGGATGGGCTACGACAGCAGAAGACCACATCAGGTTCCACTCCTGTCAGCCAAGGACAAGAATCTGAGGCTATCATGGGCACATCATGCTTGCTTTTATGTGCATAAACATGAACTTGTATATGTCTTTCAAGTTTTGTGCGAATCCATGCAACTAAGATGTTTGAGTAAAGTAGGCTCTGCCTTGATAGAATTGGTTACGATGTGGGGATCATATTGTTTATAAGTTATTGAGAATAACACTCAAATTTCTGAAGATACGGCTAGTTAACTAGTTCATAGGTTTAGCATATTATGAAATTTAGCTCAAAATTGAAACGTCAGAGGAGCTTAATGGTCCAAACTACAAATTAATTTGGATTTAGCCATGGAATCATACAAAATTGTCTCTAGGCTTCAGGGTTTTCGAGATATACAATGTTGCTCTATAGTGCCACCATTAGGCTGAATGGGTCCATCTCACTTGCTGAAGTAGCAGGAGGGAGTACTATCTATTGACCAAATTTCACACCTCTACAACTTGTGCTTTGGTCTGCATGATTCATTTTAAGGGAGAAAATAAGAATAAGAAAAACTTACATGCCTCCAGGATTCCATTATTAGTCATGCATAGTTATGCTGCTGCTAGGATATGCTGTAGATGTCCTATCAGTAAAGTGAATTCTGTACAGTAATAAAGGTTTCATTTTTGGAATCCATTTCATATTATCTGTATTACAAATATCAAATATCTTAAGGCCACTTATTCTGGACTTTTGTGGAACCATGCCTAATAGCAATTGTATGAGGAAGCAATGCTGAGGCTGATTTCTTTGTAGCCCAGGCTGTAGTTTCATACAGCCTATCAGTGATATCACAGAGTGAAACGCCCCCTAGCTCTCCATTTGGGGTGATATTTTTTCCACCCCTATCACTGGCACATCCATAAGACATCATCAGAAATGACTGTGAATGCACGTCAATACATTCACGGGAGTACTGAGGTGGGTTATCTCATTACATATACCATTGTAGGAGGCAAAGGTAGCACATATTGTCATATAGAAATTACACTAAAGGACATATGAAGTTTAGTGTTTTTAGTTTAAACTTTTCAGTTTAGCATATTTTGTATTCACAGAAACCGAAGCATTAACCTAGAGCATTATGAACTTGAAACGCTTGAAAAATTCGAACTCACAATTGTAGCCGCCTATATGCTTTTAAGTGTGTGTGTGTGTGTGTGTGTGTGTGTGTGTGTGTGTGAGTGTAATTTGCCCCACATCAGTCTTATTATGTCATCAATGAGACCTTGTGATATAATGCATTGGTCAACCCTAATAGTTTCACTGTCAGGCTATAACTAGGAATTAGACTTAATACCTCCCATCTAATATCAGAACCAGCGACCAGTGAGAGAACCCTCAAGAGTACCATCAAAAATCCTACTAAGAGACTAGTTTACATCTAGATACATCTACATCTACAGACAAGATTAATTTACAGATAAGGTGATGCCAGTTTTCTTGCATGACGATGAGGATCCATAGAGCAAAGGTTATTGCAGCAGGCTCCCAATTCTTGTGGCTGAGTTTATAGTCATATCACTTGCCCTGTGGTTGAGTCAAACATACATTATGCTTTATAGCATAACCAAAGCTGTAGTAAAGCCATAGTGGTTAGAGTACTTAACTAATTTAGCTAAACTGTTTAGGGTGTGTCGGTGGTTAGCAAACACTATATGGTAAATTGATACATTTTCCCAAAAAATTGCACTGGAGATAATTAATTAAAAACCTATGGAACACAGTAAGAAAAAAGGGCATGAAATACCATAAAGTAATTACATAAACTGGTGTTGTTTCACGGATATGATATTACAGACTGGACAGCTGATTGTTGTCTCAGTGTGTCACAACCAGCTGTGTAGGTTTTCCCATCCGTGTCACAAGCGTAAATTTGGACCTGTGTGTGGAATGTACATAATCTATAATTCCATCATATATACATGGGGAAAACATTGTTTCTTCATACAAAAGTACCTTGAGTTCTACTGGTTCTAGAAGTCATTGCACATAAACAGTTACTCAGCAGCTTACTCACTGTAGTGAACACCTACTTTAGTTCATCTGGGAATAATTAGGAATTTATTTGGGAATAGTCATCTGCATAGTGCCAGTAAAGCCAAACTATACTGTCTAGCTTATATTTGTCAGAATCTGAACTTTAGAATGACATGCTTAATTTGCCTCCTTTACGTTGACTGAGTCCAGAGGCAAAGTAGGCCACTGAGTCCTGAGTGTAGACTGCCACCTATGGGTAACACGTGGAAGTGCACATTTTCCTTGTTCAGCTTTCTTAGACAAAGAAGTACGTATATCTTGATCATCTTGATAAAGTGAAGTCTTCAGCCATCCTTATATTTGGGTAAATGAACATGCTGATATTAAAAGCAGATAGTAGAGATCTTATTTAAATTCTTCTTCAGTAGGCATAGGAATGTCCAAATTCAGAGCATGCTTTCTTTTCTTTATTTAATAAAAAAGTTAAATTACTTTCCAAGCCCAGAATGAATGAAATTAATCCTCCTCTATTGCTGTCATGTCTTTAAATTCAAATTTGAAAAAAAAAAACCCTGCTGTATTTTGTATTTAAATTAACTTCTGATCTTTTTTTTTTTTTTTTTTTAAAACAAGGATCGTTGTTTTCCAAATGCAATTTGTCTTTCATCGTAGAATGCATTATCCTGCCTGTTTGTTGTTGGTTAAAACAATTCTGATAACTGTGCTGTGTGCTGGTGGAGCACCAACAAGCAATTAGCTCTGCTCTGTCAGAGAAATCAGAATGTCTACAGCCCCATCATTGGTCATTTGTGAGTGTGCATGTGTGAAAGAGCGAGAAGCTATGATATGGTTTTTCATCTACTGACGTTCACAAAATCACTTAAGGGTTGTGTTTAAGAGCGATAAAGAGCTAGAGAAGTAGCAAGTGGCGAATATAAAGTAGTACAGCACTAGGGGGAAATGTTTAATGCTCAACAATTGCACAATAGGAAATGTATGTAATGAGCTAGAGGAACTAAGAGAATGGAAGAAGTGTTCACATAAAAACATTTTGCTGTGAAGCAAAAATTATAGTCAGTTATGGCCATGAAAGAAAAAGAAAACATGACACAATAAGCAACAAGGCTGTACATCAAGAGTCTTTACACATGTAACACATAAAATTCTATATATGCATAGTATATATGTTTATATGTATTATATGTATAAAATATATTTTATTCCTTTTAACCCTGGTTCAGCTGACAGGCTGAATTAGTGATTGGAACTTTACAGATTTAACCCAGAGGCTTGAAATGGTGATGCGTTTGTTCTTATAATCTTTTAACATACTACCATTTTGATATATTTCTGTGAACCAGTACCACTTATAATAGACTATTCATGAAGATTGTCTTTTCTCTTGGCACTTCAATATTTTGTCTAAAAAGTAACAGCAGCAAACCGCTATATTATAGTTTCCCATGATCCACCAGAAATACATGCATCACTCCTCAGCTGGTAAAACCTCAAACTGCTGCTCACTTCTCAATTCACTTCTACATTTTGAGGTAGTGTTTTTTTAAACTGACCACACAAACCGAGACACACACACACACACACACAAACACACAATCACTTCCCCAACACAAAAACATACCACATGCACCACAAACCACAGACTCCCGTGGAAGGGAGATTCTGTTGAACCCTTTATTGCACCATCCGTCTTGGTGCCATGTGCCTCAAGTTGGGGTAATAACTACAGAGGTGTCATGATGTCAGACACCAAAGACATTGTGCAAACAGGATATGCTGACTGCTGTGGCCAGCAAAGATAGAGTAGACCTTTCCAAACCTGAGGTATTCTTTGTAAGAGCAGAACAACCTTTTGTTTTCTTATCAGAGACACCATGCAGCTTTAGTAGCATTATTCAAACACAAGGTGTAAAACCATATCATCTCACATTTGCTATGCTTCCTGACACCGGTGAGATGAGGATCAACTGGAGGACCCATCCGTATGGAACATGCAGATATATGACAAATAAAATAAAATAAGTGTCTCTTTTATGCTGTGGGGGGCATTTGACTGACATTTGGGTCCATTTGTCCCCTTATAGGGACAGGTTATTCTGACTGATCACCTTTCTCCTATGATGAATCATTTCTATCCTGATGGGAGTTGTCCCTTCCAGGATAAAAATGCCCCATTCACAGGGCATCTCACTGAATGGTTTGACGAGGATGAAAACGATGTAAATCATATGCTATGGTCCTTGCAGTCACCAAATCTCAACCCAGTGTGTTATATGGCATCACCTCCTCCATCACCATTATCAAAACATTAAATCAATTATCAAATTAACAGAATATATTTTGGAACAGTGGTGTTCATCTTTCCAGTACAGTTCTAGATACTTGTAGAATTTATTCCAATGCACACTGAAGCAGTTCTGGTGGCTTGTATTGGCCCAACACCTTATTAAGACACTTTATTTTGTTTTCCCATTAATATGTTGATCCATTTGAACATATTTGGACATAGTAAAGTGGCTTCAGTAGATTACAACTCTACCTAGTTCAACAAATTGTAACCGTAACTTGTTATGTTGTTGAAGATTTCAGAGACAATTATATTACAGGTTTTCTTGAAAACATCACCTTACTTTCCATTAGCAGCTTTCCAAGAGTCATTTTGTTTTTGAGAGATACTGTTAATGCTGTTTGGATCTGTAACATGTTAAATTGATTTTCATATTCACTTCTAAGGTTTTTCCTGTAAGTTTAAGACCTAGTTTATTAGTTTATTAGCTTGGAGTCATCCTCCAAATATCCAAACAGATTAATATCGCACCCACTTTATAGACACACATAAGAAACCATACTTTCAATTTGCTTGCAATAATAGGGAAAGGTGGGATCACTTGTAACACTATCAATTGCTCCAACCAGTGACAAACTACAGTGGTGACAATCACAGCTCAGAAAAAAGAATCATCAAAAGTGGACTACTGAAAGTAATTTTCCCTATCTGGAGATCTTAAGAATTCATATTATTCAGTTAGGTCCGGAAGTATTTGGACAATGACAGAGTTTTTGTGATTGTTATTGTCAAAATCTACAGTCAAGAGACGCCTTCATGAATGTAAATACAGAGGGTTTACAGCAAGGTGCAAACCATTGGTAACATTCAAGAACAGGAAAGCCAGATTAGACTTTGCCAGAAAACATCTAAAAAAGCCTCCCATGTTCTGGAATAAGATTCTTTGGACTGATGAAACCAAGATTAACGTGTACCAGAATGATGGGAAGAGAAAAGTATGGTGAAAGAAAGGAACAGCTCATGATTCAAAGTATACCACATCATGTGTCAAACATGGTGGAGGCAGTGTTATGGCATGGGCATGTATGGATGCCAATGGAACGGGCTCACTGGTGTTTATTGATGATGTGACTGCTGACAGAAGTAGCAAGATGAATTCTGAGGTGTATAGGTCTATACTCTCTGCTCACACTCAGCCAAATGCTACAAAACTGATAGGACGCTGCTTCACAGTGCAGGTGGATAATGACACTAAACATACTGCGAAAGCAACTCAAGACTTTTTGAAGGCAAAGAAATGGAATATTTTTCAATGGCCGAGTCAGTCGCCTGATCTCAACCCAATAGAGCTGCTTTTCACTTACTGAAGACAAGACTGAAGGCAGAAAGACCCACAAACAAGCAGCAACTGAAGGTGGCTGCAGTGAAGGCCTGGCAAAACATCTCCAGGGAGGAAACTCAGAATTTGAGTTTTGAGAACATGGGCTCCAGACTTCAGGCAGTCATTGACTGCTAAGGATTTTCATCCAAGTATTAAAATTATGGTTATATTTACAATTATGTCACTTTGTCCAAATACCTTTGAGCCCCTGAAAATGGAGGTACTTTGCTGAAAATGGCTGTAATTCCTAAATGGTAAATGCCATATTTTTGTGGAACCTCTTAAAATAAAGCTGAAAGTCGACACTTCGATCACATCTTGATTTTTTATTTTTTTTTCAAATCCATTGTGGTGGTGTATAAAGGCAAAATCACAAAAACTCTGTCATTGTCCAAATACTTCTGGACCTAACTGTATATACACAGTGGGGTCTAAAAGTAGTGAAAATGCTTCTATTTTGCATTCTTTTCTAATTTAATACAACAATTTTCCTTACAAACTATATTATTGACAACAACTTGAGTGAAAAGAAAAATGTTTGAAATATTTACATGAGTTTCAGAGTTTCTTAGTACGTAGCTACGTCCCTTTTTTTTTTTTTGCTTTAATGACAGTATACACTCGAGCTGGCACGGACTCCACAAGTTTGTGCAAAACCTTACGATCCATTTTTAGATCAAATCCATCAGAGTGTAGTCTGAACACATGTTTCAGTAGAAGAGATTAGGCCTGAGGAAAATCTGACCTTCTGTATAAAGCAGTTAACATGGTCAATATCACACATTAGCTTACATTTAAATAGGGACCTAGAAATTGTGCAGAACCTTGAATATAAAATATTCAAGATATTGAACACTTGCTTTCTTTGTTTTAAATATTTCAAAATTCTAAAACTTTCTGTTTATTTCCAATTTAAAAAAAAAAAAAAATCCCAGATTTTCAGTGTGGTCTCAAACTTTTAGACCCCTGTATAGACACAGCAGTGAATATAGCAGGATGATGCCATGCCATGCTTACTCCTAATTCACTGTTAATGAGCATATGGATTTCTCACCTATAGATTAATGCTGTGTAAAGATTTAGGCAGCAAGTGAGAAAAAAAACTGTTGGGGTAAACAAATCATATATGCAGTGTCAACATATATTCATGTGGAAGAATAGAAGGTAACGGAAGGTAAGAATGATGATGCATTCACATGAAACAGAGAAAGAATTACATGTCTGTTGTGCAGCCTTACGCAAAACAGTTTCCTGGAAAATGCTCCAATTTTTTATTTCCAAGATTTATCTCCAATGGAATATAAGTATCTGTATTCATACTGTTAGTAAAGATAGACAAGCTACATTTATGACATTCAGGTTTATTAGATTTTACACACTTGATACAATCTAAAGTTGTAAATAAAAAAATAATTATTCTCTTTTGTTATGTTTATTTTCATAGCAAATTAGAGCAATTTTTTGGATGCTTTGCTTGCGAATAACTAGCATGAATTATCATTTCAGCTTCTGGCCAGTACTTTAACTGAAAACATACAGTAAACATAAACACTATTTATAGTTTTAAATACAAATTTGACACAAAATATTAAGGATAGTCTTTAAATGGTTCAGTTGAATTAGTCAGTCTTCATGTTTGTAAATAATTGTCTTTGCCTAAAAGTTCATATAAGTTTTATTGGTTAAGCTGCAAATAAGAATGAGGGAAAGTTATTTTTTTAATAATGTCCTCTGTGCAAAATAGCTACACATATACCTTATAATGGTATTGATATAAATGCTATAATATTCATTAATTCATTCATCTTCAATAAGTGCTTTATCCTGGTCAGGGTTGTGGTGGATCTGTAGCCTGTACCCGGTTGTGTCATACAAAAGTTTGCATCTCCAGTATTGGTAAAGAATTGTCTGTATCATAATTATTACTTATGAATGTAGATAACATAAATGAAGATCAGCTTTTGCTCAGTATATTAATTAGAACATAAACTGTATGCACCTGGTTGCTTAAAAGCACATGAATATTTCAATTAAATTAGGAATTTAGTATGCCAAGAAAATGTGTAACAACTGAGATGAGAGAATATAGTGAACCTCTATATCAAAATAAGTCCAAAATAGTTTTACACATGTTCTTTGAATCACTTTGAATCACACAAAGGAATTTAAGTTATGTGAATACCAATAATGTGAAATCTCACGCAAAAAAAACAAAACAAAACAAAAAAAAAAAGTAAGTAAGTAAGTAAGTAAGTAAGTAAGTAAGTGAGTAAATAAATAAATAAATAAATAAATCCTCTTCCTGACAGACACTTGAATGAGGTGCCCCTTCTGGAAAGAACATAATTAAAGGCAAACGTCACAAGAGGTATGAGTGGAAACCTAAAGCTGAAATATGTATCTGAAGCATATTTAATAAATTATGCATCCCTTATTTACTAATGGCCTATCGACTGCAGGTCCGTTGAGCCTGATAGGATGTCAGAGATGCAGAGAAAAGGATGAAGGGCTGGAAGGATGAGAGGAGGGAGAGACAGCACTTAAAAGGGTCTCACTTCTCTCTGGGGAAGATAAACTAATCTTTTTTTTTCCATGCTTTCTCTCAAAGTGCTGTTTTTCTGCATTCATGTCTCTCGAATGACAACTGAAACAAAAAGTGAGGATAAATATCTCACACAGTGAGATAGTGTTATTTCAGATTTAATGAAATATCCTAATGAGTGACAGCATAAAAATATGCTTTAAAAATATTGCATATTAATGTGTTTTTGAGATAGCAGAAGATTGTACAAATGTACCTTTTCAAGATCTTATACACTGACCTTCTGAATTCCTTAATGGAAATCTTTTGACATATGGGGACCTTTAAACATCTAAACTGTGCTTTTTAAAACGGTATGTCCAAACAAAGGTCAGAATGTATCAAGAAAAAATGCCAATGTTTTTAAGCAACATACATCTCATTTGGGGGTCACATTTGATGTACTGGTAGAAATGGATCAGGATTAATATAAAGAAAAGAAAGGGGAAAAAGACATTTAAAAAAAAAATGTACACACACTTAATGACTTTTATAACAGCAAGACAGCTCACGTAACACTGCTACACCATCTACAGGTTACTGAGGGTAACGTCATACAGTCTGATAGAATCTCATAGAAAACCTTTATGAAATTATGAAAATACACCATGCATAGACTATATATCTTTACAAAGACATAATTATACGATAGTAAAAACGAATAGTTTAATAATTACATGTTGTATTTTTAAAATAGATTTAATTCATCGAAAGATTCATCACTTTTCTTTTTCCTCCCAGACTGGGAGACGCAGCAAGATGTCAGACACTACTGACCAACGGCTGAAGAGTTGCTGAATCCTTTCTTCAATGTTCTTATCTGGGACAGACCATTCACTCGTGTGGCACCGCTGCTGGGAAATCAATGGTATCAATGGAGTCAGGACTAGATCGACACCAAGCATCTCCAGGAATAGGATAGCATTGTACAGTATCCAGGGACTCCAGAAATATACCGAAACAAGACAGTGGGCCTCAGTTTATTTCAGTGTTTACATTTATTTAGATGGTATGTAATGGCTGAAATATAATCGCAGAAGGAATGAACGTCTTGTTTCTTTAGAATGTGAATCCTTCTACTACAATGAAAACTAATGAAGAATCAAGATTCAAGATTTTTATTTGTTACATACACGGTTAAATACAGTATATGACTATACATACTGAAAATCACATATGTGCAACTAATATGCACTTTTGTACCTGTTCCTATTTTTATAGAAATTACTACTGATTCTGGCTGACAAAAATGTGTAGCAAAAACTCATCTCCCTATTTTTGAAATAGGATGGATGCTTTTAATGGAAGCCATAGTTAGATACCATTATAAGGAGCCTTATTATCTGTCACATATGGATTACAGTACAGAGAAATTCTTTCCTTGCATATCCAAGATTCTTAGCCATGATGCAGTGCCCCTAGCACAGATGGGTTAAAGGCCTTGATTAAGGGCCTAACAGTGGACTTCCTGAGCCGCCACCCAGAGCCTATAACCACTAAGTCACCACTGCCCACCATGTTTGTACACCTTTGCAAAACATGTACCTTCAGGCAGTTTGCTCAGTTCACTAGCGGCAGCTTGTTGGGCAGTGGTGGCTCAGTGCTTAACGCTGTGGGCTTAACGCTGTGATTGGAAGCTTAAGAGTTCAAACTGTCCAACCCTCTATGCTCTAGGGGGACCATATTACCATATGACCCTGTGCTCTGACCACAGCTTCCTAAAAAGTTAGGATATGTGAAGAAAAGAATTTCACTATACTGTACTTGCATATGTGACAAAAATGTCTATCCGTCTGCCTGTTTGCGTGGTCCACTGATGTCCAGTATTTACCACTAAAAATTCTTCCCTCAATCCCCCATATAGCATTTTTTGCTTTTGCCTGAGATATTATTAATATGTAAGGGCACCATAAGGAAATCAATTAAGCAATCTGCCATTGGAGCTGAGAGGGGCAAGAATGCTTGCATATTCACTTCAGCTGACATCATTAAAAAAACATCTATTCCTGTCAGATGCCTTGACTTTGTTTAATTAGTTTCCACAATGATATTGAGCAAACTTTCAAGTACTTACCAGAATAATGTTGATTCTGTATGATCATCATAATAATGTATACTGGATAGGAAAGTTTTCTCCCTATATTCCAAGGCTGTAAATTGGCTGCTGCACGCATCCCAGAAACATAGCCTAATATACAGTATAGAAAAATAAAACTGGTAAATGCAAGGAAATGAAACTATAATTAATCCTTCTGTCACAGCTCTAATCCTCTTTTAATTCTCAACACAATCAACACAAACACATTAAACACAATCAGTGTTTAATGTGCTGCTGAATGTTTACATATGTACAATATGTATACACCGTCGGGCTGCAATATGAAAAAAATTTAGTGTCCACAGAATATCGCACACTGGATTGCGTCTCATGTGTCCCATTGACCCCTTCCACAGCCACAATGCATCCTGGGAACCATTAAGGAAACCCGAGAACACCGCAACCACACAAGAAACACACAAACACAATCAAGCAGAAGGGATGGCTTACCAACACCCCTGATGTGAGAGTGCTATAGTGAGGTGATGGTAGAAATACAGCATATTGATTGCTTAAATTTCCCTCAAATGCTCTGAGACCAGTGAGAGAAGCTTTATGAAAATGAAAGATTTCACGGTAAGACAATGGAAGCATAAACACTTGATGAAAATGTGAACTTGACCATGTGTCCGTCTGCTATATTTGGCATTTAAAATCATATCTGGACACTTTTACTTACCCTTCTCCATTGAAGAAGCTGATTCAGTGGACCATATTAGCGGTCAGAGCATGCTGGTCAGGCAGTCAGTGGTTTGGGGCGCAAGTACGGATCACTGACCGCAGCCTGCCATTGATCCCTCACTCAATTAGATTATTGTGGGCCCCAAACGGCAATGCCTGCAGAATCTCTGAGGCCTGCCGGAGGAAAGGCGAGAGGGGCATCAGGCTCAGGCAGATGGAAGGCAGTGGAGATAGATGGATGTGAAAACGAGTGAGCGGAGTGACAGTCCAGGGACCGATTGATCTTCCCGTCATTTCCCTTCCACTCTCCTACTCTCTGTTCTCCTCCCTCCTCACTCAGCCTCTCTCCACATCCACCTCCCCCCTTGCTTGCTGTCTCTCAGTGTACAAATACTGTTGAGCTCCACTGTATTGGATTTATGAGTTAATGGGGATGTCAAGACATAACAGATTGGGAAATGAGGAAGAGGAGAAGTGGGGGGGGGGGGGAGTTCTGTCTTCTCTCTGTCTTCACTTCCCTCTTTCATTCTTTCTCCTGCTTGGGATGTTGTAGGTAAAGTGTGTAGATAAGTTTGCAAAGTAAGTGCAAGTGAATGTCAATGAAGGGATGTACTTTTGTGCTGATTTATAGCCAAAATAGTTTGGGGTGCTTGGTTTATGCACACTTTAATAACGTCGATTAAGACAAATTTCCATTCAAAACAAAATACAACTAAACCTTACGTATTCTGTATGTCATTGTACAGTATGTGCCCATGAAGTAGCTAATCACATGGTTTTTTTCTTCGCTCAACTCAATATATATACAGTCAGGTCCGGAAGTATTTGGACAGTGACAGAGTTTTTGTGATTTTGCCTTTATACAAGACCACAATGGATTTGAAATAAAACAATCAATATGTGATTGAAGTGTAGACTTTCAGCTTTATTTTAAGAGGTTCCACAAAAATATGGCATTTACCATTTAGGAATTACAGCCATTTTCAGCAAAGTACCTCCATTTTCAGGGGCTCAAAGGTATTTGGACAAAGTGATGTAATTGTAAATATAACCATAATTTTAATACTTGGATGAAAATCCTTTGCAGTCAATGACTGCCTGAAGTCTGGAGCCCATGTTCTCAAAACTCAAATTCTGAGTTTCCTCCCTGGAGATGCTTTGCCAGGCCTTCACTGCAGCCTGTTCCGGACCTAACTATATATGTATATATATAATTATCACACAAAAAGGAGATAACAGGTTTCTGCCCGTCTTGTTGACCATGTCTGTAAGAAGAGGGCCTGCAAGGCCTGATGTCATGCACAGGGTTCTATCGATTCTTTATCTGGCCTGGCCAGGCAGCTGCAGGCCATCTTGTCATCAGGAGAGGGGAGGCGGATCCTCTTTCATCCCCTCATCGATTGCATTGCAAACCATGCCTGCGCTTCTGGTATGCAAGGTCTGGCTGCCTCAGTACCACACTTGATGCTCAGTCCAGGTATCTGACTCAAAACCAGTAGTGAGGTTTTTGGATCTGAGTTCTTTGGCTCCAGATGCAGTATTCGAAAAATATGCATGAAACTTATTTCTAAGAATTATATTATTATCTTTACCAGGTCATACAGAGAAGTAGCCTGGAACGAAGCAGTCTACAGAAACATAGAAAGTGTAACTTTACTTAGGCTTTTTATTATACAGTAAATTGGTCTAACATCTAAAATATAGAAGAACTTTTCGAGCCAGATGCGAGAAAAATATAGGAGAAAAAATTATCTATAGTAAAATCTTTTGTACAAGGTAGCTTTCTTGTTTCATTTAGTAACTTACTTAAGGAATATAAACATGGAAAGAGACATGTCTGAATGAGTGCTATTTTTAGTGTAAATGTCACATTTAGAAGTCCTCTCTTGACTTTGAAATAGCTTATCTGTTTCAGGAAGTTGTATAGGATTACACCATATGGTAGATAGTGTGTGCAATGTGTTTAGTGTATAATTAGAATACCTTTCAAAATTATAGACACACAATTTAGCCAAAGTTACAAAGATGCAGTGAGAGACTTAGTGACTAATTATTAGTGAAACAACAGCAATTTTATCTAATGGTGCTGCTTTTTCCCCCATTTGTCATCTATGTTTGTCTAGATTTTCTGTCTAGAAGATTTTACAGTGAAGCAGAGCTGGACATACACCGCTCTGTCTTTAGGAGAAACGTAAATGTAGGAATTATTCCTCTTAGACAACACTTCCTGTCAGAGGTTTCTTGCCTCCTGCCCTTGGAAATGGTGAGTGCCTCTTTCTGTCTGCCATATTAAAATTGTTCAATAAGTGTTTCCACAATCCTTTCATCAGCCACTCTCATTTCCCAGTGACATTTTTATATTTTGCTGTGTTTTCGGTTTTATTTTTAAATAGCTGTTTCTCAGGAACAAAAAGTTCAATTGAGCTATAAAGTCCAATAATAAAGTCACAATTTGGTGTGCTGCATCGATCTGTAAGTGTATTTTAAATCATCACTGAATTACATCAAAAACATGGCCACATTCAGCCATGAAAATCAGTTAACCGTGAATCTTGTAGACCAAACTGTATGGCGTAGAGACATGAAACTTGGTCAACAGGTAGTACTCTCTCCCACTACTCAGGCCAGCAAGACAGGCCTGATCAGCCTAATGGTGGCGCTATAGCAAAGGGTTTTACGTTTTGGTCCGTATCTCATGAACCGTGAAGCCTAAAAACAAATTTACCTTTCCACTGATTCTTTGGGTTCTCTCAAATAAAAAAAGCCTTCAGAACCATTTAGCTCCACCCACTTTGATTTTTTTTTTGATAATTTGCATAATATTCAAAACTTACTTTGGCAAACCAGTCCCAGGGTTTTTGACCTATCTTCACAAATTTGGTGTCAAACTACTCAAGAAAATATGAGCCTCAATAATTATTAAAAACCTGCTGACATTTGTAAAGATGATTCTGAGGTCAGATGCAAAGTTAGGTGCTTTGCCGTACATAGGGGGTGGAGCTAAAGTCAGATAACTGGTTCTCAGGAATCATAAGTCTGATTGAGCTGAAATTTGGTATGCTGCATCCATATACTAATCTGTAAGTGGATTTTTGATGATGACCTAATTACTTACAAAAATGTCGACCATCGGCCAATCAGTTTTCAGCAGGCATTTGACAGGGTTAACAATGATCTATCCTCACGAAACTTGAATGGTAGGTCCGGGTATGGACCCACTACTTCATGTTTTTGAACACATAAAAAGCATATCTTTTCAAAACTAAGCTGTACATTGAAAATTCTTTTTTAAGTTGATTCTATTGCTGTCTACTTAAATTTGTGAAAATTTGCATAATATGAGAAACCTACTTTTGCAAATTAGTCCTAGGATCTTTGGCCAATCATCACAATATTGATGTCAAACTACTCAGCAGAGAGTGAATCTCAATAAGTATCAGAAGCATGTTGACATTTATAAACAATATGGCTGCCATACGTCAATCAATGCTAAGGAAGCAGAGCTGGGTTACTCAAACAGCTGTAATTCATGATTGGTGAGATTGATCTGAACCAAACTTGAATGTCTGCAAATGTTAGGGCATGATCATTAAAAGAGGGCAGAGTTAGGTTCAAATAGCTGTTTCTCAGGGACCAAAAGTCCTGAGAAACAAATATGATCAGTATGATAATTATTAATAAGTATGTTCACCTGAGGTCTCTTTATTGTTCTTTGTATCTTGGAATGAACTGGCCACTGGTCATGATATCAGATTGCCACTTGTGGCTATATTTATTATTATTACTATTATTACTATTATTATTATTATTATTATTATTATTATTATTATTATTATTATTATGATTATTATTGCTATTATTATTATTATTATTATTATTACTATTATTATTATTATTATTATTAGTAGTAGTAGTAGTAGTTGGTTGCAGGTTGGTAGTGTCTAATATTAACCAGTATGTGGGCAAGCAGTAATTTTGTCTTCCATTTAGAGATAGATGACATTCATAGTCATTTTTAATCCTTACATGAAATCAGAAATTACACAAGACCAAAGTCTCAAATTCAAATGATGTTTCATGGTGAAATCAACTAAGGGCATGCAGTAGCTTCATATCAAACGAGACATTGGTTGCAGATTTAAATGATCATACTAGGTTTAATCAACAATTTTACAGGATTTGTTTCACGTAAGTTCTAACTAATGCTGCTTAATGGAAAAAGACCATAGGCCTGTCCTCACCACTTTTTGAAAGTAGTCTTTTATAATAATGCTTTAGCTAGTGTTAGTTTCCCGGGTTGGTAGTGTCTGTAATAAAATGCATAGAAATATGTCTATGCACAGAAATGTATAGAAAACTATAATTATTATTTATTTGGGCATATCGAAGGCTTTATACCAGCTTTATACCAACTGTATATGCTGTCATAATAATGGCTAATTTAATCAGTTTGTTAAATCTGACTCTCATTTTTTTTTACTCCCATACTTTCATTTTTTATTGCAACGTGCTTAGTGAAGACATAATGCAGGTGATATTAACCATATCAACTAAATTTTAAGAAAGCATCCATCATTCCTCAGTTGCTTTAGGTGTATAAAAACTGCTGTAGATTTAAACTTGGAAATGGATTGTTATTTGTTTGTTTGTTTACTTAGTTACTTATTTACTGTTTCTCCAATGTTGGCTGCAATGTTGCTGCATCTACCTTAACAAACACATCTGCTGTGATTAGTACTTACTAACAATCAGGGCTTTTGGTCGAGAGAATGCAGATGAGCCAGTCTTGATGAAGGCTTTGCCAAAGGGTGCATTAAGGGTGCATAGAGGACCCTAGTGAGCAATGAGACACCTTACTGCCTGTTGGCCAAGCACAAAGGAGGACCACAGGCTGCAAGTGGGTTATTTGGGATGGGCTTCACATCAATGATACGGTGTGGCCTTGTTTGATAGATTATTTACATTACACAGCTTGTGCCTACAAGATGGCAATATCATTTGTAGAATTTAGAGTTTGATAAATTTCACTATATCTGCAAGACTACAAACAAAGCTAAGGTTATCATCCTCAAAAGTGATCACACAGAAAAGAACAAATGTGATTTAACTTAATTCTATGTTGTGGCTAAGCAATGTTAAAAGAAACAAAAGAAACGTTAACTCACACTAAGCTTAACTCAGCCAGATGATCCTGAGGAAGCTTAAAAAAATTGAATTAAAGTTCACTTAATGTTGAACTGCTTCATATAACGGATGTTTTAATGCAACCTTCATCTACCTGTGTGGAAGGTTTACATGTAAATGAGCTGAGGTGGAGTTTTTATGGCAAGTCAGTGACGTACAGAAATCTCATGAGATTTGAGAATAATGACTACTGTTCTACCTAGTTGAATTCCCAACTGTGTGAAATTATCACAAATGTTGAGATGGAAAAAACATAAAAATAAATAACATGAATTCTGATATTTTAGAGTGTCACATTGCTACTTGTTGGATCTGTAGCAAATTTCAGCAGCATACATGAACGTGTCCTAAATTGGAAAGGAAATGATCATATTTAATGTGACTTTGCTGTTCATACTGTCATGAAAAGACAAATCAGCGTCACATAAATTGATATGATTTGGGCACTTAGCTTTATATGACGGCATTTCTTTGATTGGAGTAATGGTTTATGAGGCATTCATTGCTTATTATTGCAAGGTAATCAGAGCATATCCAAAATATGTTATAATAACACATAACAAACAACATGACAAAATAATAATAGCACATAATATGATGCATGATGGTATTAACAGCAACCAGAGAGGACTCTTACGGCTAGTTTTAAAAGCATTTCTAAAAAGATGGGTTTTAAGAAGTTTCTTCAAACTAAAGAGATTATGTGCACTATTTCTGAGCTCTTTAGGAAGTGTGCTCCAAAGTCAAGCAGTGCTACGGCGAAAAGACTCTGTCACCCATCATTGTACTTAAGTTGTACTGTGTGTAATTAAGTTGTGGCAAATGTGGCTTAGAATTCTTTCCCTACCTCATTTACATGGAAGCATTTGATTGCACCATCATAGAATGACCAGAATGCACAGTCCAAGGTCAATAAGATCCCAGTATGCTGCATTAACAAGGCTTAGCATTTATTGTTTTACCATCTTATGACCACATGCATTATGAAACCAACCTATCTCTTTCAGAGATGTTCCTATGATAAACTTTTATTGCACATAATGGAGTATTATAAGTTCTTATCAAGTCCATGGGTCCATATCCAGGTAAAGGTACGTGTTTTCTTCATATACCTTGAGTCTGTGGTGCTTCAGGGGCAGGTTTCAAACAATTCATATTTAAAGTGTCTTTTTGAAGATTTCTTTACATAATAAAAAATAATTGCTGTGTCTATAGTATATATTGTATGTAGTGTATAGTGTAGTATATTGATGATTTTCTGTTTGTCTCTTTATTTATTTATATATATATATATGTGTGTGTGTGTGTGTGTGTGTGTGTGTATATATATATATATATATATATATATATATATATATATATAAATGTAACTCAGAATATATATTTATAAATCCTGAATATATATTCATACATTTTATCAGGCATATTGATAGACAAGCTCTTACTCTTAATTTTTCCATATTTGACTAAACCAGTAAACATGCTTGCTGTAGTTTTTCAGTTTTTATTTTTGTCTCAATAAAATCATTATTTTATGATTTCCCTAGCCCTCTCAGCCATGCTTAAGTCTGCAGAGAAGCTACATAGCATTAACACTGTTAACAGACTGTGAGGACCCTTTGGCACTATGGCCAGCCTTTTGTAAATTAGAGGAACATACTCCCTTTGGTTTAGGTAAGTGATGTGCACTTAAAATAATTATATAATAGTACAATATTTGCAGTGATAAATGTATACAGGATGTATAGGCCTACTGTTTTCATAAAAAAATTCAATAAGAACATCTGTCTGACATGCCTGATCATAAAGATATATTTATACTGTGATGTAGACAATACATTTTCAGATTTGCATTTACATATTCAGGATTTATAAATTTATATTCTGATTTACATTTATATATACACAATTTACATTTATATATTCAGAATTCTAACTTTATATTCAGATTTCATATAATTATTTCCTGTTTGACTCACCGAAACTGAACGGTTAAAGATTGGAAAAACATCACCTGGTCTTTTATTAACCTTCAGCTGTCCAGTTTCAATGAGCCTGTCCTTTTTCTGATATTTGACGTGAACATTAACTGAAGCTCTCGGCCTGTATCTGCATCTTTCAGTAAGCAAAGTGGGCTAGTTTGAGTATTTCAGAAACAGCTGATCTTCTATTTCTACTTTAATGAGGAGATTTATAGAACAGCTCACTGAAGCTCAAAGATTCCCACCCTAACTACAACTCAAACCACAGAAAAGACATGAAACTAATCCAAAATGGTTGGTCACAGTAGTATATGTTTACACATATATATGTTTACAGCTTATATATGTTTACGCCTTATATATATATTTACATTAGGTTTACAGTTCTGTTTACAGAGCTGCATATCGCTGTGAGGGTTTCCAAAAAAATAAATCATTGAATTAATTTTAAAAATGCACTTTTAAAATTAATAAAAAGTGATTTTTATTAATATTAATATATATTAATATTAATTTTTATTAATTAATATTCAGACGTATCTTTATACAAATTATATTATTGACAACAACTTGAGTGAAAAGAAGAATCTTTGAAATATTTACCTGAATTTCAGAGTTTCTTAGTATTTGGTATGTCCTTTTGTGTGTGTGTGTGTGTGTGTGTGTGTGTGTGTGTGTGTGTGTGTGTGTGTATACACATATACATACATATATATATATATGTCATCTTTTAACTGGTCAATGCAATTTTTCATAAGGGAAATAAATTAAAAATGCAAATCTAATCTGGTTGGCTTGTAATGTGATCAGTGTGACGGCCGATCAATGTGCACTGCCACGCAAACTGCAGACTGTGATATATGTCAGAGTAGAGGACAGAGGGGGTGACCACTCTCACTTTATCACTACTAGTGTGTGTGTGTGTGTGTGTGTGTGTGTGTGTGTGTGTGTGTGTGTCTCTCTCTCTGTGTGTATGTATGTATGTTTCACATTCTGCAGGAATCTCTTTTCCCCTGATGTCTTATCTGTATGTATTTCAAAGTTTCCTAGCTAGTTACAGTTTTCTTGTATGAGTGTGAACTAAGAAGCACAAATGACTAAGAAGGTAATATAGAATCTTATGTAGACCCTTGCTTAAATTAAATTCTGTTTCTGTTCTGTGGTTCTGTTAGATTTATGATTCATAAAACAGTGTATGTAAATCTGTGTAGTCCTTATTGAGAAATGGACTGTAAAAGGGTCATTTGCCTGAATAATAGTAGACACTTACACAGGTATGTATTAAGAGACACTTCATTTGCTTCCGTTCATCAATGCTGGGTAAGGCTACTTTGCAACTTGTCAAGCTACAAGCTACTTGTGATTTAAAATATCTAAGATCCAGCCAACCTACCCTTTTGATAAAGTAGCTAGCTACACTCCAAGCTACTAAGAAAAAGTAGCTAACTACTCTGAAGCTACTTTAATAAAACTGAGGAAAATCAACTGTAATGTTTTAATTTTATTAGGCAGCTAATATTTTGCGAAATAACGAAAAAATATGATACGTGCTTTTCTATTTTTTTCACTCTAATTAAGAAGCAGTTAACATTACTTAAAGGTTAAACAACTCATTCACCTACCCTTTGTTTAGTTCAGGTAGTTATGGGAAATATCTATCTAACAAGCTAACATTAATGGGCCTATGGTAATCCACATTGAATTAAATCGCTACGTTTGGGTGTTTGCTGCAATATGAATAATAATGCATGTTTGTTTGTTAATTCTTATTGGCTGATGCTAGCTTTTTAGCCCAAACCATTCCTTTCAGCCATCGTGCTCCTTCGAAAACGTCAGTGCACGGTTTTGTTTTGCTGTGCCGCTACTTGGTGAAAAAAAAGTAGCTTGTTACTGGAAAAGCTATATTCATTTGAAAATTGCTCAGCTACTGCCATATTACTAAAAAAATGTAGTTGAGCTAGTATCATTGCTAATTGTAGCTAACACTCAACACTATAGGTTATGGATGTAGTTGCTTCAGGAAGGATACAGGCACTATCATATATTGTGTTATATTCCTGATATAGAATTTTAGCATGTATTTTATTCTTAGTCATTATTATTTTACTCTTAGTCAAATTGTTAGTCAGAATGCTATCGTAGAAATATATTAATATATGCCTATGTGAGCTTTAATTCATCTTCTTTAGTGTACATAAAACTAACACTTTTCATTGCAGCACATGACGTCAACAAGCAAACACTGTACACACATAATGATTCACACTGCATTCAGAGAGGTACATGGAGCTGAGACAGGTTTGTCTGGCCTTCTACCATGTTGACCACCCAGCTGACCACATTGGGGGATTTATTAAGACCAAGCTGTGAGCTCTGAAAGCCACACAGGCCACAAGAATGGCAGCCCGGTACATCTTCATTAACAAGAAACATTTCTATTGATTTCATTTTTCCAGCGTTTCGAGTTACACATAAGAAATATGTATGGCAGGGTTAAATGAGTTATCCTGACCTGATTTGTATTGAGCATTGTCTTTATGGTATTATCTATGGCATCGGTTAGTCAGTGGGTGTCAAAACTGTTTGGCTGTAATGGGATAATGCACAACTACAAGCTCGAAGGGCCTGAGACACATGGGAGGCTGCAATTGAATTGCATGCTCTAAAGCAATACACCAGGTAAGTGTGGGGTGGGTATAGGAATTAATGGGAAAAAGGATATCATGAAAAAGATGATGTATGGGAAAACACTGAAAATAGAAGAAGTGGAACACAAAGGGAGAGAGCATTAAATTTCCTGTTTGTCTCAGCCAGTCAGTCAGTCTAATGCATCATATGTTCATTAACCACTGGTAAGTGCCATGTTAGTGAATTCACCTTCAGGTCTAAACTATCAAAGTAAATACCCCCCACCATGGCACCCCCCTCCCTTCCATCTTTAGACCAGAACTGTTAAGTGTCTCCTTTAATGGTCAGGTAGAACATGTTCACTAGTATTTACTTCAGGATAAACTTACTTAGTAAACTCTTCTCCGTTTCACCTTTTTGTCATTGTCTACCTCTGCATCTACATTGCTCTCAAGATCCTTTAGAGGGCACATTGATCAGTCGTTATGTGTAATGGCTACTTTGAGATTATTGCAGCACTATGAAGAAAGACTGAAGTAATTCATGCCATTATTCCTGCACTGGCCTTGGTATTCATCATTTATCTGTGGAATGTTTGTGGGAACACACAGTTATTTTTCAGTGGATTGTAAATGGAAAATGAATCTCCTATCATTTAAAATAAGACAGATGCTTAAGGTCTTGGTGTATTACCATGTATTCCTATTTCCCTGTCTCCATTCACCACATATAGAAATAGTTAGAGTCCATATATGCTATATGTATCTTGTAGACATATTCTATTCTGACCATTTTCTTATATGGAGTGTGCAAACTGTTTGGTAAAACAACAATACGTTTAAAAAACGTTTTCGAAATGTTCAAAGAAGAACACCTCTGCAATTAAGCATGGCTGGTTTCGGACCAGTGAGGGATGATGTTATAAGTAATCCTGGTCACTTTTGATGGTATGGTATGACTGACTCTAATGCTGATGGATGGATACAGCAGTCACTGTACACATCCATCTTTCCTGGCAGTGTGTCAAACCCAGAACAAGGCCCTCCACCCGTCTGAAACAATAAACCTTCACATCCAGCTTCATTGGGCCAGAGCTAAAATCAAAGCGTCCCTGACATGCCTTCCAAATCCAATCAGAGGTCAATAGCTAGGATGATTGATTGGCTTCGAATCCAATTGAATCTCTGCAAGACTGTGCTTGGGATCCTATTAGGGATTGGCATTGGCAGGGCCTGTCTTGGAAACCCCAGAACAGTGGGCAGTGCTTGCTTGCCAGCTCCCCCTAATTGCTTTATTATGGCAGCCAGAGTCCTGGACAGGACAGAGCTCATCAGCCTGCTAGTGCTGGTGCTGTGTAACTGAGCAATATGCAGCTTAAACTCCCAACGCTTACTGAACAAGTGCTAGAATAAAATAATGCTGCAGTGCAATAATGGGCCAAACATATACCAAGATATAGGAGGCTGTACATCTTTAGACAATTAATTAAACTCTGTGTCGTTAATGAATTTAAAAAACACATAATGTGTATGCCTTTCATTTCACAAACCACTTTTGGACCACTCTTGGCACTTTCAGATTGGAGTGCAATGCTGTGTCATTGCAAAAGCCAATACAGTAGTTCTACTTCACTTTATCAAATGAGGGCATTGTTTAAGATTCACAGGGAGAACTGTTTTTTCTACAATAGTCTAAACCACGGATAGCTTATTATCTCACAAAGCAATTGCAGGGAAAAAAGATTGAGTAACACAATTGCAATCACAAGCAAGATCAAAGTTGTTTACAGCCAGCTGAGTTACGGCAGTGTGTTGCAAAAGTGTGATAAGACACTCAGATTGCCAGAAACACGTGTGGCAGAGAACACTGCAGTGTGCTCCATATTAGAAAGTTGGTAGATATATACTAGGAAACTATTTGAGTGGTAAGGAAGAGAAGATGCAAAGACCATGCTCCAAATGTATCAAAGTGATAGTGCTTATACCATTTTATATCCTACTGAAGGCAAACCTGGGTGACCTTTTTTAAATACGTAGATTATTGGGAAACTTCATAAACATGACCTTGGTGCCTCACTCAAAAGTTGTGATTTACAAGTTGATTGAGAAAGCGTCCAGACGTTTGACAAGCTTTCAGGGTGGAAACTTGTGCAATATACTACTAGGAAACACAGCACAATTCACAGAATGTTTTCGCTATAATTAAAGAGGTGCAAAAAAGTTTAGGTAAAGTTGTTAATAGCTAACATGGTCTTGCCCTATTGGTGGTCTTCTTAGTCTGTATTAGCTGTCATAAAGATAACTGGTGTTCAGAGTACCTCAGTCCAGAGGTTGAATGAGAATAGCTAGACAACAGGCTCAGACAGATCAGGTTCTTGTACATTTGGATGAAAGATGAGCAGAGAGACAGAACAAGAAGAATCACTGGCTTTCACATATATTGGGAGGTAAGGACCACACAATAAGTTTGGAAGTTCCTAAATGCACATAGACATTTTATCAAACATTAAATGTACTGGAGCTCTAATTATTTTTATCCATAGTGGTTACTAACTTCACACAGCAAAATCACTAGTTTAACACCTACAGCTTACATAAATGATGGGGTTACACTGTTTTCAGACATACTGTGTAGATGTTAAATCTGATTAATCCAATATAACTGACAGTTATGCATTTACTTAAGGGGAAAGTGTGAAGCTTGTAAAAGTACTTGTTTTGCTTTAGAGAGAATATACGTTTGGGTCATCAATGTGCAATTTGACAAGGGAACTGAGACAAATTAGACCTACAGAACTACAGCCCTGACAGACAACACTGCATCATGGCACAATCGGATCAAACATAACATGGTACATGAGCCAAATCCAATAGAGTCAGCACCTCGAGCAGACAGCCTCAAGGTTTGTAGCATTCCTGTGAATTTAACAGATCGAGATAATGACTGTAATTAGCTAGCTGTTAACAAGCTGGGTGTGAGACATATGATACACATTCTGTGAGGACAGAAAGAAGATTTACAGCAAATGTGTCAAATAATGAGGAAGGTAGGGTGGGGAAGCCAAAAGGTAACCAAGTGGATAGTGAATGTACAGATAGGGAAAAAAATCAAAGAAAAAAAATACAGTGTGCAGTAGGCTGATCTTCAACATAGTTGTGTATGATAATATACAAACCAGAAATCTTGGGTGGCATCTGAAAAAAGAACCAAGGATAGATTGACAGACAGACAGACAGACAGACAGATAGATAGATAGATAGACAGATAGATAGATAGATAGATAGATAGATAGATAGATAGATAGATAGATAGCAACTATTTCTGAGTTGCACTGTTCACTCTCTCTTATATTCCACAAAGTCACACTCTCTCTTTTAAACGGGAGCAATTACTCGTGCAACACATTAATAATTAATCCCAGTGAGCTGTTAATTATTCATGGAAATTGCTGATTTAAGTTTCCATCCTTCAACAAAGAAACACAAGGGGAGGGGGCAAAACAACAAAAGCTAAGGTCAAACGATCATGTGGTAAATGTGGCAGACATTTTCCTTCGATAGTTTAGACCTGGTTTGTTAAATAGCAAAGCACGCTCCACAAGGGACTAACGGACGTTATTGTCAGACGTTGTTAGACTGTAGGCTAATCTCAGGCCAGTCATGAACGTAACAATAAAGACTACCATATAGTATATTTTGCAAAGATTAATGTAAATAAAATGTATCTGAGTGGATTTGATGAAAAAAACATATTTTTTCATATATTATGAATTCACTAAGGATGATCAAATAGTTGTTTTTCATTACTTTCAATTTTAATATTTTCCTTTTTTATTCCTTACAAGATGGACCTTCAGATGAAACTACAGAATTCTGGAGAACATCTGACCTACTGCTGTCAGTAACAAGGATTCATCCTGTTATAAAATAAAATTCAACAGGAAATCTCTGTTACTGGGGGTAAAGGATCAGTAATTAATGACAAGTATAAATTACATACAATGCACCTGATGAGCAAACAACAAGAAGCAATAAGGAAACAGCTGAAATAGGTTTTCTTGAATGTGAGTTTTAAATTGAGCAAATAAGAAGAAAGTTACCAGTAATATGTGCAGGCTTATAACACTGTTTTAGATTTAGCTTTGATTTAAATATGCTGTAACATTTTAGTTTTATACATTTGTTAAATGTTTAATATATAAATTTTTCTTTTGAAAAAGTATTTTTTAATGTTTAAATTAAATCTCGTAGCTAATGTAAAAATGTTTCTCCATAGTCCTAACTGCACAAGACAAGAAAGCGATCGTAAAGTAATGAAAGCACATTAAGAACCCCTCTTGCTCTTGCTTACTCTTGCTATTTACTGGCCTGTAAATGATTATGAATCCTTTTTTATATTTTTATCCTCCATGCTACACCTACTGCTTCCCTATCATGCTTGCATTTGGTCTCACACCACTGGCTTGTGGACAGGGTCAGTCTAAGACTGGAGAGACTATGGGGTGAGTGTTTTGTTTACCTGTCATGGCCTGCCTGCCTCCGTTCTTCATCATCACTCCCTCGGGACCAACTGTTCTTGCCTTATGCATCATTCCCGTGATAACAGTCTCAGGCTGCCTGCTTGTAATACCAGCATGAGTCTCAGGGGGCTTTCAATTAGCTGGCCAAATAGTGTTGTATGCCAAGAATGCTGTGGATTGGAACGAAATAAACATATTTCTTTCTGTATTACAGTAAGTAGACTGCAAGAACTTCTTTCTCCAAAGAATAATAAATAGAACATTTATACATAGAGAGCAGTCTGATGAGTCTGATAAATGAGATCTTTTAAAAAGTTTTTGTTTCAGAAGACTGTTTTATAAGATTATTCTTATGTCTGTGTTTGATTTTAGTCTGAAATTGTTTTTTCGTTAAACTAGATAAAAAAAAAGATAGATACTTCCTAAAAAATACTGTAGCTGTATTATAATTTAAATTTAGTTAATATTACACATTGCTTGAACAATCTTTACATTCTGATAGTTCTCACTAAAATACCCCACAGACTCTGGACTCTGGACTCAGTACAGTGAAACTTCTGTATTTCACCAGTTTGAGAACAGCTCTTGCACTTAATAGTCTCTAGTTTTTTTAGGTTACGATTTATTTGTCCACAATACGCAAATACTTTTACATTGCTCTTCTTTTAGCTGTTGTAAAGGGAGGCACTACTTTGATGGAGTAGGGGAGAAACCAATTTATCTTAGATATGTTATGCACTGGCAGAGAAGGCAGTTGAATCAAAATCTTAAAGTAATGAAGAGTGCCAAACAAAAGAAAGATTTTGTTTGAATGAAAGAAAGTAACAGGATCAAATAAGACTATAGTGATGATTATTGTGGCCTTGCAATGCTTGTGAGACATATCATTTTGATTCCAATGAGTTCAGAACTGATGTTTAAATTTCTTTGCCTCTATACTTAGTTTGCCTGCTAGGATTTTCTGTAAATTGTTATCTTGTTAAACCATTCATGATGGCTCAGCAGCCACATTAAGTTTTAAGTTAGGGGCTAAGTTGGGGGCTGCATTTAGATATTTAGATGTGGCAAGCCAAGTTTCAACAAAGTGTACCATGTGAATATGGCAGAGGTGCAAGAGGACACATAACCCAGGGACTAGTTTATGCTTTCCACATTGTGTGTCACAATCTCCACAGTGAAATTGCATCTTAAACTTTGGCTCTTTTCTAGCTGCACTCCTCTATCTGCACTGTGTGGGAAGGCACGGTCAGTGTTGTAGATGGTTGTGCCTGGTGCTGATCTGGAACTTAAGTAATTGAAATTAAAATGTGGCCAGTGTTGCTACTTTTACAGGTTAAAAACAGAGGATCCATTTAACAAGTTCAAAGTGAGGCAAGAGATAGGAAATGTTCTTCTAATACCAGTGAGCCATTGCAGTGTTTCATATAGATTATATCTTGCCTATCTATCTTGCCTTTGTAGCCACATGCCACTACACAGCTTCTCTCTCTTCACCATTGTTGGATGTTTAAATGACATTGACTAAATGCCCTAAATTAGGAAAGTGTTTCTTTTTGTCTTGCAGATGAATTATGTACTATCCAACATTTTTTATTATGTTGTGTATTATAGTTTCTATTTTTAGTATAGATTTAATTCAGCTTAATGGATCTGTGTAGAAAAGATTGAAGTTGTGCTGCTAGCAGCAGGGGAACGTTTTTGACTGAAGCTTTTTGAACAAGACTTTGACAGGAGGGAGAATCAATGCACACATTTGCACAGCTGGAGAAACGAATCATTTAGACTAATGATCTGGTAGAGTCACGTTTACTCCAAAGTTTCATTTGAAAAAAATCTGTCACTTCTGTACTTCATTTTCACACACACTTCAGACACTATACTCTTTGGATCTAGTCACAGCCGGTTTTATTTTCAGAAAGCAAAACTTTTCTTTTTTTTTATTTCTTTATGCTTGGTATTCCCATTTTTTACCCATTTGTTTCTGGAAATGGGTTTAATGGTTCTCTGTGATTGTAAGGTCACTGAAGGAGAACACACTTTTCTTTAAATTTGTGCCATAAATCACTTTGACGACTGTCATCTAAACAGATCCCAGAGTTTATTCATAAAGAGAAATGGAAGCAAGACTGACAATATAATTGTCTGTCCAAGACTGAGATTATAAGAAATGTTAAATGAAGCCTTGGAATGTGTATGTTTCTTCTATGAAATGAAGCAGAGCATTCAAGTACTGTGTTTAGGATATTAGAAACACAGAATCTAGCCTTAAATTCATTTTGGGTTATTTAACAACTTTAATAAAACATGCAACACTCAGGGAACAGAGTCTGGAATAAGAAGATCCTGCAAGGAGCAACATTGCGAGTATATATGAAAAGAGAAGGGAGGTAACTGAAGTTGGATGATCTGTGCTCTACTGATGATGAGGTGAGGTGTTTGTCTGGTCTGTAGATAGGAGAGAGGTACACAGGTTCTCATAGCACTAATACAGCAATCATAGCCCTAATGCTCCAACAGTTAAGCCAAGATCAGTTCTTTTAATTTACCTATCATAAATATCTATAAAGGATGTAAATCTTGTAAAAATGTTGCCGAGTTTCTTTTCCCACAATTGTATAATTTTGTACAATAGTAATTAGCAGAACTTAGTAAAATGAACTAATTTTAGATTATTTATTAAAATTAATTTATTTATTAATTAGATTTAAGTGCTAGACCTTCAAGTGCTTTAATGACTTTGCAATTCAGCCTGTGTCCCCATAACAAGACACATCGACCGAAATATTTTGTAATTGGTGGCATTAGTGTTCCACGTACCCCATCTGTCATAGCTGTACCACACTTGCATGCAGCTTTGACAACTGAGATAACAAACAGAGACAGAGAAAAATTAAAGTAATTCCATTCTTTACCCTCTCTCCTCTACATTTATTAAGCAGACCACTAGTGTAAGTTTTTACAGTAAACCCCTTGGCTAGACAAGTTCTATAATTACTGAAGAAGTGTATCAGTGGTTATGGTTTTTAGCCTGTTTGAAACTTAAAGCAGAAAACTCTACCTAATGCCTATAAAGCATTAGGATGAAGAAGAATCTTTATTTAAATAGCACTTTTCATTTTGAGTCAAAACCCAAAGTGCTTTGCATAAAACATTAAATACATATACATATAAGGAAAGAAATAAAAAAAAAAAAAATCAAAGATTAAAGTTAATCATTAAAAATATAGCAAAACAAAGAATCACAATGATGATAAAAAAAAGTTAGTGCAACAATTAAAAAAGAGCAATATAATCAAACAATCCACACTTAGTAAAACCATCTACAGGTGTAAGCTGAAAACTCCGTAGATTTATCACAATCACAAATATGGAAAAGAGGTAGGCCTACTGTATTTAAATACACTTATAGAGCCTGTGTTCCTAATGTCACCAATATAAAAAAGCCACTTACTAAGTGCTCAAGATGGGTTTATATGTCATTAGCAAAACTTTGCAATCAAAACTTTTTTTTAAATAGAAACTAATTGGCAGTAAGCATAAACTGAATAAAATTTATGTGATATGTTCAGAATTTCTTCCCCTGTTAAGGATGCGAGCTGCAGCATCCTGAATTAAAGTTTATTTAAATAAACCGTGGGGCAGCCAGCCCAGCAACACATTCCAGTACTGCAATGTGGAGGTTATAAAAGTATATACTAGCTCCTCCAATGCTGATTCTGTGCTACGATGTTCCATGAACCTTGAATGGAATCCATAATGCATATTATTCCTCTCTAGAAAAGATCAGAGCTGTTCATCAAGAACTTTCTCCAAACATTTTTGAGACAAAAAAACAAGTTGGAGGTCAGACAGTAGCTGAAGAGAGCACTTTACAATACAGTTCAACAATTCATAGGTAACTATGCAGGAACAAATTAGAGGTTCTACATTAACACTTATCTTTTTCCTATTAACTACTAAGAACCACTAGTTATTTACTCAGTAAGTATGTTGGTAGGAATTCATTATTAACTGGGTCTTACATTTCTCCTGCAGAACTCCTAGCAAACTATGGCTATTTTATAATAACTAATTAATTATTGATCACATTAATATTAACTTCCAATAGCAACACAGTGACACTTCAGTTATTTGTGATAATTCGAAAATTGTGATCACTTCCATATAGTTAAAATACATGCAAATACATAATAGGGCTGTAAAATTCATTTAAAAGTTCTAATGAAAATAATAAAATAAAACAACAATAATAAACAGAACAAACATTAACTTTAGCATATCATTTTCTAGTATTACATAAAACAGGAAAAAACAGGAAAAAACAGGGAAAAAATAACGGTCACTTTTTTAGAAAATAACAGACGGAAAAAAGAAAATAATGTGTAAAAAGAAAAAAGAAAATAATATGTATCTATAGTAATGTTTTAACCTGGTTATAATTTCTTAGCCTACTCGAATCTGTGTAAAGCCCAGTGATCTCCAGCATGTTTTTTTACGCAGAATCTCAGATTACCTCCTCTTTACTAGCACCCCTCACTCAATGAAAGAGTTAGATGAAAATCCTGGAGAGCAGTGATTTTTTTTTTTTTTCAAAAAAAATGTTGAGTGTACGTTTTGACTTATTTTCAGCTGTTACCTTGCACTGGGTACTTATACTTACATTATGGATAATGTCAGCTAGCTAGAAAATGGTAGTTCAGTCAGTCATGAATCAAACCTCTAAAGCCTTTTCAACCAAAACAGACATCACAATGGGAGTAAATGGAATCATGTTGTCCACTCATATATCCAGTTGTTGCTCTTACTATATAGGTTATAGTTTAATGCCATTGCAGAACCTACATAGTGCACTATGTGGCCACTAGAATGTTATGACTGAAAGAGTGACTGAAATAAGCGGCTCATCAAAATGTATAACAATATATAAATAGTATAAGTTTTGGTATGTATTAATATATCAATTTTATAATCAAATCTAACAATTAATATTGTCCTGAAATTGATATTGCTTACACATAATTAAGAATTTTGATCAGGCACTTAGTGGAGCAATACAGCCTGTGTCCCCATTACCTATTCCTGCACCAGAAAGATGCATCAAACAGTCGTCATGGTTTTTAGCCTGTTGGAAATGTAAAAGAGAAAATTCAAATTACTGCCTATAAAGCATTCCCTTGATCTTAATTACATAAATCTGGGTAATAATAATAATAATAATAATAATAAGAAGAAGAAGAAGAAGAAGAAGAAGAAGAACCACAACAACAACAACAAGGTCAGCAATTAATCAGTAGTTATTATAAAATACCCATTGTTTACTAGGAGTTCTGCAGGAAAATGTAAGACTCAGTAAATACTGCTTAAGGCTCAGTAATTACTCTATAGTTAATAGTGAATTTCTACTAACATACTTACTGAGTAATTAACTAGAAGTTCTTAGTAGTTATTAGGAATAAGATAAGTTTTAATGAAGAACTACTCATGCGATCATGCTTATGTCCTGCATAGTTACCTATGGATTGTTTATTGTAAATGTTACTAAATAATTAAGGAGACTCAGAACTGGTCTATTGCTCTGTGGCACTCAAAGCAAGAGACCTTGAAAATGGGCCTTGTTAAAAAACCTCTGCAAACAAATTCTTTTTCTTTCTTTTAATTTAGTATAGTTGGCATAAGAGAAACTCTGAACGTACACAATGGGGGCATTGAGTTAAACTGCTTAATAAAAATGCACAATTACAAACAGATCTATACAAAAAAACTCTGCAGGCATATTTTATGCAGTGTATATGCATATACATCATCTCACCTGCCAACTGTAATAAACCTATCTAATACACTAGCAACTCAATGTATTCAAGTTAAAGAAAAGGCAAGCTAACTGACAACACACAATAATAGAAACTCTGACACAAAACAGTAACAACTAGATCATCTGATCAACATCATTAATTCAGTCGATGTAAATTAACATAGTCACAGCTTAGCCAAAGAAGGCAAGCCAGCAAGCAACAATAAGATGCAAAGTCTGACTTTTGACTTAAAAAAAAAAAATCTCATTATTAACGTGAGCATCTAATATGTCAACAAGTACTCATGTTGCACCATTTAAACAGTGAAATAAATGTGAGTTTTATTGTCCAGCATATGGCAGCACAGAATGACAGCCCATAAGTCACTACTTTTATACTTTTATACTTTTAGACTATTACATTACAGTATATTAATGAAAGCAAGACAACAGGACAACCCATGCTGGGTTCTTTCATGTTGTTCATTCCGCCATTGTGTAACAAATAAAACTATGAGAATACAAACTATTGTTTCTTCACTATCTTCTATAGGCTAACTGATGCACAATTATAATATAATATGATTCAATTTGTATTATTTATAGTTAAATATATTCATTTAATTGAAAAATAAGGGCTCATTTACTTTTTTTTATTCTAAACCTCACCATAAACTAATATTGTCTATACACCTACACACAATCTGCATACTATCATACTAAACAGCATGGTCAAAATAATAAACCTCACTATATTTATATATCTATAGTTATATTTAATATAGTATATGTGATTTGAGATGCAGCCACAGAAGCCCCCCACTCTTGTGAAGTGACATGAGAGAGAGAGAGAGAGAGAGAGAGACAGAGAGAGAGAAAGAGAGAGAGAGAGAAACAGAAGCACAGTGATAGAATTAAAATAGTGCGTCATCTACTTCAACAAATGGAATGCATTTGAAGTAAGACTTGACGAGACAGACAGTACAAAATGCACAACAGAGCTTGTCCATTCCTAAACCGGACACCTTGTAACCCTGGGTGCATCCGGAGCCTTTCCTGTGAACACTGGGCACAAGGCAGGAACACACCATGGATGGCTCATTGCAGGATTGAGTAAATCACACATCATTATTGGTGTTGAATATTTAGTTGGCTAAATAAAACAATCGGAATATTGTTTCATCCAAAAAAACGTTTCTCAGTTATATAATTGCTAATAAAGAAAGTCAAGCTGAACATTGCTACTTGTTTTACTTCCCTTTTTTTTTTT
>CM041000.1:5094360-5121810 GCA_022985145.1 Pangasius djambal | reverse complement strand
AGTGAAATTCTTTCCCAGCTTGTAAGAAAGATGAGGTCAGAGCACAGGGTCAGCCATAATACAGTGCCCCTGGAGCAAGTAGGTTAAGGGCCCTGCTCAAGGGCCCAACAGTGGCAGCACAGCAGCACTTGGGGCTTGAACTCCTAACCTTCTGAACAGAAACTCAAAGCCCTAAACACAAACAAATACAAAAAAATCAAGAAAAGACACGCATGGGGGTCATGAGTAGGCAGACCCCGAAGAGACAAGCAGAGTTTCCATCGTTGAAAGAAAGTGATTGATAACTGATGAATCCCACATTCTAATGAGTCAAATGTAGAAGCCCAATGGAATCTTTTCTTGTTCCTCTTTTACAGTGACCTACTTAGAATTTGACTGAATGTCCACACTGCCTGGTCCTCTCTCTCTCTCTATCTCCCTCTCCATCTCTGTGCACATGTTGGCATTGAATGTATAATTCATACCTGCTAATGGGCCCACTTTTCTAGAACTGGAGCTCCAAGCATCAGATCTCACCTCTGGTCACCTGACACTACACCATGTGCAGTAATATATACTTTAATTATGGATCCAGTAGAACTAGGGACGAGTCTGATGTCCTGTGACTTTGGGGGCCTGTCAGAAGTCTGTGATGAAAAGGTTTTGTCAGCTTGCTGTGTTTATGCATCTGTGAACAAATGTCAGTTATTTTGATGGAGATATTCTGAGAGTCAGGAGAGAAAAAAGAGAGAGAGATGCATGGGAAGAGAAAAAATTGATATTTGTGTGTATGCATTCTTGTCACTCAATAAAATCATCCAGCATTATGATTATAAAAGTGACAAACAAAGAGCAAAGAGCAAATGTATGAGGTCCGTTGGAAGGAAGAACAAAAGTAAAGGAGGACAAAATCTGAGGTAATCTCTTTTTTCTCTAACTCTCATTTTCTGCCTGTTTTCTTTTTAAAAGCTTATTAAATATTTAGCAAGCTAAGGAATCCAGTCCGAGTGCGATAATGATTGATGGCTCGACGGGAGTGCAGCAGTTAGCACTAAAAAACATGAGATCAAGTTACGGTCCTTATCGATGTCACACCCATTAGAGTCTGCTAATAGTAACCAATCACTTGTACTGTCCTCCTTGATTTCCTTCAGGACCCATTCACACTTTTATCCCTCTGCTCTGTTCACTCCTCTCCTTTCATCCCTCTATTTCTACTCCTCCTTGAGGCTTTCTCGTCAGACTGTGTTGCTGCTTTGCTGATCTGCCATATTTTGATCAGAGCTGAAAGACAAGTGGCTGTCATGGTGCTGAAAATTTGATAGATGCTCAGATCAAATTGCTGTAGAATGGAATGTGTTACTGTATTATATAGTACACTTGAATGTGTCATGGAACAGTTATGACAGGGTGTAATAGGTAGTCACAATGACATATACTGGAATGAACATGGCCACCTTTATTAGTGTCTGACAAAACAGTGCATTAATTGGAGGGCAACTATTTGTTATCTCAATTATTTCTCAAACGTACAGGCAATATGTGAAATAATGTTTCAGGATAGGGTACTTCTACCATTTAAAAAAGATATTGCCAAAGAGAAAATAATCACAATAAATGTCTGTGTGTGAAGAGTGCTCTCACAGTGCTTTCGCTAACTTTTTCACCATGCACTTAATACCTGAATAACCCACCAAGCTGTATGCAGATATGCAGAAAATATTCATATTTGTCAGGGTGAGCAAAACAGTCATTTCTGATTAGAAGTTTATTAATACTGATTTTGTAATGGATGATCCAGGGTTACAGCAATGTGCATAATAATATTGAATCATATTTAAAGTTGATGCTTCAGGCTTAATTAGATGTGTAATGAACTATTCATTTTCAGACGTTTTCACGTTTTCACAGTAACCAAGTTTTCTCACAGGCTTGTGAATACACTATATGGAATATAGACTATACATGATAGGATAAGTGTACCCTGCCTGGGACTCATGGTCTGGATGTGGAATGGCATATCCCTAGTTTGTTTTGTGATTGCCCATGCCCTGACAGCTTGGGTGGCCAACGTGCTCCTGTGGTTAGAGGTTTCAAACGTTTCCAAACCCATGCTGAACCACACTGGCCTCTGGTGAGCCACAGTGTCCTCGAGGTGTAGAGTGACAACACACAGGCTGTCCTCAGCACCCAGTGGTGGAGGAGAGAGAGAGCGCACACACACACACACACACACACACACACACACACACACACACTACACTATTCAAGGAACAAAGGGATTTGCATGAAATGGATATATAGAATATTAGTGACCACAGCTGATTTCTCATTGCTTAGAAACCTTTATAATACCTTTATAATACAAATCACAAACAGTGTACAAGCTCGCTCACTCACTCTCTCTCTCTCTCTCTCTCTCTCTCTCTCGTACCTACAGACACATGCACACCCTCAGTCACACACTCCTTGGGTCATGCCCTTACTGTGTTGCATGGCTTTGGTTTCATCCTCACAAGTGGTAATTGATTCTGCTGTAGGTTGTGCTGGTGGTAAGTGGGGGTGGGCTCTCCAGTTTCACTGAAAACAAATCGCTCTTTTCTGGGCTCTGACCTTCTCCTCCCCTGCTGTGTCCAACACTTTTCCATCTTTTCTTTATTTTTTATTTCTTCCCACACTGGGAGTTAATAGACATCAGACATGAATTTGACAGACCTGTGACATAAAATAAATGAGCTTCTTGAAATTTTATTTATTAATGTACCGTTCAATATTTTTTTTTCAAACTAGAATCACCCATACATCAAAAATGTAAGTCACACATTAAATGTATTGGTTACCTTCATTAAAGAGTAACAAATAGCACATCAGAAAAGTTATTTATTTTAATATAAAAACAGAAATCTCTATACAGCCGGTTTCGAACCTGCTCCTCTTGTGTGCAAGATGTAATACATTACTTTAGTGACTGTATCATCTAGGTTTCCCTAACATCCATCTTTACAGCAATATCAGCAGTTCCTGTTCTCACATGATCACGTAATCTTGTTTGTGGGTTTTCTGGCAGGGACGTAAGGTGCTCACTACACCACTTCTAGGTGGCTGTGTAGCGCCTGCAGAAATGTTTCCCCTGAAAATAAAGGGTGCTTTTCAGATGAAATGTGCGGTATTATAGCGCCATCTACCATCATGTTTATGTACTGCAGGTTTAATTAAGTGAAACCCAATACACTTAGTGAAATTAGTATATTTTAAAAGAATGTCATAAAAGATGGGGTTAAATATAATATATTAACTATTAGTTTAACCGTATTCACTAAAGAATGTGCTTTAAGAGAAACAACTGAATAATACCATTTCGAAATCTTTGCCAGGAACAAAGGAGAAAAATCCATTTGCTGCCTAGAGAGGGTTGTTCTAGAGTTGTCTAGAGTTTCCCTGTGGACCATATGACCCCTGCATCTGATCCAGAATCCAGCTGCACAACCAGCTGGCTTCTGGTAAACGCTTGCCTATCAAACTAAAAATGGACCTTCACCTCGCTGAAAGAAATGTTCAAACCCTGCTCTGCACCATTCTCCTTGAAGCCTCTAGAATGGCCTGACTTGACCTCCATCCCTCAAGATACAAGGAAAACATGCACCAAGACTCTTCTCTCTCATGGCACCAAAGTGATGGAATGAACTTCCCCTGGCCATCACAACAGCTGAGTCACTGAGATCTACCTCTTCACCAAATGAGCATTAAGTTTAAATAATAATAATAAAAACTTTGCAGTGTTTTTGTTGTTGAACCAACTCACTGTACTAACTCCTCTCCAAAAAGGTTTTAGGTTGACAGTGCTCTAAGATACTGACCTATTGTACTAGCAAGAGGATATATTTTTAATGGAGACTATGAAGCACTGTAAGTTGTGCGGGATAAGGGTGTCAGGCAAATGTACATATAAATGCAAATATTCTCATGTTGGTGACAGTGATTGGATGCTTATTTAAAACGGTTTACTCTTTGAAGCACCTAAAATATCAAATATTTTAAATTACAGAGATATGATATTGCCCTCAAATGAAAACCTCAAATGTTAACCAAAATAAAACACACAAATAGCTGATAGAGTGGCTCTTATTAGTATTAGTGGAAATATGGCTAATAATTATACACTGAATACAAACAACATACAGTATGTATATATTCTAGTGATTTTTTTAGATTGTCACTGAAAATCACAGATAGGACACAGACCCTACATCCAAAACACAGGAACTAACAGGAGCTTAAAAAAAATCTAATAATACAGTCTAACTAATCTTAACCCAGCTTGATTGTATTGCTTATTGCAACGCACAGGCCATAAATTACTCAGATACATTGGTTTGCGTGATGAGGAGGAGGGAGGCGCCAGGCTGTGAGGACGCACGCCTGGCACTGAGGTGTGAGGGGAGAGAGGGAGAAAAGAGCGGCTGGAGACGCCTGAGACACACACACACACACACACACACACACTTTATGGTTGTGCTACAGTTGTGGTTTCTGTTTATTATTAAACCTTTACGTTTGAGTTCACTCGGTTCCCGCCTCCTCCTTGACGATCCGTGAAGTGTGTTACATTGGTGCCGAGACCCGGGAGGGAGGGACGCGCTGTTTGAGAGCCGAGGAAGTGTGATGCTGGAGCGGCTGCCGGAGGACGGAGGAGGAGGTCCAGTGCCAGCGCCCGGCGTCGTGGGGGATCGCTTCCCGGCTGGCATAGGACCACATGACTGCGTGTCTGGAGACCGGGGAACCAGTTTTTCTTTTCTCTCTCTCACTCTTGCTCTGTCTCTCCTGCTCGCTCCTCCTCTCTCGTCTCTCCATCTCGCTCCCAGGACGCGGGGCCGGCCGGCCGAAGGACGTAGCCGAGAGGAGAGGAGGGGGATGTCCGGATGTTAATCTGGCCGCGGAGGAGTGTGATGAGGAGGGAGGGGCCAGGCTGTGAGGACTCACGCCTGGCACCGAGTACTCTAATCAGTGGGAGAGAGGGATAAACGGAGACGCTGGAGTCTCGCGCGAGAGACAGACAGACGCACGCGTGTTTTGTGCTGTTTTTGTGGCTCGTTATGTTTCAGTTCTGTCTAATAATAACCTTTACGTTGGCGTTCACTCGGTTCCCACCTCCTCCTTGCCCATCCGTGAAGTTTGTTACAGTCTGATAGCAAATAATGTCTTGTATGTAATTAGGCATTAACCTGGCAAACTAGTAGTGAGAAGAGGGAAAAGTAACAGTAGTGGTTAAATGTAATGGTAATCAAAGACATGTTCTCTTAGCAAGTCAGAAAAACTTTTAATTCCCCATCACCAAATCATTACAACTTAAACATGTACATACCTGCTTTCCTTATGCTGTTCCATGATGAGGTAAAAATGGTAATGTTCATCCATCTCTTTTTGCGTGTCTTTTTCTGACACCACAAGTTAAAAGAGGAACTCTTACCTTTTAAGTATTTTTATGTAAATTTATGGCAGATTAAGGGCCTTTTGACTTCAGTGGTACTTCATCTAGAATAGCTTTTTGCAGAAAGGAGGGGAAAATGCACACAGACAGAGCTTCAGGATTCTTTATTCCCACTGATCTAAATATAGGGCCAAGGAATTTTAATAAAGAACAAGAATGGGTTGTACAATACCCATGCAAGTACTGGCACAAAAACATGCAAACAGATACACACATGTCAAAGAATGAGTCAGTATTCAAATATACAAGGGTAATGAATTACTAAATACTTGCAGGTTAAGTGGTGCCTTCCCAGCAACTGGCTTTCTAAAACTCCATTCATCCAGTGCTGTGTTTCTGTCTCCTCTGTCGCCTGCTTAGCCCAGATTCCGCATCCCTCTCTCCTGACATCAGAGAACCAGACAAACAGAGACTGGAATTTCTACCATTAACCTCAACATTAAAAAAAAAAAAACTGCAATCATTTTCTCACCCAAATCTAAATTTCAGATTATAAAAACACTATTTTTGATTACATTTGCACAGTTTGGTCACCAAATCAACCCACTGTCCCTAAATGTCTTATAATAACACACATTTGTCTCACAAAACCCAAATACACAAGATCATAATTTTTTATGTATGTTTGTTTACAGCTAGCATGCACTTTATGATACTCTGTGCCAGTGCATTCACATATGGATGTGTTTTGGATTTATGAATGTATTTGCATAGATTTATGAATCAAATAATCTTTGGATTTGACATTTCCCATTGTCTATGTGGAGGAGGACAGTGGCCAGGAGACCTGCTGTATAAGCAGTGATAGGGCATTTCCTAATGTGTTTGCACAGGGGCCAAAGGAGAAAGAGGCTCTGACGCAGAAGGGCCCATTGCCTGCTGCCGTCTTTACAATGGAAGGCCCCAACACCAAACACAGTCCTAAATGTCACAAAGACGCCAATCCATGATAAGGAGGAGGATGTTTCCAGATTGGCCATTGCCAAGGCAGGTCTCTACCCCACACCCAAACCTTACTTGGTTTAAAAGGCGTGACAGCACCTGCATAATGGTAGAGAAAGCGAAGCGCAACATTGCAGCAACAGCACTTAATAGACATCACACATTTGACAAGCCTTCTCATTGTAGGGGCGCAATTAGGGTAACAAGTGTGTGTATCGCATTGAGAGATGATATATATCATCTATTAAAAACAAGGCTCAATTAAACTCTGTACTGAACAGTTATCTTTGCTTGTAAAAGCCTGAAAAGCTAGATCTGCAAATGTATAGCGTCTCAGACAAAGCCAAGATGCAGAAAGGATGCATGCTGAAATTAATGTCAGTAGTAGCACTGTTGATTTTAGCTCCAGCTGTGGATGCTGCACCAATAACCTCAGAAGTACCAGACCTTCAACAGGCATCATTAAGAGGTAAGGTCTCTGATTATAGTCAAATAATTTCCTCTTGTAATAACTTTAACATGATTTTCTGTTGTACATTAGGAAATTGAAATATAAGCATATACAGTATTTCAACAATTGATCTTGTGATTGAAATCAATTAGGCTTTATGTCTGATGTTGACTTGCTTTAATCAGCCAATGATCCCATTCTCTGTGATTGTAAGTGCAGAAAGTAGATTGTTAGCACAAGTTGATTAATAATTGTGATGTACTATATAATATATATATTAATATACAATAATAGAATGAATGACAGTAGTGTATGATTTCTGAAAACTCCCTACATTAATAACAAAGAACATGGAAGAATGAGAAATAATTTGCTTGAACAGAATATTTCTAAAAGTGATGCTCTTTATTGTATAACCAAACATTATTTTCAATAATAAAATATTTTCATTGTTTTAATATTGTTCAATATATAATATTGTTCATTAACAGTTCCAAATTAAGGGACTGTTACTAAAATAATTTAAAAAACGGATATCTTTATATTGTGCAGTCTTGATCACAAGTTTGCATGTGACAGCATCATGTCTATACAGTCCATTCCCTAGCAACTCCTTGTCATTCCCAAAACCATTGTTTACAACTTTGTGGATGTGTTTCATGATACAAGTAATTTAACTGTCTCCTGGTATGAAAGAGACAAGACTTAAACATTTCCTGTTGAATCTGTTCACTTTTGCATGCTTCAGCTTCCCATTAATCAGTGCCTTCTACGTGATCCACTAGATTTTTTTATATAGAAAATGTTGGAACAGAATACAGTGAACATAGTGTTGCATAGTGGTATAATGCCACTGAGACCACAAGTACTTATATGTTTAATATCCTATTTTAACCCAAAGGTGACAAGAAACCAACCGATCCTTGGACGAATGGCCCAGACATCCACGATATGACTATGTATTTTGACGGACAGGAAATGACAGTGCCTGTAAGACCTTCAGGTAGCTTAGACAAAGCCACAAGTAGTCCACATTATCTGGACGAAATATTGGCAGCAACTAACAGTCAAAGCCAGACACTGAAGATTGCTTCAGTTCCAGTTGATTCTGATGGACTAGAAAACATAGTAGCAGTAACCAACGGTTTGGATAGCCAGCTTAACCTAGGCTCTGTAATGGATGACCATGAAATAGAGGAGCATGCACCAATGGAAGAGAGCAGTGTTCGCAAACCACTGAAGCTAACACCAGTAAGTGTTAATTCAAATAAACAAAGCAAGACTTTGTTAGAGAGCAAAGGTGCAAAGAGAAATTCAGCCAGCAGCGCCCCAGATAGACGAGAGAAGATTCTGCATATGCTGAGTGCTCTTGAGGAGCTTCATAGGTCACTGAACAGTACACTGAACAGCCGTCTCACCATCATAACAAGAGGTAAGAGAAAGGAGAAGCTTTTACCATAGCTGCTCATTTCTTGCTGCAAACTATTACTGTCATGAATTATATGTACTCATGCTAAGATAAACATTATAATAATAAGAACAATATTTTGATAATAAATTAGCATTAAAATTATATTATATGATTGTTTCCAATAACTCCCTTAAATTCCCACAAGTGTACATCTTATCTGGGAAAGCACGTGCAGTCTACCTTAAAGCCTTGCACTAAAAGCTAATTAAAGATAAATGATTAAATCTTTTATCATTTAGAATTATGCTGCACATTTTCTGGTGATACTAACAGTAAAAAAAAGACATACACTTGAGGGTACCACCCCAATGACATAGAAAGGAACAATATAGTATCCTTGATTTCTTACAGTGCCGTGGATTTATATTCCTCACTCTCATAAATATATGACTTTTCTGTTAGTTTCACTGTACAATATGCTTTAGGATGAGTAACTGAGTAAACCAGAACTTTAAGGGGTTAACTGGATTCCCTGGTACTTGCAATGTATAAAACTGTATGTTTCTGTGTTTTGATCTGTTTCAAGGTAATAGCAACAGTCGCAGTTCAGGAAAAAAGAGTAAAATGGTAGGTTTATAACTGTTGACTAAACGGGTACATTCATTATTAAAGTATCTAAGAAACCATTCCATATGGAAATTTGTTTTTCCCCCAGTGTTGCTAATCAGTCATTTTGGCAACTTTTGCCATGATTATAGATCACAGAGGGCAACATGAAATCAACTACAGTGTCATCTGTGGTCAGCAAAGGTGCTTCACCAAGGGTTAGCACTGATCAAGTGGATCCCAAACTCCTGAATGGAAAGGCATTCAAAAAGTCTCTGCCATCAACTCCTAAGAAAACTAACAAGAGAGGTGGGCTGAAATTAAACAGTAAAAATCAACTTAAAAGTACCTCACATATATAGTTAATTTTCTGTTAGTAATACAGATGTATAAAATGATAACATTTATTAACAACTGCTTTTTTTTGTCTGCTTTTTTAACAGTTTGCTTCTGGAAATACTGCTCTCAAAATTAAGCATTTCTCACACATCAGTATCGCATTCTAACATGAGCCCATGCTCATCAGCAAACAAATCTAAGGCCACTTCTAATTGATGCTTCAACAACATACTTAACATGACTTACCCCAGTGACCTCGTATGACGTGTGTAGCCTCATTGCACGAAAGCCTGTTAACCTCCTTCTACGAGTGAATGTTGCATGACATAAATAAAATTTTACAAGCATGCAAAAAAAAAAAAGGTCCTGATAATAAAGAAAACTTTATTTTTGTACCTCCCGTTCTTGGTGATCATTGTGAAATATTAAAGGAATTTGAAAAGACAAAAGTTCAAAGAGCTCAGGTACAAATGTAGCTTGCTCTTCAGTGGAACTGCTTTTCTTCCCCTTCAGCCCTTTCACATTATCTGAATGTTTGCTCAAGCTCCAGCCAAAATTCTCTAGGTGAGGGTCTCTCTGGTGACAAAGTATATTTAGTAACCAATAAACCCAAGCTGTTGATATTATGGCTTTAAAATTTATTTGATTGTTCTGAGAGCTGCTAGCAGCGTAACCTCGACAACCAATTAACAAGTCTGTCCAAGTCAGTGGGAGACATGTGGAAGAGTGATGAGAGACTGGACCCAACACATCTGCCAGCCTTTCTTCTCTTTGTCCTTTCTCCCAATCCCCTTTTTAAACCTGTTTTTTACAAGCTTCAGAAACGAAAATGACTATAACGAGAAATAAATCACAAGCTAAGCTTGGTATGTTAGGAGAGCGTCAAAGTTACAAAAACCATCCAAAACTATCGTCAGTTCTTTTAAACAAAGCTTCAAATTCAAAGCACCATGACACATTCTCAGGGATTAATAGAATTACTTCAATAGATGTTAGTGATATACAGTATAGTTATTATAATAATAATAATAATAATAATAATAAGAAGAAGAAGAAGAAGAAGAAGAAGAAGAAGAAGAAGAAATAATGAATAATAAACAATAAAGGAGGAGGAAAAAAGACGACACTTTTTTTGCTCACTGATTTAATAGACATAATATAGAACAATAAATTATTATGCATTAATACAGCAATCAAGTATTTCATTCCTTCTTTTTTGTTATAATATATCTTTATATTAATTAAAACTTATTTTTGTTATATATCTGAGAAAATCCCTGTCAGACTTTAGGAATCACATAAAATGATTAGTTCTATTTTCTGATGGAAAAACTCAGCAGAAAACTAATGACAAATTACAAGACAAATATATGAAGTATAAACAAATAAAGAATCTTTTAACATGTCAAGCCCATGGCATCATCCTTTAAGAGAGATAAAAATGCATAAACTGCTTGCAGATAAAGCTTAACTAGTATTATAATGATATGCAAAGAAGTGTTTTCTCTCTCTCTCTCTCTCTCTCTCTCTCTCTCTCTCTGTCTCTCTCTCACACACACACACATACACACACACTCCATCTCACTCTCTCACACACACTCTCTCCTCTCTCACACTCTTTCCTCTCACACCCTTTCTTTGTCTCACTCTCTCTCAATCTCTCCCACTCTCTCTCTCTCTCTCTCTCTCTCTCTCTCTCTCATATACGCTCCCTTTCACTCTCTTACTCTCTCTCTCTCATACACACACATTCTTTCTCACTCTCTCTCAAAAACTCTCAATCTTTTACTTTCTCTCTCACTCCCTCACACTCCCTCTCTCTCACTCCCTCACACACTCTCTCAATCTCTTACTTTTTCTCTCACACACACTCTCACTCTCTGTAGTCCAAGTACACCCCCACACATCTCTGTCTATTTTCAGCAGTCACCAAACTTATATTATCTTTCTGACAACATCTAAATATGCAAACTCAATCTCTCGTGCTGCAGGACAGGTGCTGGTAAACTCTTCCCTCTGGTAGGCAGAGTTCAGGTATCGCCAAATCCCCTTCATGTCAGCTGGAATCTCAAAATTTCTATACTTCTTTGCAACAATCTGAGACAAAATATAATAATGCAATCACTGTGCAGCATCATAAGTTTACTAAAATACCTTAAATGAAGCATCAGCTAGTTTTTGAAAGCTATCAGTAAATAGTTAGGCTTAAAATGAATTACCTAAATGTTAAAGGTTTGATTCAGGCTCTCATCTAAATTGATTGACATGTTTGCATACATATTGTAGTCACAGCAAATAAGACACAATACCATGATGATGTGTAGTTTAGGAAGCAGGTTGCAGTCAGCAAGAGTTAGGTCTGGTCCATCCAGGAAATTGCGTGTTGATGGTCCTGGGTTATCAGGGTTGTTGGCATCAATCTCCTCTGGCAAAGGAGACTGCAAGAAGTCATCCAATTTCTTCAGGGACTTCAACAAAGCTTTCTCCAAGCCTAAAGAATGCACATAATAATAATAATAATAATAATAATAATAATAATAATAATGAATTCCAAAGAGACCAATTTTTTTTAAAAAGTTGAATTATTTACCATTGTTTGCATATCTGCAAGAATTCTTGATATAGGCAGAAAACTTGGAAAATACATCTATTCCTGCGATGTTTGACTCTGGGTGTTTAACAGCCAATTTTGGATACCTTTAGAAGCATTGATATATGGCGAATGACAAACAGTAAACAGGAACACCAATTCAAGCAACAACTGCACTCTAAACAATTGTGAAAACAGAATATTGGGTCCTGTACCGTGGTGGTGTAAGCCTTTCCTCAAGAAATTCCTCAATCTTGTTAACATCCACCAAAACTTCACCATTAAAGGTCATAAAAGGTGGGTTGGTTCCTGGTGCAAGGTTTTGCAAATCAGCTGGTTTCCTGTAAGATACAAATCTACCGATCAGAATAATAAGAGCATGATACAGCTCTTACGGAAGTATTTCATTATCCAACATGAAATCTGCTTGTATATAAATACAATGTTCAATGTAACCACACAGAAATGATATAAAATGAGTTTCTACTTCTTGAGATCCACAGTTGTGACATTAAAGATGACTCCTTTTAGCCAAAGGATCATGAAGAGTCTCTGAGAGAATGGACAGTTGCCAATGCTTTCCCCATCAATTCCTGCCTGCAAACCAATACAGTACATCCTCAGTGAGAAGTGATTAAAACACAAGTCTGCAAACATGAATGAAAGTGTCAAAGAAAAGAAAGAAAAAGAAAGAAAATTGCAAAGAAAGAAAGAAAGACAGAAAGAAACAAACCACTCGTCAAAAAAGAAACAAAAAAGAAAAAAACACTCCCTCAACCTCTGTAATAATGATACCTGAGTAATTCTGAGATTTAGGTTAATGAGATTTAAAGAAATACACATACACTATATGGTTAAAAGTACAGTATGTGGACACCTGACCATCACAGACATGCTTTTTGAACATCCCTTTCCAGATTTAGTTCCCCTTTAACTGTTATAATAACCTCCACTCTTCTGGGAAGCCTCTCCATCCTTTCCTTGTCCATTCAGCCACAAGAGCATTAATAAGGAGGCCTGGGGTGCAGTCAGCATTCAGATTAAACTCAAAGGTGTTCAGTGGGGTTGAGATCAGGGCTCTGTGCAGGACACTCGAGTTCTTCCACTCCAATCTTGGCAAACCATGTCTTCATGGAGCTCAGTCTGTGCACAGGGGCATTGTCATGCTGGAACCTTTAATATTGGACCATACTTGGGTCTTTTAGTTCCAGTGAAGGGAAACTGTAATACTACAGCATACAAACACATTCTAGATAATTATGTTCTTCCAATTTTGTGGCAACAGTTTGGGGAAGAACCATATAAGGGTGTAATGGTCAGGTATCTACAAACTTTTGGCCATATAATGTAGATTCTCAGTAGCCTCTCTCTCTCTCTCTCTCTGTCTCTCTTTTAAACACAGGTCTACCTCTAAAAATGTTAGGTAGCAGCAAGCAAAACTAACTAAGTTTCCTTTAAAAATAGTAAAAGAGCATAGAGCTTAGTCACTATCAATATGTGTCTAATTGTGGTGTGAGACATCCAGAAAAAAACAGATGCAAGATTATATAGATTGTATCCATCACCTGAATTAAGTTAATTAAAATATATTGTATTCAACTATATATTTTGAACTATATGAAATTTAGCTTTAAGAATTTCTTACCTTCACAAACAGCTCAATACTGGGGAATCCAAACTTTTTAGCTGCTACATCAAACCAAGCCATTCTAGATAGTCAAAGGTTTAGAAAAGTAGCAGTGTAAAGTAGCTTCTTTCTCACTTTTGACCTTTACATTGCAGATCTGCATTTTTAGATTTGCAGACTTAAATATCTGCGCTAGGCTGTTTTAGACCTTAATCCCAAAATATGCATTATTATTTATTTAGTAAGGTATTGAAATGACTGCCTGTCCTGAAATGCTAATGTTCTGGAAGATATGCCAGTATGAGACTGCAAGAATCCTTGATAAAACAATTGATCTTTGTTGTAGAACACAGCATCAATAAATGGACTGTTTATGTGAGCCAGTCTTATGAATTTCTTCCAGTTGCCTACTGTAGCTCTTTGTTCTGAAATGGACAGGCACAAAAAACTCAAGTGGATAAACAACTTTCGAACATGTATTTTTGATGTTCTTTAGTTTTTGATGTTAGGGAAATGAAATACCTCTACTGTATCTGGACCAACAATTCAGGTTCACTCCAAAAGGTACATGTGTAAACAAATGATTCATTTTTTTTTTAAATATTCATGTATGTATTATGTGCAGATTTTTTTTTCTTCTGATGATGCTGTAAACACTTGTAAAAAAAAACTTTACAGCAGTTGTGCCATAACTCTACTATAATACTACTATGCAGATCAGCTTTAAAACCCTGTAAATGTAGAACCACATGAAGTATTTTTGCTGTACTTGGCTTTCAGGGGGTTTATATTGTGAGTGTACACCGATCAGCCATAACATTAAAACCACTGACAGATGAAGTGAGTAACATCGATTATCTCGTTACAGTGGCACTTGTCAAGTTGAACAGTCAGTTCTCAAAGTTGATGTGTTGGAAGCAGAGTAGCTACTGTAGCACAAATTGCTGAAAGAGATAATGCTGGCTATGACAGAAAAGTGTCAAAACACACTATGCATCGCAGCTTGCTGCATATGGGGCTGTGTAGCCTCAGACCGGTCACAGTACCCATGCTGACACCTGTCCACCACCGAAAGCGCCTACAATGGGGACGAGATGGCACCAGGATGCACTATGTTCCCATGGGCACAGTGACCGGTCTGAGGCTACACAGCCCCATATGCAGCAAGCTGCGATGCATAGTGTGTGGAGCTGGTGGAGGAAGTGTGATACTCTGGGCTATGTTTTGTTCGGAAACCTTGGGCCCTGGCATTCATGTGGATGTTACTTTGACACATACCACCTACCTAACTATTGCTGCAGACCAAGTGCACCCCTTCATGGCAACAGTATTTCCTAATGGCAGTGGCCTCTTTCAGCAGGATAATGCACCCTGCCACACTGCAAAACTTGTTCAGGAATGGTTTGACAATGGTTTGACATTGTAAAAAGCGCTATACAAATAAACTGAATTGAATTGAAATTGAATTGTTTGAGGAACATGACAAAGGGTTCAAGGTGTTGACTTGGCCTCCAAATTCCACAGTTCTCAATCCGATCGAGAATCTGTGGGATGTGCTGGACAAAAGTCTGATCCATGGAGTCCCCACCTTGCAACTTACAGGACTTAAAGGATCTGCTGCTAACATCTTGGTGCCAGATACCACAGCACACCTTCAGAGGTCTTGTACAGTCCAAGACTCAATGAGTCAGAGCTGTTTTGGCAGCACAAGGGGGACTTACACAATATTAGGCAGTGGTTTTAATGTTAAGGCTGATCGATGTATACCTCAGAGACATTGTGTACTGCTTCATAAGTGATGGTGTTTTTTTCTTCTTACACACAATGCACCTTCCATTTGAAAGTGCACACACAGTAGCATTTAGCTACAGTAACACAAAAGTCTGTAAAAATTCCACATAAAGCTAATAATGAATACTTTTAAAATAAACATTTTTTTCATAATTCTTCCATGTGTGCATGGTAAACAAGTCTGCACAGCATAAAAAAAACTGCATAAGGTCTTTTATAAAAGTTTGCTTTCATCATAGAAAGTAGAATAGAATAATAGTGTAGAGAAAATCCAAACTCTCCTAACTCCCTTAATAAAGGGTGAAAAAGCTGTTAAATTTTTTTTTTTTCGTAAAAGTCTTGTTATGGATATTACTCTTATTATGTTAGGAAATACACCTATTTCCTAACAAATATCAGGATATACAAACCCACTTTCAGCAGATGTGTTTTTCAACAATGCCTTCAGGCTTTGCTATGGACTTTGCTATGGATATGTGTCTACTATTTCTTTCTGTCTTGTTTGTTTTTTTGCTGTTGAGGTGCATCAGAAGACGAACATATGCAAAAAATCAGAAGCTAATTTGCAAACAATTAGCATGTTATACCAGCTTCAACCACAACGAGCAGCTAAATTCTTTCTCTTTACCCTTCTTACAACAGAGTACAAACAGAGGGCACTCAAGCTCCATAGACTGGAGGTGGTTATGGCTTAGCCAACTTGTCAAGGGATAACAGGATAAATAATAATAATAATAATAATAATAATAATAATAATAATAATAATAAAAATAGTATAATCAATGTATAAACTACAGTGTGCAAGGCAAAACACAAATCATAGGAGAATAAATTGACAGGAAGACATTTATAAAAAAATGAACGACAGATTCAGTGAAAATGACAAAAGGAAATGACAATGGCAAGAAACAAACACAAACAAACTGCAAGAAAAGATAAGTGAGGAAAAAACTCATCAGAATGCTGTGGATCACAGTTTACATAGTTTACCAAGGATTATATATATTATATTACAGAGTTCTCTATACCAAATTGGTCAGTTGAAAAGCGTGTGAACAAGGTATCATATTGTGCATGATGGCAAAGTGTGCATAAATTGCTACATCCCTAATATAAACTATGTATAAATATTTATTGCACTGAGAATATAATAAAATAAATCTGTGCATAATAGCAATGTAAACCATAAGTAAAGTGACAAGCAAATGTAAACTTTTGCGTAAAGTAAAGAGAAATGTGATGCAGTTTAAAGTCTGGCCATGACAGTGTGGTGTTAAAAAATCTAATAGCCTGTGGGAAAAAACTGAGTCTGTTTGTGCATGTAATAATGCCGCAGTATCGTCTGCCAGAGGGGAGCAGCATGAGCAGGATATGGTTTGGGTGGCTGGGAACTTTTATGATCCATAGGATGTAATGTCCTAAATAGGAAAGCCTCCCCTCCAGTGAAATGCTGGGCAGGTCGTACTACATGGTGTTTGGTGAGGAGCAGTGCAGTTCCCGAACCTGCAGGTCACGGTTTGGGTTAAGATGCTCTCAATAGTTCAGATATACTGTGATGAATTTATTGGTTGCACAATTGCACTACTTGTCCTTATAGCGCACAATAATAGAAGGGATTTATTTATAATCGCACTATCCGTTGCACCCAGATGAGGATGGGTTCCCTTTTGAGCCTGGTTCCTCTCAAGGTTTCTTCCTCATATCATCTCAGGGAGTTTTTCCTCGCCACCGACGCCACTGGTTCGCTCATTAGGGATAAATTCACAGTGATAAATTCAAATATTTACAATATATTTTTTGTGAATCCATTTATTTCTGTAAAGCTGCTTTGTGACAATGTCCATTGTTAAAAGCGCTATACAAATAAAACTGAATTGAATTGAATTGAATATAGAATGACCTGAGGATTCTGGGCCTCAGAGAGGAACCTCTTAAGGAGATTGAGGTTAAAGACATGTTGATGTGTTTTCTTGACAACAGCCTTGGTGTGCTCTGACCAAGTGAATCCTGTCTACTGTAGCTTTATTTATGGTAAGTGATGTGTATGATCCTTCCTGTTTTCCATGATCAGTTCCTTTGTCTTGTCCATGTTCAGGATGAGGTTGTTTTCCTCACTCTACAGTGCTACTGTTCTGACCACCTCTCTGTAGGCCTCTTCATTGTTGTTGGAGATCAGGCCTGTAACTGTTGTGTCATCTGAACATTTGCCAAAGATGTTCAGTTCCTTGTGGCTACACAGTCATCCTTGAGGTACACCTGTGTTACAGGTTAGTAATGAGGAAGTGTTGGAGCCTATGCCCACCACCTGCCCTATCAGGAATTAATTCACTGCAACACAGATGAAGGGAATGCACTCCATCACTGCTCACTCCAAACCTTGCAACAGGGACACTGGCGTCTTATTGCAGCACAGTGATAGACAGGCAAAACAGCAGTTACTCCACGAGCACTTGTAGATACTAATAAGAACAGTAATTTAACATTAATTAATGTTTAACATTAATTTAACATTAAAACAATATAAGTGTAACAGGGACAGCAACACAGACTCATTCTCACAGCAGATGCCATGTAATAAAGGGGTGGGTACAGTCATGAGGCACATACCTGTAGCACATTCACCTTACAGCAGGATATTGAGCAGGAAAATGTCTGCAAGTGGAAATCCACCTCACTATATAAATGTCTAAATAAGTATTTCAACAAAATGTGCAACCGGACACATAGAGTCAGTTCTCCGACTGAAAACCTGCTGGCTTCAGTAGTGGGACACCCGTGATGGCCAACCAAATTATAGTATGGGCCTGTGCTACCACAGGTCCCGTTTAGACAGGATCCTCCCCTTGTGGTCGAAACTGGTATAACATGCTAATTAACAGCTCTTAACTTTCTTGAAAAATTAAGAATAAGGAGAAAAATATTAGCTGTTCGAAGTTTGTATAACATACTACTATTTATTTTCTGATTTTTATTATTTTACTGTTAAAATGTTAAGACTGATGCTGGAGTTTTTAAACTGTTTTATGTTACACAATGCAGAAAAATAAATAAATAACCAAAAAACCAACCAAATAAATAAATAAATAAATAGATTTGATTTTAACACAAACACTCTTTAATTTTTTTAACCTTATTCTTCAGGGCTTTTGTATACCTTTTTAGGGTTTGGAAAGAGATTTCTGATTACATGTGGATATTAAAATATTAACAGGATGCTTTGTTGTCCAAGTTTCAGCTAGCTGCAGTGGAAGCCTTTAATAGTATAGTAGAGTCAATAGTATATACATGTAACAGGTGTAGTATATAAAGAAATTCAGAAATCTGATTGGTCAGAAGGTAAAAATGTCATTTAAGGCACCAAAGTGGTACATTACTCTAACTATACTTTTTATTATTACTTTGTACTTTTTATTTCACTGTTATTTTATAAGAGTAAGTTAAATTTAACCCTGGTGATTTTAGTATTTACTTGTGACATGTGTGAGTACCTTTACATAGAGAGAGATCTCCCAGTCTGTAGGATCAGGACTGTAAACCTTCGTGTCAATCTGATCGATTGTACATCTCTTTGGAGGCTTCACTTTCTCTTTCTGCATCACAGCTGGGGGCACCTGCTTCTTTGGTGGAACAGAAACATGAACATCATTTTCCATCATGATCTCTTGACCTTTCACCTTGGTAATAACCTTTCCTTCATATTCCATGTTAACATTTCTGTAAAAGCTGCCAGGGGGTACAGGTAGTTCTTGACTCTGCACCTCTGAGCTTTCTCTGTCAATCAACCACCTAGGTAATGTCACTTTACATTCTCCCTCATTCCCTCTCTTCTTTGGCTTTCCTTCAATGACTCAGGCTGTTCCACCCTGTGCAGCTTTTGGGACTTATTCAAAAGCCAAACTTACACACTGCTCTTTACACACTCCTTCCTTTTGGCTTCTCCATACTGAACTGCTTTAGTGATTCTATATCCTAAGTTCCTCCTTTCATAATTAATCCTGTTTGATCCACCTCACCTACTTCATTATTTGCATCATTATAATTTTTTTTTCTCTATTTGCATCATTACCATTTTTTTCTTTTTCTCTGGTTAAAGACAACAGGCTCCATTGCCTCTTTTGTTTCTTTCTCCATGTTCAAAGACACAGAAACCTGTTCCTCTGACTCAATCTGAATGAATCTGTTATCTTTAATTCCTCTTTCACTGTATAAGTAACCTTGTTACTCTTCCACCAGCAATTTTTTGACCTCCTCAAGCTTATCATTTGCAGGAAATCTGTATTAATTCTCTGTGTCTCCATATCCAGATCCCTCTACTTTACTGTAACAGGTTAGATATACCTGTACATCAGCCATATTTAAACCTAAATTAATGTTCTCCATTGGAACATCATCACTGAACACAGAATTTGGTTCTTTCCTTTCCTCTTGACACTGAATGTCCATTGTTCTTACCTTAGAAGATGCCACCAGTTCCTGCTCAGCTATTTTCTCTGCACATTGTCCCTCCTCAGAATGTTCCTTTGGCTTATCCTCCATCTTTATGGAAACTCTTGTTTTTGGGTCTTTACACAGAATTTCTGATTTCCCCTCAACTTGTTTTTCTACAGGTCTTGCCTTTGCCACTTGAGATTGATGCTCATAAACAGACCAACATGGCTGTTCTTTATGTTCCCTGGTAGTTACTGAAAAAAATTCAGCATTGCTTTGTGGTCTGTTTTGAGTTTGTAGTTTAGTCTGAGGTCGGTGTTCAGTTGCCACAGGTGGCTCAACCTCAGTCTGTAATTCAGACACTCTGAGGTTCACTTGTTCCAGCTCCTTTTCTACCTCTTTATCAAGATCTTTGTTTGGAGCTTCCATTTCTTTAGGCTCTGCATCATTAGCATTATCCATAAACTTTGTGCCCCATTCTCCCGGTTTTACATGCACTATGAGTGGGGCTAGTTTTGCTTTCTGTTGTAAATCAGATGCAGAAATTTGGCTGCCAGATGTCTGCTTTCCTGTTGTTCTATCCTCACCTCCCGTGCCAATATCCTCATCCACTTCATATGCCAGTTCAGACTCTTCCCTTTCTTCCTCCTCAGTCTCCAGATGGTCCAAGTCAGTTTGGATCACTGTGGTATTAGAAATCTCAGAGGAATGATCCATGACAGCTTTAGCCTTAGGTATAATACAAAGAGAAAGGTTTGACAAAAATAAGAGGACCTCTTTATAACTGCCAATTCAGAGCTATTGTGATTGCCTTTCCACTCTAGAGGTAACATGGCTTACTCCGTCTCCTTGCTTTATCTCCACCCCTTTTCTCCAGAGGATTATGGTGAATTTCTAATCCCCACTGCCCACGTGACTTGGCCATTATCCTAAATCTGATGCACAGGGAACCTGGCTGACCTGGATGTCTGAATAGCAGGGTACACCTTAAACATTACTTACTTGGGAGACATATTGTGCATCTTCTTTGTAACTGAAAAGCCAAGAAATGTCTCAGACATTGCCAGATCATACCTAATTGTCACCTAAGAGTCACCAGAACTGCTTCATTGCACCTTGGTGAAGTGAAGTGACTTGTGGCCAAGTATGGTGACCCATACTCGGAATTTGTGCTCTGCATTTAACCCATCCAAGTGCACATACACAGTAGTGAACACACACACACACTGTGAACACACACCCGGAGCAGTGGGCATCCTTTTTTTGCTGTGGCGCCCGGGGAGCAGATTCTACAAGTTTCTTGAGCTGAACTGGAGGGATGAACACAATTCTTCCAAACATGTCTGTTAAAATTCCCCCATAGATAATCGGTTTGGTTGAGATCTGGTGTCTGTGAAGGCCATAGCATTTAATTTACATCATTTTCATTCTTATCAAACCATTCAGTGACCCATTGTGCTATGTGGAAGGGGGACAGTGTCATCCTGGTAGAGACCACTTCCATCAGGATGTAAATGATTCAACACAGGATAAAGGTGAGCATTTAGAATAGGTTTGTATTGAACTGCAGTGACTTTTCCCTCTAAGGAGAGAAGCCAGGGTAAATCAGACCAAACCAGAAAAATGTGTCTTAAAGAATAAGACAGCCACCAGGTTTCCTTTAATTTATCACCCATCTGCACTTATATGATATATTACTTTTACAAAGAACACTTTATTTTGCATCTAGAATTTCAGAGGCTATGGCATTATTATATTCATTTTTTTTGTATTTTTTTGTGTAAGGGAGTTCTTTGTTTTTTTCTGTTCAATATTTCAGATGCCATGATTCGACGATTACCAGGATTACAATGTTGCCTTTGGAGACAGGGAGGTCAGTGATATGGCTAAGTGAGACCATGGTCTCTGAGGTGTGGGAAGGGGTACTAGCTTACTGTTAGAAGCATTCTGGGAACCTTGGCCTGGACATAGGAAGAGCATGAGGAGATGAAAGCGTGGATGTCAGAGAGCATGCTTGGCCACCAGTATTTTCCTTCAAGAATTCAGTGGTTTTTCTTGACCCCTAGTGTTCTTTGAACCAGGATGGTATCTGAAATAGCAATGGTTTCCTTTAAATGACTGCCACAGAGTGGAGTTGATGCTTAACACCAAAACGTTGAGATAATATGGCCTTGACCTCTGTCTTGGATGTATCAACCTCCACAATTATTGGAAAAAACAGAAAAACAAAACCAGAGGACAAAAACAAGATCATATATCAGAGAAGTATTAATAATAAACAGGCTAGGTATGTCAGGCAGATACTTCGCAGTGCCTTTGTGTTCTGAAAGTCCTTAAATAGTGTGTGTGTGTCATGTGCATGTGATAAAAAAAAACAGGTGTGACAATGAGTGTGTGTGTGTGTGTGTGTGCGTGTAAAATGGTCTCTGCTCTCTGCTGTGGTCAGGAAAGCGCTTCCGTTCCCTGAAGGCCAACACAGAGAGAATGAGGTGGAGCTTCTTCCCATAGGCCATTCCGGCCATCAACCAAGACAACACATAAGACTAGAGCTTGGACTTGTCTGCACAACACCCACTACCTCAGGGTGATGTTGCACAGCATACTGTATATTGCACACACAATTGCACACATCTGCACCTTATTCAAAATACAGTCGTACTGTTTCTACCACCGATCTTTGTATATCATGTTGTTGTATTCTAATACAATAATATAATAATATAATTTTTCCTTTCCTACCTGTATAGAAGTAAATTCCAGTTTATTAAATTCTATTCTTATGTCATGGACAGTCAAAAAAAGCATTTCACTGCACGTCATACATTGGGAATCGGAGTGTGTGGTGGCAATGTTTGTAAGCTGTGATGTTCTCTGGGAAGTTGAGTCTGATGCCGATTCTGCCATTGACATGACACCACGTTCTTTTTGTTTTACAAAAAAACACAGAGTTCTGTTGATATAATTTAACAGATAAAAAAAAAGTTATCTATCAACATTTACTTTGCAATTCTAATATGTACCTGTGAGAGGGAACATGTGTCCAGTGGGGACTAGTTATTCATCAATAAGATCAGAGAAGAAGTGAAGATTTGTAGGGAATTGAGTTTGAACTGACCAATTCATACTATTATAATTATTATTATTATTAGTAGTAGTATTAGAAGTAGTATGTAAAATACAGCGGCTTTAGAATATATTCAGACCTCTTCAGTTGTTGTACATTTTATTGTGTTATAGATTTAATTTGAAAAGGATTATTGACTTTTTGGCCATTAATCTACAGACAATAACCCATAATGACAAAGTGAACAAAAAAAGTTTTTAGAAACTTTTGCAAATTTACTTAAAATAAAAAACTGAAATCTGTAATTTAGATAAATCTACTTTAGATACTTTATAGAGGCACCTTTGATGGCAAATACAGCATTGGGTCTTCTTTGGTAAGTGTCTGTAAGCTTTGCACACCTGGATTTGGGCAGTTTCTCTCATTCTTCCTGGCAGATGCTCTCAAGATCAATCAGATTAGATGAGGACTGTCTAGGAAAGTCTCTCCACAGATGTTCTATGGGGTTCAAGTCAGGGCTTTGGCTGGGCCACTCAAGGACATTCAAAGACTTTGCCTTTACTGTATCCTTTGGATCACTGTTGTGCTGAAAGGTGAACCTTCACCCCAGTCTGATGTCATGTGCACTCTGGAGCAGGTTTTCTTCAAGGTCCTCTCTGTATTTGGCTGCATTCATCCTTCCCTCAGTTGTGAGGAAATCTAAGTGTCTGCCATATTGCTTTTACACAGGAGTGGCTTCTGTCTAGCCTCTCTACCATACAGGCTTGATTAATAAAGTATTTCTGAGATGGCTGTCCTTCTGGGAGATTCTTACATCTCTGCAGAGAAGTTCTGAAGCTCTGTTAGTAAAGTAATACAATAAATGAAGAGGTCAGAATACATTCCAAAGCCACTGTATGTATTGTATTGTACATACATACATACATACATTATATATATATAAAACATTAAAACCCCCTGCCTAATATTGTGTAGGTCCCCCTTGTGCCTTGCAAAACATGGACTCCACAAGACCTCTGAAGGTGTGCTGTGGTATCTGGTACCAAGATGTTAGAAGCAGATCCTTTAAGTCGTGTAAGTTGCGAGGTGGGGTCTCCATAGATCAGGTTTGTTTATCCAGCACATCCCACAGATGCTTAATCGGATTGAGAACTGGGGAATTTGGAGGCCAATCAACACCTAGAACTCTTTGTCATGTTCCTCAACCCATTCCTGAACAATTTTTGCAGTGTGGCAGTGCACATTATTCTGCTGAAAGAGACCACTGCCATTAGGGAACACCACTGCCATCAAGCTGTGATGAACTGTGTGTTCTGACACTTTTCTATCATAGTGAGCATTAACTCTTTCAGCAATTTGTGCTACAGTAGATCTTGGGCCAGACAGGCTAGCCTTCGCTCGCATCATTGAGCCTAGGGCGTCCGTGACCCTGTCATCAGTTCACTGGTTGTCTTTCCTTGGACCACATTGTGTACTAACCACTGAATACTGGGAACACCCCACAAGACCTGCCATTTTGAAGATGCTCTGACACAGTCTTCTAGCCATCACAATTTGGCCCTTGTCAAAGTCACTCAGATCCTGATTGTTCACTTGCTGTGTAATATATCCCACCCCTTGACAGGTGCCACTGTAATGAGATAATCAACATTATTCACTTCACCTGTCACACACACACATGCACAATCCCACACACAAGTACTGGAACATAAAATAGATGTGTGGTCCTATTTTCAGGTTCATCTATTGTCATCTACTGTTAGCAAAATATTTTTCATAGAGTAGTGCTTCTTCCCCAGCCGAGTTACATAAACTGAGCATGTGTACTTTCTTACTGCACTTTCACACATGCAGCGATTTTATTGCTGTAAGTCACCAGTTGCTGTACTATCAGGTACTATCAAATCTGCCTATGAGGTAAGTCATGGTATGCTATTCGTCATGTCACACATGTCGACATGATTGATAATTAAATTCAATTAAATGCATTCCAACTTACTTGGAATGCCCACAATGTTGGGTAAGTTTTTCCACACATCGTTTTTTTTTTGATTGTGTGTCTGCCAGAGACATATCATAAAGTACTGGCCAATTGCTGACTATTTTAATAAATTTTTTTGCTCAAGTCACCTTACACTGAGCCAGATTACTAGTTCCCAATCACTTATAGAGATAGCCATCACCTGACCAACCCACTCACTCACTCACTCACTCACGTAGTCAGTCACTCAGTCATTCAGTGTTTAAGCCATCCTAAACCTTAGATGTAGCAATTGGCTATAGTTTGTATTAAAACCTGTTATTCTCCCTCCTTTCTTACTAAGCACAGCTGAAACATTTACAAGTTACATCTGTTCCTTTTTTTTTTTGAGTACCTCTCCTCTTTTTCTTCTGTGGGAGCTATAAAAGATATCAGGGTGTGGGTGGGGGTGGGGGTGGGGGTGGGGGTGGAGGTGCTCAAGTCACCTTACACTGAGCCAGATTACTAGTTCCCAATCACTTATAGAGATAGCCATCACCTGACCAACCAACCAACCAACCAACCAACCAACCCACCCACTCAGTCAGTCAGTCAGTCAGTCAGTCAGTCAGTCAGTGCTTAAGTCATCCTAAACCTTAGATGTATCAATGGGCTATAGTTTGTTTTAAAACCTGTTATGCTCCAACCTTTCTCACTAAGCACAGCTGAAACATTTACAAATTACATTCAATTCAATTCAGTTTTATTTGTATAGCGCTTTTAACAATGGACATTGTCACAAAGCAGCTTTACAGAAATAAATGGATTCGCAAAAAATATATTGTAAATATTTGAATTTATCACTGTGAATTTATCTCTAATGAGCAAGCCAGTGGCGACGGTGGCGACGGTGGCAAGGAAAAACTCCCTGAGATGATATGAGGAAGAAACCTTGAGAGGAACCAGGCTCAAAAGGGAACCCATCCTCATCTGGGTGCAACGGATAGTGTGATTATAAATAAATCCCTTCTATTATTGTGTGCTATAAGGACAAGTAGTCAACTGTGCAACCAATAAATTCATCACAGTTTCCGCAAGAAGTCTGGTTGGTTAAAATCTATCCAATGTCCACTGATGGAGTCCTGAGTATGAAGCTGCTTGTGGCAACCGCAGCCCCAAAGCCACTACAGCAATCGCAGTCCCAAGCCATTACAGTACAGCTCCCCATATGTGATCCCCAAACCATCTCCACAGCCCCCAGGTGGCACCATCCTCAGCAAACCAAACGGTTCACCCCCAGCAGGAGCGAGCGAACTCAACCAATGAGAACTCCAACCAGAAGTAGGGCATCAGGATGGGTCAAGCAGCGAGGAGGAGCAGAAGGGGCATCAGGATGGGTCAGACAGCGAGGAGGAGCAGAAGGGGTCAGGATCACTGGCATCTCAGAAGTAGCATGTGTAGCTCGACAGAGAGTGAGGGAGAGAGAGAGATGGAGAGATACAGGCAGAGTGCAAGCAGGGACTCCGGCAAGACTAGCTATGACAGCATAACTAAAAGGGAGAGCCAGAAGCTAACACAGACATGAGGGTACCCTGGGACATAAGGCAGCCAGCCACTCCACCGTCGACAAACCTAAGTGAACGAATGAGAGTGGGGGGGCGACAGCATCCAAACATCCCAGTTCACCACAACACTCTATGCCTAGAGTGTTCCTTTTTTTTTGAGTACCTCTGTTCTTTTCCTTCTGTGGAAGCTATAAAAGATATCAGGGTCAGAGTCCTGGTCAGGGTGAGTGTAAGGATGGGGGTGAGTGTAAGGGTGGGGATGGGGTTGCTCAAGTCACCTTACACTGAGCCAGAGTACTAGTTCCCAATCACTTATAGAGATAGCCATCACCCCACTCACTCACTCAGTCAGTCAGTTAGTGCTTAAGCCATTCTAAACCTTGGAAGTAGCAATGGGCTATATTTTGTATTAAAACCTGTTTTTCTCCTTTCTTTCTCACTAAGCACAGCTGAAACTTTTACAAATTACATCTGTTCCTTTTTTTTTGAGTGCCTCTGCTCTTTTTCTTCTGTGGGAGCTATAAAAGATATCAGAGTGGGAGTGGGGCTGTGGTTGCTCAAGTCACCTTGCACTGAGCCAGATTACTAGTTCCCAATCACTTATAGAGATAGCCATTCACCCCACCCACTCACTCACCGACTCACTCAGTCACTCGGTGTTTAAGCCATTCTAAACCTTAAATGTAACAACGGGTTATAGTTTGTATTAAAACCTGTTATTCTCCTTCTTTTCTCAATAACAGCTGAAAGATTTGCATCTGTTCCATTTTTTTAAGTACCATACGACACTCTGCTTTTTTTCTTCTTTGAGAGCTATCAAAGATATCAGGGTGGAGGTGTGGTTGCTTAAGTCACCTTACCCTGAGCCAGATTACTAGTTCCCAATAACTTATAGAGCTAGCCATTACCCACCCACTTACTCAGTCACTCAGTCAGTGTTTAAGGCATCCTACAGCTGTCTGTGGGGGTGGAGTTGCTTCCCTTACTTCTTTCTAGCCTCTCCTATGGAGAGGAGAGTTGTGGTTTCCCCAAAGAAAGAGCCACTGCAAACATTGAGGAATGGTAGAATTACTACTAGCCAGGTATGTGGCTGTACCAAAGAAGAAAACAACAACTTTCTTTCTTTCTTCCCTTACTTCTTTCTAGCCTCTCCTATGGAGAGGAGAGTTGTGGTTTCCCCAAAGAAAGAGCCAATGCAAACATTGAGGA
>CM041000.1:5057648-5089872 GCA_022985145.1 Pangasius djambal | reverse complement strand
GCAAGGTCCATAAAGACATGGATGACAGAGTCTGATGTGGATGAACTTGACTGGCCTGCACAGAGTCCTGACCTGAACCCGATAGAACACCTTTGGGATGAATTAGAGCGGAGACTGAGAGCCAGGCCTTCTCGACCAACATCAGTGTGTGACCTCACCAATGCGCTTTTGGAAGAATGGTCAAAAATTCCTATAAACATACTCCTCAACCTTGTGGACAGCCTTCCCAGAAGAGTTGAAGCTGTAATAGCTGCAAAAGGTGGACCGACATCATATTGAACCCTATGGGTTAGGAATGGGATGGCACTTAAGTTCATATGTGAGTCAAGGCAGGTGACCGAATACTTTTGGTAATAAGTGTATATGTATACAATTGTGTTTCTGTGAACCCCAGATAACCGTCAGAGGTGGTGAGATTCATATAGATACCTTCTTGTGAATGCACACCGAGAACTATCAACAAAGTCACAAAGTGACATATAACGCAATATGTCAAAGTGAAAAAGTCAAAGTGGAGTTTATTGTCATTTCAGCCATATACAAGTACATAGTGAAACGAAACAACGTTTCTCCAGGACCAAGGTGCTACATAAGACAAACACAGAACAGCACAGAAGTACAGGGACAACATAAATTTTTACATAAAGTGCACAAGTGCAAACGTGCAGACAGCACAGGACAGAACAAGACAGTACAATGACTACAACACCGACCAGTACGCAGTTCTGTTAAAGTGACCAGTAGTGTCAATAGTGCAAAAGTTACTGAGTTTGATATAAATAGCTGAAGTAGTGTAAACAGTAAAGATAATAGTGTAAACATAGTAGTAGCAGCAGCATAAAACATGTGCAAAACATATGCATAGAGCGTAGAGAATGTATGTGTGTGTGTGTGTGTGAGATCCTTCAGTCCAGTTCCAGGTATTGAGGAGTCTGATGGCATGAGGGAAGAAACTATTGCACAGTCTGGTTGTGAGGGCCCGAATGCTTCGGTACCGTTTGCCAGACGGCAGGAGGGTGAAGTGTGTGTGAGAGGGGTGTGTGGGGTCATCCACAATGCTGGTGGCTTTGCGGATACAGCGTGAGGTGTAAATGTCTGTGATGGAGGGAAGAGAGACCCCGATGATCTTCTCAGCTGTCCTCACTATCCGCTGCAGGGTCTTGCGATCTGAGATGGTGCAATTCCCAAACCAGGCAGTGATGCAGCTGCACAGGATGCTCTCGATAGTCCCTCTGTCTATGTATAATGTATAATGCTGTTGGAAGGAATGATACTGGAAGTGCACTGTGATGCCCAGGTAGCAGCAGCACAAACTTCATGAAGCAGAATGTCTCTAAGTAATGCCTGTTTGGAAGCATTACCCCTAGAGTGGTTTGTCATTATGGCCTGTGCATCCAGACCACCAACAGGCCATGGTGATGTCCACAATCCAGTGAGCTACCCAATGGGAGCCTCATTTGTCTTTCCTTTATTATATATGGACAGTTGGTTTAAGAATTGGCTGGTCTGCTGTCCAGTCTAAATAGCATTGTAGAGTGCATACTGGGCAAAACAAGAACCATGCTCTGCAGGTTCACTTTCATGGAATGCTGTAAGTTCAATAGATTGATTTTCAAAATTAAGTGATATGACCTTGTGCAGAAAACCCAAGTTCAGCCCCATTTGACCACCAGTGCATGGCAGGTCAGAGTATGTAATCAGTTTTTCCTGAAGTGATCGGTAGCAAAAAGGAAATTGTGAGAGGCCCCTGTTTCAGTTCAACATCTTGCATGGGCTTGTACAGAGGGGCCTTAAGGGACTCGGGGAAATGGGGGAGGGCTTGGGGAAATTGGGGACTTGCAGGGGTTGGAAGTGCTTTGCCCCTTTCAGAAAGGTTGTAATAAGTTTGAGTCCATTTAAAGATGCAATCAATTATACAGTGGCATGCTGATCTTCAGACTGCTCTGATGGCACTCTCCACCAAAGTGAGCCTCAGGCTTTGAGAATGTAGTGCAGTGACTGAAAGTACATTGGTTTGTCTGTGTGTGTGAGGTGGCTGTATTAAGCTGCTCCAAGCCCCACACTTCACTGTGTTGTTGCATTGCCGCTAGCAGCTGTTACAAATGACCCATGCCCAATACCAATTCCTCTACTCCAGGGCCAAATGCGTCCCATGGGCACAGAACATTACTAGTGGAGATCCACTAAGCATGGAAAACCTTCCCTGAATTCTATAAAGTCCTTAACAAAAGTGGATTTGCAACTGATTATTAAAATTGACAATTTAATTATGTTGGCTTGACAAACCAACATACTGTTTTCCTATTTAAACTTATTATTAGGTGCCACGCTAAGTTGCTTAGCTCCTTACTTTGCCTCTGTAGTGCTTGGCCCCATAACTGCTGCTTGCAGCTCTATTTATATTTATTTTTCTTCTTCTTCTTCTGAGACCATTAAATTCTATATGCTACTCCTCCCAGAGCTTTCAGGCTACATCCACCAAACTCGGTACAGACCTTCAATCTGTTCTTGAGTTGTTGCAGTTTTCCCATTACAGAAGCTCAAAGTGGTCAAAATTCCAATTGCATTCCATTCAAAATTTCAGACTGTTATAACTCCTTAAGCAACTTCCACCAAACTTGGCACAGTTCAGGCTGTTCTAGCTACTTACGGTTTTACCATAGCGGACAATCAAAAATCCCAAAAACTCCCATACACATACATTGACGCATTGTTCAGAGCCTGGCTCGGAATGTTCAAGATTTCAAACCTCACACACACCTGTGTACACACGGCCTGAAGATCCTCTTCTCTCCCTGTTACTCTGTCAGTGTACCTGTAATAGAGATTCTCACTTTATCTATCTGTCCATCAATGCCACACCCTCTCTCCATCCATCTCTATCAGTCTACCAGTAGCACACACACACTCTCTCTCCATATTTCTTTATCAAGCTACCCGTATCACTCTCACTCCTTTTGTCTTTCAAACACCAAAAATCTCTGTCTCTATCTACATGCATCAGTCTGTCTCTCCATTTATCTTTCAGCCATTCTATCTATCTATCTATCTATCTATCTATCTATCTATCTATCTATCTATCTATCAGCACTACAATTATTGGCACACTATCTATCTGTCTATCTATCCGTCTCTCTTTCTTTCTTAAAATTGCACATTACCTTCAGATTTCAAACTGGTAACTATTTTGACCTTTCAGACTGGCTTTGTCAAGCCAACATCAAAGTCGTGACAAACTTTTCCTATCTAGTTTATGACTGTTAGTTTGTCAAATTACTTTGGATAAGGGGACTATAATTCCTACTCTGTTCACCCAATTTGGATGTAAATACCATTAAATTAAAGCTGAGAGTCTGCGCTGACTGGCCCTTGGGTATTTTTTTGTGGTGTAATCTGACCCCCTTTGAAAAAGGTTTGGACCCCCCTGGTCTTCTTTGTTCCAATGCAAGAATTGTACTCCCTCTTCCTCTTCCATAAGGTGGATCAGGCATGGCAAAAGTGGAGCTCACTATTTTCTAGGCTTCACAGCCTTGTCTGCTGTTTGCTTCATACCCTGCTGTGGCAACGTATCTTCAGAGAAATGTAATAAATAGTCAGCAAAATTTCCATATCCTCTAGTAATTATGCTGCAGTGCAGAGCAGAGCTCTGTAAGTGATTGTGAAAGATGCTGAACAGTTTGGTCCAAAATACAAGAGGTTGGAAAAGTTGATAAAGTTCAGTTCACAAGAAGATGGATTTATTTTTCATGAGATCAGATATTCTGTAACCGAAGTGCTAGTGCTGCTAACTTAAATAATAGACACAGTTGACTGAGGCAAGAACAGCAATATGTCAAATAGTAGAGCTACTGTCACTTAGTGATGGCAAAATGAAGCTTCATGAAGTATTGGAAGCTTTCCAGACAGCTGTATTGAAAATGGTTCATTTCTCAAAGCCAAAAAGAAATAAATAGCTAATGCCATGTCAAATAAATGAATACGTAAAAGTATATTACATTTTTATCATAGCCATATGAACTTTAAATGCTTTATGTGGGCAGAAATATGATAGTGTGTGCATAGTCCATGCAGCTCCCTGTTAGTGTTTTTAAATTTTGTAGTACTTTACCAATGTATTTCAATACAACTTTCCTTTGTTTCCCCAGAGATGTACTGCCACACCCTCACACAGAAGTATTGGTGACAAATCTGCTGACTCGGCTACACGTGGAGCTGTTTCATTTGTTTACCTGGAGCTAATCAATGTTGCCTGCTACCTTTTTATACTACACTCTTATTTATTACTCTGTGAAGCCTGTTTATAAGTAATAAAATAAATAAATGGATAACCTCGGACCATTTTACATACTTTGTTTGCTTAAAAGTCTGAAATGAAATGCAGTCTTAGATGTTTAATGTTCATGTACATAAATGAATAGTAATGGTTTCCAACATTTTGAGAAAGGGATACATCCCCTGGAGTTAAAGTAATAGAAAGCAATAAATACTGCTCATTCTGCTCAATTAAAGTTTTCCATTTACATACTTGTCATCATCTCAAATGTACTGTATTAGAATTTATGTATTTACATAATAATTGGTTTCAGTTCACTAGGGTTTCATACCATACAACAGCCACATGTTCATCATAGGGGCAATAGCCATAAAATATTTTTAAAATGTTATGCAAATATGAATTTTATAGCAGGAAATGGAGTTTTACCAATGTGAGGGATTGCTCATGTACTGATAACTTGTGTCTGTTGGGGATAGCAACTTCTAGATACAGACAGATGTGTCCTGACTTTGGCCAGCATTTTCCCCCCAAGTGATACACAAGAAATTAAATTAATTGACACAAGTTGAGTCTGTTGTAGAGATTCTTTACTGCCACTTCCAGTTCAGTGTTTTAGCATTTTCACAGAGTGGCATAATTAAGAAAGTTTCTTCCTCCTAGCTGATACACTACATCACAGCCCAGCACATTGGTTTATAACATGGGACTAGACATAGAAAATATATTTGAAATATAATACTATCAATACTAATTAGCATGTTGCACTTGTTTTGCAGTCTGGAGGTTCAGTAAGTCTCTGCAGATGTCAGACTTACAATAGTGTATAACAATATACAATACACTAGAATTAAGACTCTCCAGAGAACCGTAGTGATGCAAAATTTCAGATCAAATTAATTAGCTACTTGTATTTAGTTAATGATTCATATGTTTATCCATTAAAAACAGAAAAACAGAAAAAGTATGGGAATACTTTACACTACACTCCAGTGTTGACTTCATGACATAACTTGAGAAACAATGGAAGCAGTCTGTTGTGTTATCCTACCTTATCAGGCTGTGTGACTGCATCACAAATTCAAAGTCATATTTATCAGTGTTTCTTACCCTTCCCTAGCATCAGCTGAAGCTACTTTTGCCAAGTAGTCACCCCAGTGGTGTTGATAAATGTAAATGCTAGATCATTTAATTTTCTTAACTTACACAATATAGTGTACGTTGTGCAACAAGTCACCATACTGCTTTCAGTTCACACTGAAGGTGCTGGCAGTCAAACCCAAAAAGAGTTGATTCCCTGATCCTAGACATTAAAAAACAATTCCACATACCAAAAATGCAAGCTCCTTGAAATTAAGTTCTTAAGTGAAAATTTGATTATAAGGATATACAGTAAGCTTCAAATGAAAACATCAAACGGGCTAATAAAATTTCCTACCAAAGAATCTGTGTTTAAAATCATAGACAAATAATTCATGCTACATCATAATTACAAACAAATGACAAAATGTAAAGTAAACCACATTCTGCAATCTTGAGGTATTCATTCATACATACATTATATATATAGTTTATTGTGGTTATGGTGTAATATTTGTGCCAAAACCCTGTTTGCAGGATATTTTTTTGAAAGCACATCAACTTCATTTAGTAGAAAAGTTTTTTTTTTTTTTTTTTTTTTTTAACAAGTGAATTTTGGAATCAGTACAAGTTTCTTTACACATTCACATATGCACTGAATTCAAACCTCTCTGATTCCACAGTTCTGCAACATGTATAGTGCTCGCTCCACATCTTGGATCTAAAAACCTCTCAAAGCAAAAATATAACACCATATGTAGTAAGTAAGTACCTCAGTTACGAATAAAGTATTTTTTAATTCTTAATTGCTGTTTCTTATTCAACCATAAACAGCAGGTGTGTGGCAGTGGAGGCTGGTGGTTTCTACAATAGGGGAAACACAGCTGTCTGTTATTGCAGTTGATAACTTCAACAAAACAGACTTCATGTGAAAACTATAATGAATTTCCTGGTTGCACAATTGCACTTTTTGACCATGTAGTACACGGTCGTAGAAGGTAATTATTTATAGTTGCACTATCTGTCACCCAGATGTTACCCAGACCCCCTTTTGGGTCTGGTTCCTCTCAAGGTTTCTTCCTCATATCATCTCAGGGAGTATTTCCTTGTCACCGTTGCCTCTGGTTTGCTCATTAGGGATAAATTTCTAAATTTAAAATTTAAATACTGAATTTATATATCTCTGTAAAGCTGCTTTGTGACATTGTTAAAAGCGCTGTATGAATTGAATTGAAGTATACACCGATCAGTCATTTGAATTTGAACCCACCTACCTAATATTGTGTAGGTCCCCCTTGTGCCACCAAAATAGCTCTGACCCATCGAGGCATGGATTCCACAAGACCTCTGAAGGTGTGCTGTGGTACTGTGGAAGGTGTGCTGGCACCAAGAAGTTGGCAGAAGATCCTTTAAATTGCCAGTTGGGGCCTCCATGGATCGGACTTGTTTGTCCAGTGCATCCCACAGATGCTCGATTGGGTTGAGATCTGGGGAATTTGGAGGCCAATTCAACACCGTGAACTCTCTGTCATGTTCCTCAAACCCTCCCTGAACAAGTTTTGCAGTGTGGCAAGGTGCATTATCCTGCTGACAGAGGCTACTGCCATTAGGGAGTACCACCATGATGGGGTGTGCTTGGTCTGCAATTATGTTTAGGTAGGTGGTACATGTAAAAGTAACATCCACATGAATGCCAGGATCCAAGGTTTGCCAGCAGAACATTGCCCAAAGAATCACACTGCCTCTGCTGACTTGCCTTCTTCCCATAGTGCATCCATTCAACTGAGACTGTTTCCTCATGACATATTACATTATTTTGTGCTATTGTTGTGGAAATTCGAAAGCTAATTAATGGTTTTCCTGATTTTGTAGAAACTTGGGAGGTCTGGCAAACAAGCATTATATCCAATAGGACATGCCTATATGTCTATCAACAGGTGATTCAGAATTCTCTAATGATTGAATTAAATTGCTTTGTTTGAATTTATTTGTTTCTAGCAGTGAAGCAGCATGCCAGCCGATTCGGCAAAAGTATCAGAATGCCTTTCAGAATGCCAGAACGCGAAGAGATGATGATGATACATTTGATTAGATTAGATTAGGATTAAATACATTTGTTAAACATAACTTTATAACCATCATAACTAGGTTAGCAAAGGCTAATGGTTTGATACTTTCAATGCACCTACTACTGACTACTAATTACTTACAAATGAAACTCAGTTGAAATGCCATTAAACAAGTGAGTATCCTAACTGGCTTTGCTGTTATTTGGCCATGGCCAAATATTTAAAATGTTGAAGTAAGGCAGCAGTGCTAAAATAGTACAGTGGGTGGATTATTTGTCATTATTTGTGTCTGGGTGAATTACTCGTTGACAGAGGTATAATTGGACTTTATCTACTTTATCTCAACACATGGATTTAGAATGAGACTCTATTGGATATTTTAAAGACTAGTTGACAGTACCCATCCAACAATGGAGCATGAAACCAGACACCTTGTAACCCTAGTAGAGCCATATATCTGGCTAGATAAGTAGATGATTTTAGTTACCTTGTCCCAGCTCCTTCACCAGTGGCCACATTGGAACCTAAAAACATGATGTTCAGCTTGGGCTATCTCTCTCTCTCTCTCACACAGTACCCACCCACCCCTTGTGATGATCTTCCATTGATATGATTACTTGGTTATGTCGAGTGAGAGTCAGAGATTCAATCCCTCTTCTCATCTGATCTGTGTCTTTTTATCGTCTGGAGTGAGTTTTAGCTAGCATGCTAATAATACCTACTAGTTCCTGACAAACTTTTTTTGACAGGCTGGAGAACAGAATACACAGATTTGATGATAAAATGCACAAAGAACACAGATCAGGTTTAAAAAAACAACATTGGAAACCATTGTAGTTTTTTTCTCTACATTACATCTGTGGCTAATAGATGCACCTAGCTCACTATCTAGAGTTAACAAAGTAACTTCATCTCTTAGCTCCAGATAAGCACAGAGCCTCAGGGAAAGCTCCTACTTCCTACCTCCTCCTACCTCTTGTCCAGTCCAGTGCATGCAGTGTGCTGTGAGAGTACAGTGGCACAACACTTTTTCCTTTTATATTGCAGCTAGCAAGTTAATGTTAGCAGGAAGCTTCACAAACTACATGTTCATCCTCTTAAACAACTATAGGACAAGAACATACCTAATAACCTGTTCTCTTTCTTTCTCTCGCTACATGGTACTCCTGCTGCCTGATGACGGTGATCCTGTCTCCTTCTCCCCTCCTGCCTGAAACATCCTGATGCTCCTGATGCTCTCTTAGATCTAGATGTGTTAAACAACTTGAAACATGGCACATTTTGTTTGAACCCCATTTTTCAAGTGATCAAAAATATTGGAACATGTGACTGACAAGTTTCTTGTTGCCCAGGTGTGCCCTGTTAGGTTGATTGTTTAAACAGTTAATAGCTCTGTTTACTCTTGGTTTGAGCCCTGGGTTTCAACTGTGAAGACTACATTGGTTGTTCAAAAGGACAAACCACAAGAAGACCAGAAAGCTGTCTATGGGAGAAAAGCAAGCAAGTTGAGAAAAGAGGGAAAATGAGCTTGCATGGCTGCTTATGGAACAGGTGCAATAATCTTTATTGCTGTAACTCGTGATGGCAACTGTAGAATGAATTCAGAATTCTACAAAAACATTGTCTGCTAATTCACAGAAAAATGCATCCAATCTAATTGGGAGGAACTTCATCAGACAGCAAGACAATGACCCAAAACACACTGCCAACACAACAAAGGACTTCATCAGGGAGGAAAAGTGAAAGATTTTAGACTGGCTAAGTCAATCACCAGACCTTAACCCAATTGAGCATACATTTCACCTCCTGAAGGGACAAATGAAAATATCAGGAAATAGAAGCTGAAATTCTTATCTGTCGTCTCATATTCATCTTTTGATCTCAAACCCCAATGTCTTCAGTGTCTAGAAAAAAAAAAGGGGGCTGTAGCATACAGTTGTGGATGAATAATGACTTGTAAATGCACTACCTGGTGTCACCCAGAAGAGTCTGGTTCCTCTCAAGGTTTCTTCCTCGTGTCTTCTCAGGGAGTTTTTCCTCGCCACTGTTGCCACTGGTTTATCCGGTTTTCTGTAAAGCTGCCTTTTGACAATGTCCACTGATAAAAGCAATATAGAATTGAATTGAGAACTACACAAACGGGACTCAAACTGGACAGTAAAGGATGAGTCATTAAATGATTTTTCACTGTTCTCCCTGAAATTGTATTATATATTATGTAATGTCCCTATAGATGAGCCACCACTGAGCTGAAGATTAAATCAGTTTCTCAGACCCATATGCAAATCGAGTTCAAAGGCCACACCCTCACGCATGTATGACAAAGTTACAGTATTATACATGACTGTATTAATTTGTAATTAAACTATTAATTAACTTTGTTATTAAACATATGCAAAGCAAATAGAAAAAAGAATACTAATTTATGTGCAGCACTGAGGCAACCTCATGGTCCACTTCTGGTCAGCATGCTTTTATTTGATTTGATTTTTTTTTGTCAGATTTGTTTTTGTCTTATTTACTGGACCACTGAATCACTTTTTTTCCAGTATATTCCTTCTGTCTATGAATGAGATCAGTTCATTCAAGATGGTAAATTTGCTATAAATCACAGGATGCATTTTGAGGTTTCACTTTCTTTATCCTCTGACAGTGGTTTTGAGTAATCTCCACAGACAATAGAGTACAGCAGATCAACAGATCACATTAGATCCTTTTATGTAACAGATATGAAGCGACACTCAAATCATGACAAATGTGTACCACATAATAAGGCGTTATTCTTCAAGGGCCGTATTCAGAGGTGGTGACTTGTGTGCAAAAGTTACGTCAATATTCATGCAGGGAACGTTCTCTTTAACTTGAATTTTTGGGCAGATTATTAAAATTATTCACTTATTAAAATTACCCATGTGTAGTTCATGCCTCAGAAGTTGCCTTTCTTTCATTTACAGTCAATCAATCTGATTTTAATTTGTGTAGAGCTCTTGGAATAGGAGTTTTGCAGTTCTGTCTGGATATACCACATTTAAAGATAAGCACTTTTCTTTAAGACAGAAAAAAGGGGAAAGAAAGTGTTGACTCTCAAAGCATATTACATTTTTTTTTCTTTTTGCTGTCAATTGCAATAAAAAAATACCATAAAAGCAAGAGACAATAAAATACAGTTTACAATAAATGAAGATTCAAATTGACTAATTTAACAATCGAATAATAGTCTAATATACTGCAGAAATTGCTAAATTGCAAAACCCTTTTCCCCCCTCTGACTACACCTGCATATTAATGCTATTTAGTCATGGCTACAGAAAAAAAGCACAAAGTTAACAGTAAGAAGGGGAGATTTCAAAAGAGCTGGAAATAAGAATACTTTTTCATTTGCCATAGCATTATGATTTGCATGTATACATATTATCATATCGTAAATATTTATTTTTGCATAATTCATAAGTAATATTTTGGTGACCAGTCCTCACGTATTTTGATGTGGTCTAATCTGGCCCCCGTTGAAAAAAGATTGGACACCTCTGCATTACAGAGAAGCATGATACTCCTATAAATAATTTTTCTTGCAATATGTTTTTGGGAGGACACTATGGTAGATGGAACTAGCCATTACCACGGACCATTATTAGCTGCAGTCAGACAATAGCACCTTACCTCGTGAGCCAAGCACCATGGGGCTGCCACTTCTAATCTGTAGCTCAGGAGGAAATGCTTACTATTACTGTTTCAGAACACCCTGTGTCATACAACAACATTATAAAAACAAATACATATTTTTTTTAGCTATTGTTTAGCATTAAAAATAATAAAATCAACCCTGCTGGTAATAGGCTATTTAACAAGCTAACAATCTAGTGGCTATTAGCAAGATTATGCTATATTATGATATATGCAAAGATTAATCAACAAGACAAACTAGGTGTTCACTGAAGCAGTATTTTACCTCCAGACATGTCTATCGCCACCTGATTTTGTTCCACCCCAATTAATAAATTTGTAGGGCAAAAGGTTGGCATGACCATGGATCAAGTCTATAGATGCCTTTGAGGTCTGAATCCGTGCAATGTCAGTATTAACTCCTCACTACAGGTGGTTACCTCAACTCTGAATATGGCCCCAATGCATAATAATCAGAGAAAACTTTGAAAACTGTAGCGACAATAATTACATTTTTGCACAATACTAGAACCAACATAGACAGACAACAGGCTACAACATAATGACAATGAGTGGCCCTCAACAATGTAGAGTTAACTTTCACACATGAAGAAAATGTATTTTAAAAAATTCAAGAAAAAACAAAACAAGCTAGCACCCTCCAAATGCCACTTTCTCGGTATATGAATGTAATGCCAAACAGAAGGGCCCTTTGTTAAATTAAATAAAATCACAAAATTCACTTCTAAATGCCTTGTTCTACTATAATTAACCAAATTTAAATCAGAAGCATATGTGATGGTAAAGATGGGATATTCCATATCAGAAAGAGGTGCTTATATTTGCTGCTTCCTTGGTGATGTGGAGGGTGAAACTGGGTTACCAGTTTGATTACTAGCTTGCCAGGATGGTCAAGTAAATTCACTTCTTGACAGAGCGAGAATAATCTGGGCGCCGAGTCTGAATGATTTTGGGGCGGGCCCGGGTTCCTCCTTCTGTTTCTTCTTCACCACCTGAGCTGTCGTCTTCGCACACATGCACTATCACACTAGGAGTGGTGGTGGTTCCAGTGTGTAACTCATACTGCTCGCCTAAAAGAGAAAATTATAAGATTAAGAAAAGAAATCAAGGTTCATCAGACCAGGCTACATTTTTCCAGTTTTCAACTGTCCAGTGTGACAGCGGGCCGACAGCCCACACATGGAAAACATCTAACGCTCCTCGCACGACTGACGGAGCGGTGCTGAAAAGACAGCACCATTTCAGCACCACACTTGTTTTGGACAGCCCGAGTGCGCACGGCTGTGGGGCGGAGCGACTAAATGCCGCATGGCTGGCGGCCAATGAGTTGTGCGGCTCCAATTCACCCTCAGGGAGAAGACGAGGGGCTCTAAAACAAGCCTGCGGCCACTCGCCAGGCAGAAAAGTAAGTGAAGAAAACTACTTCACTAATGGTTCTCTCTCTCTCTCTCTCTCTCTCTCTCTCTCTCTCTCCCTCCCTCCCTCCCTCCCTCCCCCTCTCCCCCCCCTCCCTCCCTCTTCCTCTAAGACATAAGCAAGGAGGATGAGCTGCTGCTGCTGCTGCTCAGTGATCACCCCGCTGCGTGAAACCACCGACTGCATCACTGCTGTCTCGTCACCATGCTGCCACTGCACGTTTGCCCACCAAGCCCGAGACCTCACTGCCTGCACCCAGCTTCATCGACTCACTCTCCCACCTCACCATCCCTCTCACTACTCACCTAAGGACAATAAAGAGCACGTTCCCCCACATTTACTACCTCCTTGTGTGTGTGTGTGTGTGTGTTTAGCCCTCCATGGTCCAGCGGTGTCACACCAGTTTTGGTCATCCTGTGCCTACTGCAGCCTCAACTTTCTGTTCTTGGCTGACAGAAGTGGAAACCGAAATGGTCTTCTGCTGTTGACCTCTCATCAACAAGGCGTTTCTGTCTGCAGAACTGCTGCTCACTGGATGTTTTTTCTTTAGTGCACCATTCTGAGTAAACTGATAGTAGACTGTTGTGCATGAAAATCCTAGGATATCAGCAGATACAGAAATACTCAAACCAGCCCATGTGACTAATAGGGAAAATACAAATACAATCATGCCACGGTCAAAATCACAGGGCTCACAATCATGACCATGACAGCACTCATGTCACAGCCAATTCCTCCCCAGACCACCCTCTCTCCATCCATCCATCCATTCTCTGTACCGCTTATCCTACACAGGGAGCCTATCCCAGGGGACTTGGGGCAAAAGAAAGGGGACACCCGGGACAGGGTGCCGACCAATCGCCACCTATTCACACACTACGGACAAGTTGGAAATGCCAGTCAGCCTACAACGCATGTCTTTGGACTGGGGGAGGAAACTAGAGTACCCGGACGCACAGGGAGAACATGCAAGCTCCGCGGACACAGGGTGGAGGCAGGATTCGAACCCCCAACCCCAGAAGTGTAAGGCAACAGGGCTAACTACTAAGCCACCGTGTCCATAGCGCCCCCTCACTCACTTTTAGAATCTCTTCTTTTGCTGTCTGCTCCATTTCCTTTCTTGATTTTGTAGACCTGTTTTGTATTTCCCTATTAGTCACACTATTTAAATTCTGTGTTTTCCCTCTTTGGTTGTTGGAGCATTATGCTGATGTCTGTGTCTGTGTTTGCTTGCATGGTAGTTTACGGTTACTGTTTGCACTGTGTATAGCTTTTGTTTTCTAGTTTCCATGCCTAGCCCTTATTGTTTTTTGGTTCTTTCCCTGTCCTTGTTTGTTTCTCAGCTGTTTTCTTTCATTAAAGAATTTCTGCATCCCTGGACTCTCCTTGGCCCTCCTGGGCCCCCACATGACAACTCAGTTGTTAACATTTCTTGATTTGGCAATTTTATTCCACTGTTCCTTGCAAAAACTTTCCAGAACTATCAAATAATGAGTGGATCTACTGTGCAAGGCCTCTCCAAGTCATTCCACAAAGTTTTGTTATAATTCTGAATAGGTCCCGAAAGGTGAAATTTTCTTTACACAGAGGCAGCAGGTTTTGTGCCAAAATGATGGCAGCCTGACAGCCCAATGCTTCTTTGAGTGATAAGCTATCATATCTTTTAGAATTACACACAAAATGTTCCACCTTGGTCTCATCATACCGTAACAAATCTGTGACATGGCAAAATTTAGGCTGGCTAGGATGTTTGGTTTTTTTTTCATGAGAAAGGGACATCTTACCCCATAGCCCAGACATGTACAGAATACGAGAGATTGTCTTGTCCGTTTGTCAATTTTGGAGGGACGTTGTGTTCCTAGTAATGTCACTGTGGTGCCGAATTCTCTCCACTTGTTGATTATGGCCTTCACGGTGTTCCAAGATACATGTAATGTAATCTCCTGATCGATACCTTTCGACAAAGAGATCTCATATATGTTTTGCAAGCTCTTTGCAGACCAAGAAACAGCTGACCTGCACTGATTTCAGGCCTATGATAATTACTTCTGAATGTGAGTTTGAATGTGATTGGCTGAGCACAGACCCGTGCTCCATTATAAAAAGGTGTGTACACATGCAGCAAGGCTATTACAAGTTTTTTTCTTTCTTTTTTTGGCTAAAATTTTTATTTGTATTTGTTTTTCACTTGAATTTTGTTGCTTGCTATATCACATGAAAGGTGGAAAAAGATCTGACATGTTTCATTTTTTTACATCACAAAAACCTGCAATTTTAACAGGGGACTTTTTATATCCACTGTATCACGTTAATGTATAAAACAAACAGTATCCAAACTGGCTAATTGTCTAACCTGTTTCTTTTCATGTTTTTAGAATGCAAGACCATTTTAGCAAATAGCTCACAGTAAGGCTAAGAAAGTATCACCATTGATGTGTAAGAACTAATTTAGTATCAGATGTTGGATTCTGTTCTGATACTGTTGTAGTGTATTTTTACCTGGACCAAGTTTGGAGACAGCACACAGTAGGTCATAATTAATGATGGGCGTAGCATCTTGAGACTGCTCCCAACCCACTGGAGGAGAGGCTGGAGGAGAAATGAGGAACTGCTTTTCTGGCTTTGGGGGCTCTAGTCGAGGACTGCCTATATGTACAGACTGAAGGGAGAATAGTGCAGGGAGAGGGTGTAGAGAAGGAGATATACATGAAACAAAGAGAGACTAAATTAAATTCAAAAGAACCATTGAATATATGTATAAAAAACAGTCCATATTTCTTTTTATCTTCTGCACTGTTTACTAGAGTCCAGTTCTTAAACTGACTCAACTTTATGTAGCTCTTAATTGCTGGATTAAGAAATGATGATTTACTCTATATTATCTCATATAAGTTAACAAATTTTGTTAATGTCTTCAACAGTCAGTGGGTGTATCCTAAAAATAGGCTTTACTCATATATTCCTGATTGTGGGTTTACTGTACTCCAATAAGATTTCTGGTACCTGGGCAAAATAGAGGCGCATCTCTTTGCCATTGAAATCACTCTTGTGAAGTTTCACTCTCGCCTGAGCAGCAGCCACTGCGTTGGTGAAATTAATGCGTACACGACGAAAGCTTTTGAAGAACTGGAAATATACTCCTGCATCAAACTGATGAAACAGTGTCTCAAACTGGTCCTGAATATGAAAAAAAAAAGAAAAAGACAACAAAGAAGGTCCTGTAACTTGGTCAAGACAAAAGTCTTCCTGTAGATTCCCTCCCCTGATTTTCAGAAAGCATGATCATACTGTCTACTCTGTTGCTTGCAAAATAACCTAGGAAATTTCATCGCTAAACAGCCTTGTCTGAAGCTGGGTGGCTGAACACATCACTGTTCACAAGTGTAGCCACTAGAACAGAAAGGATTGTACTTGATGTGCATGATAGGGGAATGTAATACAACACAATACAAAACAATTTAGTATACTACCTCTAAGAAAGTCCTATAAAGTTTTCCCAGTATACATGTATTATTTCCAGTACTTGTCTGTGAATTCCATTTCTATTATGAATTGTTTCTAAGCCAGTCCTTTCTTCTCTGTAGGAGAAGTACTGAGTTATTGCAGGTCTTTTTGTAACCAACTCTGCCCAAACAGTCAGCCATTTCGGATTTAGTACGTTTTGACAGGTACCAAAATTGTATTTTTATTTAAATGTTTAATATTTCTGTCCAATTCATACCAAATTAGGTCAGGATGATATCAGGGGATATCCATGATATTAAATTGTGAAGCAATTTGATATCTCAGATGGTGTTGCTATGGCGAAGCAATCAATCAACATGTCAATGCCACGCAAACAGGAAGTGAGACATAATTGCAATGTGAGATGTGGCCCAAAATTCCCATGTATGTTCAATGATGAGGCATAATCACATGTACAGTATGCAGTGATCCATTCTCATAGCTCTACCAACTGGACACAGGAAGTGGGGCTTATAACCAGTCCTTTAAATGCTCCTCCTAGACGGTTGATCAGATTCATACTAAATTTGGTCAGCACAATGTCAGGAGATTGTTGATGCTAAATTTCAAAGGAATATTTGATAGCTTGAACAGTGTTACCATGGAAAAGTGATTAATTAATGTGTCACACAACACAAACAGAAAGTGTGACATAATTCCACTGTACACTGTGTGATATGGTTGAAAATTCACATGTATGTTAATGATGGGGAATAGTCACATACACATTGAATGAGTGATTCATTGTAATGGAGCCACCAAATGGACACAGGAAATGAGGCTTTAAACCAAAAATGTTCAATACTTCTACTAAATGATTCATCAGATTTTTTTCATGTAGGGAGCACATACACATGAGTTCAGTGATTCATTGTCATAATGCCACCAGCTGGCAAGAGGAAGTGGGGTTAGGGTTAGGGTTTATAGACCAATCTTTTCAACACTCCTTATACATCAGATTCACATCACATTTGGGCAGCTTGATGTCAACACATTCATGATGTTAAACACGATGTTAAATTAAAAAAAAAAAAAAAAAAGTTATTTTGAACAGTGCTGCCATGGTAATGTGATCAAACAACCAATGATGCCGTCCGAACAGGAGACGCTGTGTAATTCTCCTGTGTGAAGTTCACATGTATGTTCCATAATTCAGCGTAATAATACCCTTACTGGCACATTGTCATAGCACCACCAACTGGCAATAGAACATAAGGTCTTTTACATTTGCCTCCAAATAGAAAAAACAATTTACAGGAATTCATCACACTCACACTTCATAATTGTGAGTGCAACATGACAACAGTAAAAATGAAAAAAAAAAAAATTATGTTAATGATTATATGAAGTTCAGACCTAACAAGACATATGTCAGCCAGAAAGCATGTAAGAAAAGATTAAAACTGTGAAAAATCTTTGTGTCTGTGAGGAAACTGGAACAATGGAAATATGAAACCAAGGTAAGGAGGTGGAAAAAAGTGGCAGAGTCATGAAATGGCTACCAAGTAAGGAATAACACATGACAGACTGTGCTGTCATACAAAAATAATGCAACCCCCCACACATGCATTATTTTTGTATACCAGCATGGTCTAGAGTGCATTTTTCCACTTACACCACAGTGATTTGACAAAAATTGCAATGTTTCATTTATTAAATAACAACACGTCACATTTTAACAGTTTACAGTTACATTTAATGTTGTGGAACATCCAAGACAAGTTAGTGCCTGTTCTCATCTACGTTACAGCTGCGATAAACAGTCATTCCCTCACCAGCCTCTCTCTCTCTCTCTCTCTCTCTCTCTCTCTCTCACACACACACACAGCGCAGCCTGTCAATTTACAGAGAAAATGGAGGAAACTGAAAGTGGTACTGAGACCAAGAGTGCTTATAACCTAGACTTCTTCCAAAAACTTCACCACATCAACGATTATAAGAATTACTTTGTTAAACAACCCCTTTTTAAATCCATTTATTAGTAGTCTTAGATTATATGAAGCATGCACTGTACAAGTCCCTGTGTATGAACTGCTACTATAGAACACGCACAAATTAAAGATCATGTTACAGCTGGAACTACCTGTACTGTTAGACGAAAACAAGGCACACTTTTCAGACTGGAGCATTCAGCTGCACTGTGGTATAGACAAAGATATGAATCAGAGGTACTTTGGCTCTTTGAAACACCCTGGATGAAACACATACATCAATTATATTTAAAGTCCAGATTCACAACATATAATAACACACCCATTTTTGCAGTACAGAGACCCATGCGTGTCTGATTTGACATTGCATGAAGTGCAGTTTGAAAAATAAGATAGCAGGCTGCATTTGTCTTAGAAGAAGCATGTTAGCTTATGCTCTACTAAGAGTGGGGTTACTAAAAAGTGGGTGGGAATTGGCACTTTCCAACAGAGACAAAATTAAAATATTTCTAGTGTGCAAAGCCGGTTTTACACTGTGCGATTCCAGCAGTCTTTTACAATGATTACTTGTCACACTGTATGAGATGATCTCAATAAGAATTCTATAACCGACTGTGTGGTAACATATGTTCTCCATGTCAGATTAAACGATGAAGATAGCTGCTACGTTCTACCACACTGGTTTGCGACAGGTTTGTAGCTCTTCAACTGGAAAGCATAAAAATAGCTTCACATTGTCATAAGAGTAAATAAACTCTATGAAGAGAGCATTTGCATGCTAATTAGCTAGCTACACACCTGGAAGCTGTAATACATCCTCTATTTCTGTGTATGTTGTGTCCCTTTTTGTCCTGTCATTATATTATAGAGGCATTATGTCTGCTGATGCAATTCAACAAACTGCTCTTCTTATAAATCCCATATGTTTTGTTTATAGCTGTCCCATGAGTTATGTGTAATCGTATGCTGTCCTCCTATTGGTAGATTTTAGACAGGTGTTGTAGCAGCACTCACACTCAGATTTTAATAAAAAATTTCGGACACTACCAGAACTTGTTGTTGGCTTTCTTTGGTTGCAGCGGCACTAAATCGGCCACCTGTGAGCATGTCACATTATGCATTCTAAGACCACGGATCTCAATTCCCGAACAAAGATTATCCTTTACGAGGCAAGTCTGTGTCTGGGATAGCAAAACCAGGCCAAATATCATACAGTGTGAAGCTGGCTTAAGCCTAACAGCTGCTCAGACCTCACCTTACAACAGTGTTGTATAAAATATCTAATACATTTACATTTGTGGCATTTGGCAGAGGCCTTTACAATTATCTCATTTATACAACTGAGCAGTTGAGGGTTAAGGGCCCAAGCCTAGATAAATCATGATGATTTACGTCGGCCATCCGACGTAAAACCTGTGTCAAATCAAACATGTAGACCAATCATCTGCTGTGGTGACCGTTAAAGGAAAGAAGCCGAAAACAGAGAAAAATCTGTAGAAAATCCCCATGTTTGTTTTACGTTTCACATATAGTCAAAAAAGTCCACTCTGATTTTGAAGTTTCATCTGCCTATTCTCATCTTTATCAGAATGGATTTCATACTAAAGGAATGGTATCCATCCAGACATAAGCAATACATTTGTTATTTCAGAAAAGGGGAAGAGATAGACCTAACTGAGCCAGTTCTCATTACATAATCACGGCTGAACTGTGCTGAAAAACACTCTCCCACTCTTTCCATATGTCTCCTCTGGGAACAGTGAGGAGAACAAAAAGCTCTTTTTATGACTTTTCATAGTATTAGACACCAGTGTCTAATACTATGTTCACCTCACACCAAGGAAGAGCTTTTGAGTACTATATTTTTAATACAGGTTCTATACTCTAGTGTCGATATGACATGGGAGTCTGTCACAGATTAAATATCTGACCAGTGTAAAAATATACACAACCATTTTTATAGTTTCTCCTATTATACTTAAATTGCACTTAAATACTTAAAAATCTTATTTTAAGAGGCTCATTTTTTCCTGATTACAGACTAAAGCAACATGCCTCTAAATAATGCCCATGAGGAGGTGATGCTATGGCATGTAACACAGCAGAGGCTTGTGACTATAATTTTTGTTGGAGCAGGCATTAAGTCAAGAGTCTATCACGTGACTTCAATTCTATCTTATTCTAGGCTTAACTATCTAGTGCATTTTCAGAGAAACCCAGTAGACAGTCAAGTTTCACCAAAAATGCCCAGCCCAACTACATCCCAAAAGCCACATGCAAGAGCTGAACCTAGTGGACAAAGTGGACACTGGAAACATATTTCTGATGTACGGACACATACACACATATTTCACACATTATTCACTCCATTTTCCACCTATCCCTCTAACAGTATTTATTAATATATCTTACAGTAGAATTGTTTCGGTACATCATAAACACACTATCTGCACTTACACTTTGCCATTTTGTGGAAATTCATTAGATTTAATTCAGATTATTTCCTGTAAATCATCTTGGTGGTTGTGGAGTATTTCTAAATGATGACTTTATTATATATAACAAAACTGAAAGAGAAAAATTCAGAGTATTAATTTAAAGTTAGATAATCTGATACCTGTGTAGAGATCAACTGTAGATTATGATTTTGAATAAAATTCACTGTGTATACAAAGTGTGGTTTTGGACATTTACACTTCACTCATAACTGAAAACCAAATAGATTCAAAGCGTAAAATGAGGGCAGCAACTCGTGAAAGCTGGAACTTTACACTTCGCTGAGACACCTCTGATGGCACCGGTGAGGTGCTTTTTAAAATAGAACTGAATGAGGTCTTGTTGTGACATGTGACATGATGTTACACATGACGTTTCCTGTGTGAATTGGCCTTAATTAGAAGACTGTCAGTGTACCAACTGTTAGGCCCTTCAAGTCCAGATTAATGTGAATGAACAAATGTAAATGTACAGTACAGCTTTAAGGAACAATGTCTGGTTATTCAGACCAGTTTAAGTTTTTCAGCACAAAAATGCTGATATCATATTTTGCCCTTAATAATAAACATAGTGCAATGTCACAAATATTCTACTCTATTTTCATTATATTTCTGTTCATTAGCAACAGCAGTTTCCAATAACATCTCAAACAAAACAGATATTGTCTTTTAAAATTTTTACTGCACTTTGGCAGAAAAATTATTTATTTTACAGTGCAGTCAATGAGTAAAAACTTTACAGTATAGTATATAGTTTCCTTGAAGTTTCTATTAAATTGCATAAAGACACACACTGCAAGTCATGCCTCTGTGCAAATATGAGCTTGCTTACAAATAGGCCATTGACCTATTTGTCACTGGAAACTGCGGATAAAGGTATTTTGTCCACTAAAGCAACAGGGGTCAAGGATATTTTAGAGCTTTTCTACCTAATTTTACATCTTTTTTTTTTTTTTTTAAATAGCAAGCGTGTTATCAATAGAACATCCCGAAAGCTACACCAACTTCACAAAACATTGAAGGGATGTCTGAAGGGATGGCTACCTTGAACTGAATTGAATTACATGCATATTCATAACTGTAGCACATCTATATGTCAACATTCGGTCACAAGCACACAATGCATATCCATGTATTAAACTTTCACTCAGCCTGCACTTAAGGTCACATTCTATCCCAAAATAATTTAACCACACATCCACTACGCTATTTGAATAAAATATGTAATATATGTAATAACATACGTGATATGTAATAAATATTTTTGTATTTAATATATAATGTATATTATATATAATATTAAGTATATACACAGCACAGGCCACTTTCTGTGTAATTTGGTGCATTTCATGACATATGGTTAGACAGAAGGCTAATGAAAGACTGTATCCTCAGCTGTAGTCAAGTGGCACAGAAGATTTTTTTTAATGTACATTTTACCTGTGCATTCATCTTTACTCTTTAAAAGTTTTCATTGCATTGTATCAAGTTTAACTCAATGGGGCAAAACCACACTCTAAAGTGATAAATAATAATGATCATGAATGTTTTATTTTAACTGTCAGCTTCTAATATTACCATTATAAATACTATAATGCCCAGAATCCTTGTCTTCTCCCAGGTATTCTGACATTCAGATATGTTCGGAAGCATGTTCAAAACATGCAAAGTGCCAAACAATCAGAAAAGCAAGATACATAAAGGCTATAGAAAACTACAATAACTAGCTATCTGTACAAAAAAATAGAAAACACCAACTTGCAATAGTCACCACTTGAAATCCTTTCAATGCAAACATTCTGTGCACATAAATTATTTAACTTAATTCAACGGAGTCTGTTACCTTGAGTGTTGATTAGATGTGAAACATTTGAATGTATCTCATCACCACAAAAGAAGGGTGCTATTTTACATAGTTTGCCATATTAATGCCCATGGTTTTGGAATGGGATGTTCAACAAGCACACACTGACAAAAATATTGGCATGAGATTTACTCAAGAAAAGCATGGTAACAATTTCTACAAATAAAGTCTTAGTACAGTTTACATGGCACCAAGGAATGTTCTCATTAAAAACATAAGTAAATTTAACTAGCAGTTGTCTTTTTTATAAGTAAATTTTACACATTTTTTTTAGTTCAATTGCACAAATAAAATAAACAAATCAAATTTTTGTTCCTGTGTTTTAAGAAAACTTTACTTCTCTACTTTACAGGGCTGTATGCTCAGCCCACTGCTCTTCACGCTGCTGACTCACGACGGCACTGCCAAGTTCATCTCCAACCACATCATCAAGTTTGCTGATGGCACATCTGTGGTAGGCCTCATCAGAAACAATGATGAAACACACTACAGAGAGGAAGTGGCACAGCTGGCTGTGATGGACTTCAGAAGAAACTCTGTTGACCGCCCCCCATTGACCATCGACGGCTCGGCTGTGGAGAGAGTCAGCAGCACTAAATTCCTGGGAGTGCACATTACGGAGGATCTCACCTGGACCACCAACATCACATCACTCAATAAGAAGGCCCAATAGCGCCTCCACTTTCTCCCTCCACCCATCGTCACCACTTTCTAGAAAGGCACCATTGAGAGTGTGCTGACCAGCTGCATCACTGTCTGTTATGGAAATTGCAGTGCTGCTGACCGCAAGACCCTACAGCAGACAGCGAACACATCTGCAAAGATCAGTGCCCCTCTCCCCTCCATCCTGGACATTTTCCTTGCACAATGCTCCAGCAAGGCTACCAGCATCGTGAAGGACCCTACCCATCCCTCCCACAATCTCTTACAGCTCCTGCCATAGAAGGTACCAGAGTATCAAAGCTCGCTCAGTCAGATTGCTCAACAGCTTTTTCCCCTCATGCTGTGAGAGCCCTCAACTCCAATCTCCCTGTCCCCCTCTGAGACCTCATCCACAACCCTACCTCCTGAAACCATGAACACCTCACCCCCTCCCCCAAACTCATGAAAAAAAACTGACAATCTGATTAAGTGCAATTCTGAGTGTGCTACACACAGGTGAGTGGGCTATACAAACCAGCTGTAGTAACACACTCTTTTCTCTGAATGTACACTGAACACCTTTTATAGACACTCCCTCACACAAAGACTCAGTTTGACAATATATGTTTACTTGTGCATTGCACTACAAATCATCTTGCACTATGCGCTACTCCCCCCAAAATATCTCTTTTGCCCAATTTCATTTATAGTATGTATATATGTATTGTCAACTTAATTGTTTTTCTTATACTTCTGTTGTTGTATGTTCATATTTATGTTTAACTTGTATGTAGCACCGTGGTCCTGCGAGACACAACATTTCGTTCCACTATATGCCCACACATGTAGCAGAATGACAATAAAGCTCGACTTGACTTGACTTTATGCATGACAGTTCAAAGTACACATCATCTAAAAATTATCATTACTCCTTAAAGGCCACAAACACTTTAAATGGTTCCAACTAGCTCAGCAGGCTGAGAATGAGTCGGCCAGGCTGATGCCCTAGTTGGCTGAGAGCTCACTGCTGTCGAGGAGTGTTCTACAAATTCTGCCCTCTTCCAAATTAATAGACGAGAGTGATGCCGGCAGGCCAAAACCCCTAGCTGGGTGACAGAGCTCACCATGTACGCTGAGCGTTTTGCAAACTCTGCTCTCTTGCAGATGAATAGACAACAACTGTTTATTCTCCACCAAGTGGTGAGTGCCACTCAGCCAGCTGACAGCTGCTGTGAGGAGCCATGCATAATAGTAATTTAACAGTACTCAAGTGGGAGGGCGAGGCAACTAGGCCTAGCTCACCACCTTTGAGGAGAGCTCTGTAAGCCCTGCCCTCTTCCAGATAAATAGACAACAACAGTTTATTCTCCACCAAGCAACAGAGCCCAACTTATCATTCCCATTGGCCAGTAGAGCTTACTGCCTTTGAGGTATGCTATTCAGCCGGGGGGGGACTGCCAGGCTGGTGGGAAAAGCAATCAGACAACAACTGTTTATTCTCCACCAAGTGGTGTGCCCAGCCCAGCTCAGCAAGCTGAGAATGAGTCTGCCAGGCTGATGCCCCCAGTTGGCTGACAGAGCTTACTGCTGTCAGGAGCACAATGGTTTATTCTGCACCAAGCGATGCTGGCAGCAAGCAAGGCTGAGGGTGAGCCCACCAGCAGTGAGGAGCCATGCTGCACAGACTGAGGACGAGGTCGCTGAGGCTTTTTTTTTTCTTCTTTTCTTTCTAAAGACAGCAAACAGAGCCCATCCACCTGGGATCTGCCTAAAATCAGGAGGAGGGGTTGCAGTTATTTATAATGATGTTCTAGGCGTCACACAAAAACCTGGGCATGAATACAACTCATTTAAATTTTTTTATATTAACATATCAGACATAGCCACAAAATACAAGTCTACTCAGTCATATCCACTAAGTATTCATGTTTCCCTGAATTTGCAGACTTTGCCTCGAACCTGGTTGTTTCTGTAGACAAAGTAATTGTTTGAGACTTTAATATTCATTTTGATAAGCTACGAGACCCACTGACACCAGCGTTTGTGTCCATCCTAGATTCAGTAGGGCTTAATCAGAACATAACAGGACCCACCCATTATGGCAGACACACCCTTCATTTAATACTAAATTTACTTCATTTGCATTAAATATAGAAAACACTACCTCAATCTGAAGCAATCTTTGATTATTACCTCATCTCGTTTAAAATGTGCTTTAGTCATAAAATATGCATGCCATGCTACCATGTCAAGCATACAATCACATCAGCTGCTGTACATAGTTTGTACATTTTTCCTTTGTGTTACACAACATTTACTTATTCATTTCACGCACGACAGCTTAAAAAGTTCACATCTTCTAAAACATCTTCTTACATCAGCCTTGATAAAGACTGAACTGACAACCCAAGATGACTACTCAACTGATTTGTTGGCACATACACACAATCCATACACCTGACTGAAGATAATTTTACAGAAACACTTGATCTTTCAAAACATTTTAGAATAAAATACCCTTAGACCCTATAGCCAACACAAAACAAGAAATATTGAAGGAAAAAAAAAAACATCCATAACATTGCCAAATAATATTAAATTTAAAGCAGTAAAGTAAGTAAAATATACACTTTGGGTTTTTGATGGATATTCCAATGAATTAATTACAGCTATTAATATTTCACATTAAATGATGTATTTCCTAAATGTTTTCATTTTTCACAGCTGTTTAATTCTTGAAGTTCTTATAACACAGTAACAAATTAATTCAAATAAATGATTGCTCATGAGACAGTTTATGGTTTCAGTTCATCCTTACAAAAGGTCTCACACAGTAATGACCACCTTTTGGGAGTTACTATTACAGCCCCAAAAAAGTCACTTGTGCCCATTCCAACCCTTAAATGAACTCAGATGCTGAAAGCGCTGGTCTACATGATTTATGCCACATATTGCAATAACATGATGTTTGCCTTGTTGGAATAATAAACTGACACCTCAAATGAGTAACACATAAATTAATGAGTAACATATAAGCTACGTTAAACAAGAAAATGCATATATAAGGCATGGAAACTTGAAACACTGCGATTCAAATTGCAACAATTTTGTTTATTTAACATGGATAATACAGAAAAATATTGTTATATGCAGTGCAACAGATATTAAATACATAGAGCTTCTAGCTATAAATACTGTGTAGCTTGGTTGTCCCTGGTTAGGCTTTTATGGCAGGAATTAATAATCTATCTAACAAGCTGCGAGTACAATTATAGTTGCTGTACAATTATATGTGTTTTGGCAAGTACATTGGCCATGTTTACAGGAATGCTAATACTTTAGGGTATAATAGTAAGGACATTAAGGTCATCCACAAGTCTACGTCTGCCCATAATATTCATATTGTATGAAAGCGTACATGTAACCATGTAGCAGTTGCTGCTTCTGAGCAGTGCAATGTATTTTTGTACATGCAACTGTTATTCTAACATTGCTGTTTTTTTCTTAGATATTCCTTTGTACTTTTCTTCCACATTGGTTGGGAAGATACACCTACAGACATGTGAATATTATTATTCTTTTGTCTCGGTAATGAAGAATGTTATTTGTCAGGTTTATTTAGTGGTTTGTGTGTAAAGACAGTATGAATACAGTATACTGGTGACTGAAGTCTTTTACTGTCTGATGTATTTGTACAGATTAGCGGATTAGTGGATATATAGCACAGTGGCACAGAACATTAGACAACCAAGCTTTTTTGTTTAAGCTTTTTTATGTTTAAACTTTAAGTTAATAATCCGTTGCATTATTATTATTATTATTATTATCATTATTATTATTATTATTATTATTATTATTATTATTATTATTACTACTACTACGTGTGGATGCTCGGTGTCTACTGACTCATGATGATTCATCGCACACCTCACCTGCATGTAAATATCACAGCCTAAATGAGGTGTAGAGTAAACGGTTTTAAAAACGATTAGGCCCCTCGATGTTGAAGGTGAAGCTGCAGCGCGAGGCATCTGAGGAGTTGTAGCCTACCTTTACTCGTGTGTCGCCGAAGACCTCGTCGGGGACTCTGCACGCGATCAGCGCGTTGGGCTGCTCGGCGACCTGCACGTCCGTCGTCGCCGCCCCTTTTCGTTTATCCGACTCCTGCATGGCGGATGTAAACAAAAATGGTCGAGCTTGCACACGCTGGAGCCGTTTTGATGTCAAATTAGAACAAGCTCTTTCAAGCAGATGGCTGTGTTCGTGCCGCAGTGGTCCGTCCAGAGGCGTCCGCGGCCGCAGCACAGCGGCCCGAGCGCTGTTTCATCATTGAGGGACTTTTACAGGTCCCCTGTGCAGTCAGGCACAACGGACCACGTCAGTGTTTTTTTATGGCGCCGAATTAAATTGTTTCCAAAAGCGGAAATGACGACGATTCATGTAAAAGCAATTAGAAGTACAAGAAAATGACATTACAGTGCAGTAGTGCTTTGCTACAGCATGTGACCACCGCGCACGAGAATTAATAAAGTGATTTTTTAAAAATGTAAATTCAGAAATACACACTATATACAAAAACGCTGAGTTGAGTCTGTTGGTTGATTTTTGCCAAACAATTGTTTGAAAACAATTGGTAAGCACGATTAATCTTTAAGTTAACATCGGTGTGTTATTTAATATACTTTATTTTCCACATACTTGGAGATATCTATAACTATTCAAATAGGCAGTGTGTTTAGGATTCCTGTCCTGCTTTGTTTTGTTCCAGGGAACACAGTATAAAATATTAAAAAATATCTATGTGATGCCAAACTTCAGTATTTTTTCCCTCTTTCAGCTGCTCCCGTTCAGGGTCACCACAACAGTTCACCCATTGCATATTTGGATTCTGGCACAAGTGTTTTGCCAGATGCCCTTCCTGACGCATCCCTCCCCATTTTCCGGGCTTGGGACCAGCACTGAGATTGCACTGGCTTGTGCAACCCTCCAGTGGCTGGGGTTGGCTACCCACTAGTCTACCAGGGAACCATGAACTTCTGGATTATGATAGAACACTGCTCCAAAACCACTTGAGCTGACTGATCACTAGTGTATCATGTCAGAATAGTAAAATAACACAAACTCCATTACTTTAAACGCGGCTTGTCTGAATGACTTGACTCCCAGTAACATTTCAAAATATTAACACACAAAATCCATCTCTGATATTTCTAATATAAATTATTTCAAGTAAATGAATGAAACAAAGAAGAGACTGTGAGTTTCTCTTGCAACCCCATTTGTAAATCAAGCAACCCTATGTGAGGTTGCTAACCCTATTTTGGGAACCTCTGGTCTAACCTTACAAAACTCATCTGTAATTTGCTTTATGTATTTATTGTCACAAAGTTTGCTTTGTTACAGACATTGTATATCCCTGCATATGATGTGGTGATGTAAATGTAAAAGATACATAGATGTCAAATCTATGAAAACACTATACGATATGGGACACTCTTAATGGTTGATGTACTGTATATATTTTGGTACCTGTAATGCCTCCACTTGTTCCTTTGATTTTGTCTTGGGGTTCGGTTGAACCTTTCAGACCAAAGTTCCATCACTGGGAGTTAGGTTGTGCTTCTGTCCTGAACAATGCAATGTCTGTGTGGTCCCAAGATTTTTTTATATTTGCATAGAATTGTTTGTACAAATGCTTGTGGTGCCTTCAGTTTGGAAATTGCTCCTAAGGAGGAATCTGACTTGTGGAGGTCTACAGTTTTTTTCTGAGGTCTTGGATGAGTTGCTTGTATTTTCCCATGGTATCAAGGACAACAAGGCACTGTCTCTAAAGGTATACATTTTACAGCCACAGATTAACTCCCAATTTACTCCTAATTATGACCAGTGACCAATCAGAAACTTCTAAATGTCATTACATCGATTTCTGGAATCTTCCAGGCTGTTTAAAGAGACAGTCAGCTTGGTATCTGTAAAATTTGGACCTACAGTAATTCTGAAAATGTGAATTAAAGTTGAAATAAATTTGTCTCTAATTGATTGTTTTTAAATTACTTTTGTTGTGAACAAAGTAGAGGCCCTAATTGATTTGTCAAAAGAAATTATGAAAATTCACATTGAATATCTTTAGCCAAGGTGTATGTAGACCTTTTGCTGCAACTGTACATGAGATACCATTTCATGCAGTTGTATTTGCATTCAATTGTATGTCAATGCAATGTAATAAGGTTTTGTAACAATGATATCCCAGCATTTTTTAAAAATTATATTGAGCCTTTAAATTTACATTGGCATCAAATAATTTACTATTACTCATTATTGTAATCAATTTTTCATTTCTATCAACAAAGAATAGAAAGTTGTTTATCAGCCCGTTTGGACGAGTCGTGGATTCTATGTCTACAATTCCTATTCAAGGGGGCTTGGCTTCTATCTCTGGAAATCTTATAGGAGGAGGGGTGATTACTGTGGCTTCTGTACCTTTCAGTCTTATTAGAGAAGGTGTGGCTTCTGTGTCTATCACTCCTACTGGAGAAGGTATGACATCTGTGTCTATCACTCCTATTGGAGGAGGTATATCTTCTGTCTATCAGTTTATTCTAGGAGGGGTGGCTTCTGTTTCCATTCAAGGTGTCATGGATTTTATGTGTATCAGTTCTGTTTGTGAAGGTAGGGCTTCTCTGTCTGTTAGTCCTGTTGGTGGTGGAATGGCTTCTGTGTCTATCATTCCATTGGCAGGAGGCATGGCTTCAGTTTCTATCAGTCTTAATTGAGGAGACATGGCTTCTTTCTATCAGTCCTACAGTAAATTGGTTAAATTGCTCGGTTATTTCAGAAAAGCTATCAAGGATGTCAAGGGAGAGGAGAGTAAACTAGCCCTTAACCTAAGGTTAATTTACCTTAACCTGGTCCAGCTTCCTAGGCCAACAGTAGAGGTCTGGTTGTCTTTGCTTAATGCACTGGGTAATATCTGTTTGATAGGTTTATTTGGGTATATTCTGATTGTTGAGTTCTCCCTATGTAAGGTTTTATGCATGTTTTAAAATCTGCTGTCTAGCAGTCTTGGCCCAGCAGTGGAGTAGTATTCTGCCAGGAGTAGATATTTTGCTACTACTTATTGGCCTTTAGTCTATGATAAAGTATAGTGTTTGTTCTTACATTCATATGTAATACATCCTCTATGATGACTTTATGTTATAAATTTTTATTTCATTTTCCTTCTATTTGTTCATGGTTATCATTTTTTAATTTATTATTTTTAGAGACAATTACCTAGCATTAGATTATTGATAGGATTAGGATTTCACTAAGTTTTTTTGTCTAGGATTAGGTTTCATGTTTGAAATTATTATATGGTGAAAATTAAGCAAGCGTGACTTCTGTGTGTATCAGTCCTGTTGGAGGATGTGTGTTTGCTCTGTTTATCAGTTCTGTTGGAGGTGCCATGGTTTCTCTGTCTATCAGTACTATTGGAGGAGGCGTGGCTTCTGTGTCCACCATTCATGTTGGAGTGCATGTGGCTTCTATGTATGTCATTCTTATTGGTGAAAGCATGACTTCTGTGTCCGTCAGTTCTATTGGAGGATATTCTCCCAAAATGTCAATTTCGCAACCCATGGAATACACTGGACCTTGTATACCCAAACACACATGGCTCATATGCGCCACCTTGGCTGCTCAGGCCAGAATTGTGGACCGTGTACATCTGCTGTGACAGCGTTAGATGAAAAAAATTGCTGCAATCGTTGGTGAAACTTCCCTGAAAGGAATAATCCCTAATGGAGACACCAGAAGTGTAATTCCATCAACCACAGATGAGACCATCTCAAGGTAATAAGGAAGAAGTTTAATGTTCTTTTGTTCCCATTATTTTAACAGATGCAGCATGACAACGTACTTGCCAAAATAGATTTTAACTATGAATAAAGCATAGGCCTATATGTTAAACATATCCCTGTAACCCTTTTTTTATGTTTGTTAATAGAGCAATAGTATTTGTCATGTCCTCCTCAGAAAACCCTGCTGGCTTGGTGATCTTCAGCATCCATTCCCTCCCAAACTTTGGGTCTTTCTCGGATGGGAAATAGCTCTCAAACTCCGCTGAGAGTGCACACAGGTGATTCTGCACGAGGTTTGACAAGTGTGGGCTTGTTCTTTCTCCCATGTGTTCTGTGTATAACTGGAATATGTCACAGACAGCTCTCAACCCTCTTTGTCTAAGAATCTAGTTTTGCTTTGAATGCAAACTTTATCAGCCATTCTAAATACTGTTAACCTTTAAGTCAGTAAGCCAGACCCCTTCTCAGAAAAAAAAAATCAGTTTTAGGGGCTGACTTAGTTCTATCACCCAAGCTACAGCCTTGCCACTGGCCAGTAATTGGCCTTCTGTGTGTAGAAGGAGCTACTTGTGTTCTGTGTCTATGTCCTCACACAGTTGTTCAAACAAGCAAGTGTTAAATGTGCATTTAGCAGACACCCTTATCCAGAGCAACTTACATTTATCTTATTTGTACAAATGAACAGTTGAGAGTCAAGGGCCTTGCTCAAGGTCTCACCAGTGGCAGCTTGGTGGTGCTGGGGATCGAACTCATGACCTTCCAATCAGTAGTCCAACATCCTAACCACTGAGCTCCCTCCACCTTTACCGCTACCTCTGCATGCTTTGACAGAATTTATTATCTGAATCACATCATTCAGTACACCATTGAGCTCCATTGGTAGCCTCTCACAATGAATGATACAGTGAGTGAGTGAACAATTCAGTGTGCACTTTTTCACCCAGGCTGTGAAAACATGCAAGTGGCCTGTCATTGCTGTGGCACCGTCAGTGAACTCAACAACACAGAAAGCCCAGCTAAGTTTACCAGACATGCATTTTTCCAAAGCTTTACAGTTGAGGCCAAACATTTACATACACTAGGCTACTAGGCAACTCAGCCAAGACCTCAGAAAAAATTGTTGTGGACCTCCACAGGTCCAATCCCTCATTAGGGTTACCAGGGTGCCCTCATGTCTGTGTTAGCTTCTGGCTCTCCCTTTTAGTTATGCTGTCATAGCTAGTCTTGCTGGAGTCCCTGCTTGCACTCTGCATGCAAAGTATATTGTGCTTAACCATTAGAGGACAAAGCTTATCTAACATTCTCTTCCTCTCTCTCCATCTCTTTCTCTCCCTCACTCTCGGTCGAGCTACACATGCTACTTCTGAGATGCCAGTGATCCTGACCCCTTCTGCTCCTCCTCGCTGTCTGACCCATCCTGATGCCCCT
>CM041000.1:5017073-5051096 GCA_022985145.1 Pangasius djambal | reverse complement strand
ATCTTTGGGCAATCCTCCAGGAGGCTTGGAGTAATATATCAAGTCAATGTTTGAATAAACTGACTGCTCGGGTGCCTAGTGTTGTCCCTTATTATCAATGCAAAATGGTCACTAACTAAAGAGGATTTATGCTGATATTGCCCAAAAACCCTATTTTGTTCAGGCGTTTCCAAACTTTTGGAGGGCAGTGTATATATATAAATCATGTATTGAGTATCAAAAAGGCACAATGATATATGCCTTCATCAGTCAGCAGTTACTAAAAGTAACATTGTAGAGGTGTGGAAATTAGCGAAAGCCATGTCTGATTCAGTAATATGCGCTGGCCCCATCCCAATGCGGTGTGGCGATGTAGGTTACAGCAGGTTATGCTCACCGAACTGCTGGATGTCCAGGTGGTTCTCCAAAAACAATGTGGGCATTATAGATAATTAGAGTAGTTTTGAGGGCAAGGCTGGCCTGTTAGGGCGGGACAGTGTCCATCCCACTTGGTAAGATGCTGCTCTCATTTCTTTTAGCATAGCACATAGTCTCAGAACAGGCCTAGTTTATTGGTGATAATCCAGAGCCAACTCCAGAGAGCAGACAAGCAGGCTAAACCGACCGGCTTCTAGCTTCACTCAGTCTGGAACTCAGGTTCCAACATATTGAGACTGTGTCTGTTCTCCGAGCTAAACAAAAATGTAGAAATACTCAGAAAGTTTGTTTTAGTAACCAAATTGACATAAAATTAAATCATACTGAATGCACAACCAGCACCTTTGATCTAAAGTGCTTAATGAAACTATTAATGATCAGGAGTTTAATGTACTGTGTTTAACAAACACATGAGACCAATTGCGTATGCAACGTTCTTTTACTTAATTCTGACAAGACAGAAGTATTTCTACTAAGACTACATGCAGTTAGAAGTAAGCTTTCTGATTACATAATAACTCTGGATGGCCTTTCTGTGTTTCATCATGTGTGTTTCATCATGTGCAGTGGTAAAAGACCTTGGTGTGATTAATCACTCCAGTCTTTCTTTTGAAGTTCATGTAGATATTATTACTAGGTTAGCTTTCTTTTGTCTCAGAAATATTGCTAAGATAAGAAATATAATGTCACTACATGATGCAGAAAAATTAGTTCATGCTTTTGTTACCTCTAGGTTGGATTATTGTAATGCCTTACTGTCTGGATGCTCCAGTAGATGCATAAACAAGCTCCAATTAGTCCAGAATGCAGCAGCAAGAATCCTTACTAGAACCAGAAGATACGACCACATCACCTCAATCTTATCCACACTGCACTGGCTCCCAATCAAATTTCGTATTGATAATAAAATACTACTATTGACCTATAAAGCACTGAATTGTCTCACACCTCAGTACCTGAGGGAACATTTGGTCTTTTATGATCTGCCACGCCTACTTCTATGAAAATGTGAAGGCTATTTGTTGATACTTTGGATAGTGAAGGCTACAGCAGGGGTTAGACCTTTCTCTTACAAAGCCCCACAGTTATGGAACAGCCTTCCAGTTAGTGTTCAGGGCTCAGACACAGTCTCAGTGTTTAAATCTAGGTTGAAAACATATTTGTTTAGTCAAGCCTTTTGTGAATAGTTTTTTTCTTAGGTAAAGGAGCAGATCTTGCGGGTTCACAGCCATAGAGTGTAGTGGTGAACTGGGATGTTTTGATGCTGTTGCCCCCCACTCTCATGCGTTCACTCGTTGCCGGTGGAGTGGCTGGCTGCCTTATGTCCCAGGGTTCTCTTGTGTCTATGTTACCTTCTGGCTCTCCCTTTTAGTTATGCTGTCACAGATAGTCTTGCCGGAGTCCCTGCTTGCACTCGCAAAGTACATTGCCCTTAACCATTATGGCACAAAAGCTTACCTAACAAACTCTCTCTCTGTCTCACTCTCTCACTCTGTCAAGCTACACATGCTACTCCTGAGATAACAGTGATCCTGACCCCTTCTGCTCTCTGGAGCTGCCTGATCCATCCTGATGCCCTACTTCTGGTTGGAGTTCTCATTAGTTGGAGATTGCTTGCTGCTGCTGAGGGTGGCCCCACATGGAAGGCCTGAAGATCATTGGGATTGATAGGGATGGTGTCACTTGGGGGCCATGGAGATGGCTTGGGGATCTCATATGGGGAGTTGTACTCTGGTGGCTTGGGACTGCAGTTGCTGTGGTGGCTTTGGGGCTGCAGTTGCTGCAAGCAGTGTTGCACTCAGGTCTCCATCAGTGGACTGTGGATTCAAACCGCACTTCACGTGAAAACTGTAATGAATTTACTGGTTGCACAATTGCACTATTTGTCCATGTAGTACACAGTTATAGAATGGATTTATTTATAATTGCACTATCCGTTATCACCCAGATGAGGATGGGTTCCCTTTTGAGTCTGGTTCCTCTCAATGTTTCTTCCTCATATCGTCTTAGGGAGTTTTTCCTTGCCACCATTGTCTTAAGGATAAATTCACACATTTACAATTTATTTTGAATTACTTTAATTTGAATGTATTTATTTCTGTAAAGCTGCTTTGTGACAATTTCCATTGTCAAAGCACTAGACAAATAAAATTGAATTGAATTGAATTTAATAAATTACCAATGGAAGACATATACACTGATCAGCCATAACATTAAAACTACCTGCCTAATATTAAGTAGGTCTCTCTTGTGCCGCCAAGACAGCTATGGCCCATCGAGACATGGACTCCACAAGACATCTGAAGGTGTGCAGAAATAGCAGCAGATACTTTATGTCCTGTAAGCTGCGAGTAAGGGCCTCCATGGATAAGTCTTCTTTGTCCAGCTGATCCCACAGATGCTAGATTGGATTGAGATCTGGGGAATTTGGAGGCTAAGTCAACACCTTGAACTCTTTGTCATATTCCTGTTCCTGAACAATTTTTTTGCAGTGTGGCAGGGCAAATTATCCTGCTGAAAGAGGCCACTGCCATTAGGGAAGGGGTGTACTTGGTTTGTAACAATGTTTAGGTAGGTGGTACATGTCAAAGTAACATCCACACTAATGCCAGGACCCAAGGTTTCCCAGCAGAACATTGCCCACAGCATCACACTGCCTCTGCAGGCTTGCCTTCTTCCCATAGTGCATCCTGGTGCCATATCTTCCCTGGGTAAGTGATGCACACACACACAGCCACATGATATAAAAGAAAACGTGATTCATCAGACCAGGCCACTGCTCCATAGTTCTGATGCTCACATGCCCATTGTAGGCACTTTTGGGAGTGAACAAGGGTCAGCATGGGCACTCTGACCGTTCTGCAGCTAAGCAGCCCCATAGACAGCAAGCTGTGATACATTGTGTGTTCTCACACCTTTCTATCATAGGCAGCATTAACTTTTTCAGCAATTTGTGCTACAGTAACTTCTGGGGGATTGGACCAGACGGGCTAGCCTTCGCTCCCCACGTGCATCAATGAGCCTTGGGTGCCCATGATCCTGTCACTGGCTCACCGGTTGTCCTTCCTTGGAACACTTTTGTTAGGCTCTAACCACTACATACCAGGAACACCTCACAGGACCTGCCGTTTTGGAGATGACCCAGCCGTCCAGCCATCACAATTTGACCATTAGTCAAAGTTGCTCAGAACCTTATGCTTGCCCATTTTTCCAGATTTCAACAAATTGACTTCGAGAACTGACTGTTCACTTGCTGCCTAATGTATCCCACCCCTTGACAGGTGCCATTAAAGATATTTAATGTTACTCACTTCACCTCTCAGTGGTTTTAATGTTATGGCTGATATATAAAATATAAAATATAAAAAAAATAGTTAGAAAGAAAATGTCACCAACTCATAAACATTAGAGACCAGCTGAGGACTAGGAGAAAAGTTGGTACAGTAACAAAAATAATACAAATAGTATAATTTTTTTTGTACGTATTAGCTTCTAGCCCTCCCATCTAATATCATGACCAGCCCTCACTGTGTGTCTTACATATACCTGTGCATGTAGTTTGTGATTACATTATAATAATAATCCCTTGTGTAGTTACTCATGGGTGCATTGTTTTCTCTCTCTCTCTCTCTCTCTCTCTCTCTCTCTGCTTCCCTAAGCAACTCTGCTGCCTGTTCTTCTTTATTCTCAACAAACCAACCTCCTTTCTGCACTCCAAAAAAAGCACTCCAAAAACCTCAGCTCCAATCTCAGGCCATTGGTAGTGCTCCCACAACAGAGTATATTAGCTATGAGTGACTTCTGAAGCTATGAGAAGTTTGTGGCCTGCAAGACTTTGGTGAGAAAATGTAACTTTGTGGCCACAGGCACATAGTCAAGTGTCAGCTGCAGACAGAGAGGTTGAACCAGCAGGTAACATGTGATGATTCTCACCTTTGTCTTGTTACCTCCAGTTTATTTATTTGTGTTTCTTTGTGCAAATGCATGCTCTGAAAATCAATCTATGCATTCACAAGTCAATATACTAATAGCATTTACAGCAGACACCCTTATCCAGAGCGACTTACAATTATCTCATTTTTACACAACTGAGCAGTTGAGGGCCTTGCTCAAGGGCCCAGCAGTGGCAGCTTGGTGGTGCTGGGACTTGAACTCATGACCTTCCGGTCAGGAGTCCAATGTCCACTGAGCTACCACTTCCCTGACACACAGGCTTATGGGTCACATAGTGGGGATCTATCTAACAGCTGTTAAATGAATATCGATAACTACAGTGAAGCTGCATTTGTTCATTTAACTTGTTAGCATGTTTGAAGTGTACTAAAATTCATCTCAAGGCTTGAATAGAAATTGTGTAGCTGAATAAATGGGTCTATATTTGAATTGTAAATTTCTAATAGGATTCAATCCTTAATACAATACAGGAGACTCTAATCTTTGTACCAAATTTCCAAACACATGGTAGTTCATTATTGTTAATCATCTTGTAGCCCTTCATCAGTGTTGAGAATTGCTCAGCAGCCAACTAATATTGTGGTCCTGTGGTGATCCTCTTTCTATTTATGGTAAGATGGTAGCAAATATCTTAACAGATGGCTACAGTCATACAGACATAAAGTAATTGTATAACTACAAAATGGCCTATTTAAGAGGTTTACATGATAAAATTGTCATGTAATGACAATAACATATGGACAATAACATATGGTATATATATACCATATAAAGTATGGTTGGTATGCATAACTAATAAACTGGCAACTTGATTTATTTGACTCTTCCCTAAAAATTTTTAAAGACCTCTATGGAACACTTTAAATAGTACCAGAGGCCCCCATTTTCATGGTCATAGCACAAGCACAAAAACAGAGCATCAGATTACAGCATTATATTTGCAGACAAGTTGTATGGTGATGCTGAGCAACCAGAACAGCTTTAAGAAGGGAGACATGTCCTGTAGCACATAGGAATGCTGATAAGTGTCCTATATTTAGACATGAGTATTATTTCTGGAATGTGTTGAGGATTATGCTTCATCCTGTACTGATAATACTTCATAAGTGTTCTACAACCTTAGAAAAAAGGCAGAAGAGAAAAAGAGTTGTGGAATTTATCTATGACAACTTCCCCTAATGAGTCACCACACTCCACTGAAGCATATCACTTTGAAGCAGAGGTCAGGGGAGCCAATAATTCCTTTATATCATAAGGACAAATCTTTCACAGCATGATGCAGATAACACACTGTATTCAAATGCCCTGCTGATTTTTGTCAATTACATGTAGCTCTAGCAATATTGTCACAAATGTTTAAAGCTCAAATCCCTTAAATTTGTGACTTCTAGAATACTTGTGTCCAAAGATCATTTGGTTAAATCATCTGAAAAGATCTTTTCAGTATTAAATTATTTTGGACACATTGGTGTATGTGGAAATGAGTTTTTTATTATTTATTTTTTAAAATGACCTGTAGATTAAGACTTAATTTTATTAGTAGCAAATTACTGGAATGTGGAAGGGAACCTTCCTCTACTGAGTTACAGCTCTCAGTATTAGCACAAACACTGTTTACAAACAGGGAGAAAGCAAGAAAAGTACTGACATGAAGCACAGGAATACCTGGCTCAAGGAAGGTTCGATAGGACACAAAAAGTCAAGGGCAGATGATGTGTGTACAATGTAAACATAGGCTCCACCTCCACATGATTGCCAACACTAAACAGTTCCACTCCTCTTGTGCATGCCATGCCTTGCTATGTCCTTGGCCTCAAGTTCAAATAATGGATCCATCTCATATTCTCAAAATAACATTTGCACAGTGAAATACTCACTCATTTACTTCTAGAAACCACATTATCCTGGGCATCATGCACACACACAGACCACACACACATATTCACACCTAGGGGCAATCCACCTAATCTTATGTTTTTGGGAGGTGGGAGGAAACCAGAGAACCCAGAATGAAACCCATGTGGACACAGGGGGAACATGCTCAGAAACTCCAAACAGTCACCCAAGCTTAGGATCAAACTCGCTGCACCTTTGTGTGGCCCATACTAAAATCATTTTTAAAAAGGGTTAGTTAACTCTAGAATTATTGGTAGGCAAGTAATGAGCAAAAATAATCCACAGCATTTCAAATCTCAAAATGTTGTGACAAGGATAGGCATATCTAACAGTTTTTTCCTCCACAAAAACTGCAACTAAAATAGCCAAAAGGTTTCCATTTGGTTATTGAGATTAAAGTTAGGGTTAGATTTAGATTCAGGCATACCCTTAATTAGCTACAAAGGTCCTTACAAGGGAAGGAAGACAAACGTGTGAGTGTTAGTAGGTGTGTGTACTGATCTGTGCCTCAGATATAGGGACCCTTGGGTCAAGGATGCATATCACTTAAAATATCACATTTGGTAGTAAAGGGCTGCCTGCATTTTACATTTCGATCTATAGCATATGAACAGCATTAATAGATCAACCCACTTAGATTTTTAGCTAATCTGTTATTTTAATTTCTTTCTACTGTAGACTGTTCATTTGAACCACACCAGATTTGGTATGTAACATCTATAGACAAAGCTAATTTATTTTCTCATCAACTGGAGCTAAATCCCAGCTAGACTAAGCTACTGTATAACTCTGAAGATGCATCACCAAGTCAAAATCTTGTGATATCCTTGGACAACTCAGTGCAAACTTGAGGTGCTTGTTCAGTCCCTTGTAATCTTCAGACTGGACTACTGCAACTCACTCGTGGCAGGTCTGCCCCTGCATGCCAGCCAACCCTTGCTACTGATCCAGAGTTCTCCCACACCACCCAATTGCAGCATTCCCTACACTGGATCCCTGTAGCTGCCTGCATCAGATATAAAACACTAATGCTTGCCTACAGGTACCCCATTTTCCCTCAGGGAAGACTGAACTTTCCCTGGCTGTCCAAACAGCTGAGTCACTCTCTGTCTTCAAATGGAGACTAAAGACCTCTGCCTTATTTAATCTATTTTAAGAATCCTTTGACTGATGTGTTTTTCATACCGAACTAACCACCCCCTAACACTGGTGTCATACATCACTTTGTGACTTTGTTGGGTCTTGTCATGTGTGCACACGCTTACAAGGAAGTATAGGGGTGATTCTCACTGCCCCTGGCAGTTAAGTGTCTACTCTGTGCTTTTTCCTCATCTTGCTCTTCCATCTCTCTCTCAGCTTTTGCTTTCATGGAGATTTGTGGGCGTTACTAAATGCAATTGAGCTGTGTCAGGAACATGCTTGCACTTTACGACTGACTGCTTTTCATCAACATACACATGCAAGTATACAGAAAATCAGCATTTCTGAAACTTCTGTAAGTCTGGTGGAAATTTCCAATTTACTTTGGTTTAATTTACATAATGCATTATTAAAAGATTGATAAATGAGGCCTAGTGTTTGCACTAGGTAAAATAGTTTACCTGAAACTCAATAAGTATTTTTAACAACAAGCAGCAAAGGTAGCAAAGCTAATGTCATATGATTTGCAAAGGGGAGTTGAAGGTCACACTGTCACAGTGACAGTAACAAATACAGTCATGAGAAAAAGAAAGTATACCCTCCTTCAATTTAGTTTTTATATATCAGGCCCTAAATAACAACTGTGTGGTCCTCACCAACTTCAATAAACAAACAAACAAACCAAAAAAAATAACCGCAGGTGACAAAAAAAAACCACAACAGATTTCATGTAATATTTCATGTAGTAATTTTTTCCCAAAAAAGTAAACCAACATTCAGAAACCACCCTATAATTAAGTACACCCTATAATTCAGTAACATAACATTTAGCAAAAATAACTTGAAGTAAACATTTTCTGTAGGAGTTTATCAGTCTCTCACTTTGTTTTGGAGAAATTTTGGCCCACTCTTCTTTACAACATTGCTTCAGTTCATTGATGTTTGAGGGCATTTTTTTATGCGCAGCTCTCTTAAGAGCCCATTACAGCATTTCAGTGGGGTTGAGGTCTGTACTTTGACATGGACATTCCAAAACCTTGATTTTTTTTATTATTTAGCCATTCAGATGTCAATTTGCTGGTGTGCTTGGGATCACTGTCCTGTTGCATGACCCAATTTTGGCCCAGCTTAAGAATTTGTCTCAAGAATATTCTGGTATAAAGTTGAGTTCATCGTTGTCTCAATGATTGCAAGTTTCACAGTTCCTGTGGCTGCAAAACAGGCCCAAATCATCACCCCTCCACCACTATGCTTGACAGTAAGGTGTTTGTGGTGATACTCTGTGTTTGGTTTTTGCCAAACATGGCTCTGTGCATGATTATCAAACATCTCCACCTTGGTCTCATCAGTCCAAAAGATATTGTTCCAGAACATTTGTGGTTTATGCAGATGGAATTTTGTAAATTTAATCATGCTGCCATATTCTTTTTTAAAAGAAGGAGTTTTTCCTAGTCACCCTTCCATGAAAGGGAGTAATTCCTAAATGGTAAATGCCATATTTGTGGAACCTCTTAAAATAAAGCTGAAAGTCTACACTTTGAACACATCTTGAGTGTTTTATTTCAAATCCATCGTAGTGGTGTATAAAGGCAAAATCACAAAAACTCTGTCATTGTACAAATACTTCTGGACCTAACTGTATATAGGTGTGTATATATATATATATATATATATATATATATATATATATATATATATATATATATATATATATACAGTTGATATACGTATATACAGTTCAAGGAAGTCTAAGGCCATTACCCTTGTGGAAAAGTATAGCTTGTAAATGCAATGCCTTTTTAAACAAACTTGAGACAATTTTTTGTGCACACGCTTATGTTGTGTTGTGTATGCTTTTGTCACAGTTCTTGTGTATGTGCTTGTGTTCTTCATTTAAAGTTTGCATGTTGCATCTACTCTATATGCTAATCTGTAAATGATTTTAAGGATGACTTTGATTTAAAAAAAAAAAAAAAAAAGTCAGGCATATAATTGGCCACCTGTTACAAAATTTGGAAAATTCATAGGAAAATGAATCTCCACACCAACCCCAGTGTCTTCCCCTCAAACTCTCCAGCACCACCAAGAGGCCAAATATGAGCTGACGTTTTATTTGCTTAATGGTATGGTTTAGTATCATGACACTATTTTTTTCTAAATCCTTTGCTTATACAGAGTTCCATTAAGCAATATCAAACAAGCAATAGTGCTGTTATATTGAATACCAAGCATGCCACAGGTATTCACAGCCTTGCTGATATTCAGTACAAGCACAATTGCCAGTGCGATATTGCTTTTATACAAGAGTTCTATAAAAAAAAAGAAATTAAATATTGTGAGGGCTATTCAAAAGCTCCATGTTGCATTCCTGAAGGAATGTTCATAGTTGATTTTGATGTATGATTTGGATCATTGTCCTGTTGTAGAAGCCAATCTCTTTTCTTCGATTTCTTGACTGTGTCACATGTGCTTCCAGAATTTGCTTATATTTACAGGGTCCTAAACTTCCATCTACATGTGCAGTGTTTCCTGTGCCACTGGTTGCCATACAACACCAAAGCATAATGGATCCATCCCCAAACTTAACAGATGACAAGGTGTTCTTTTCATCAAATGCTACTCCTTTTTTTTCTTCAAACATACCTTTGATGATTGTGACCAAAGAGTTAAATTTTTTACTGCATCAGTCCACAGCACTTGTTTCCCAAATGCCGCTGGCTTATCTAGATGTTTTGCATGCTTCAGATGTTGACTTTTGTGATGAGGTGCACAGTACAACAGTGCACCACCACTCCGGTGTCAGCTAAACCTTCCTGCAGGTCCTTACCTTAATTTCATATGGGGGTTTTGCTTTGCCTTTCTGCCCAACATATGGGCATTTCTATTTGAGAGATTTCTGTCTTTCAGATCTTTCTTGACTTCCACAGTTCCCTTTAACTGCCATTAATTTTAATTTCAGACAAAGGAAATTGCAAGCTGGAAGTGTTTAATATCTTTCTAGGCATCAATTAGCTTTATTTTCAGATCATCGGTCAGCTGCTCAGGAGCCCATGGTTGTTGGCACAAGAGTCATAGAATTTATTACACTCTGGAATTGTTAGTCATAATGACAATTCTTGACCTCGATAACGAGTCCTAACAAGTCAATTAATTTAAAAGTTCTGAGACTTTACACCTGGAAGGGTGTCCAAACTTTTGCACAAGCCACAATTACTATTATTTAGTTCATCAAATATAAAATAACTGTGAATTAACATTTGCAGAAAAATGTTACTTTTTAAAATAGTTTGCTGCAGTGGTAGAGATAACTTGTTTAAACTTCAGAAATGAATAAAATATGCAATTTAAAACTGCAATGTCAAAATGTAAAGTACAAGCAAGTTTGTACAATTTGATAGAATTTTAGTGTAGCTCAACCTCCTCAGCAACAGGCTTCCAATACAAATATAAAGGGTGTAATTTCCATATGCTAAGTAAAATGAATAGCTTTTCAGACCTTTAGAACCTTTGAAGTCCAAGTCTTCTGAATTAATCAGGCATTTTGGTCTATGTTTATGCATATTTTACTCATGCAATATCACAAAAAACAGTTCTAGGAGGCTCCATAAGAGTTGACCTTACCTAACACACTGTTATTACTGGAGGGTATTAGCTTGAAACAGCATGCTAAGAAACATTCATAGTGTTGAACAAACAAACCTACATTGAAATAGAGTGCATTTTCTTAGAATACAAAATCGCAGTATTGTCAATTATATCATTATTGTATATTAAAGAGTATTTTTGCAATTCCAATATGTCATAACGTTTGGAGTATTGTCTTTCTTTTTATTATAAGAAAAATATTCTGATTTATCATAGTATACATGTGTTTCAGTAATGTTACACAAGATTGGTTGTGTTTTTGTATATGGAACATCAGGGTAAAAAATTATTTATGCTTGTTGAAGACAAGAACACCAAGAGCAGGAAGGATATGAGTAGATAATTCTGCTAAAGAAGAAAAGTAGAAAATTGTGTTGGTAAGGGTGCTATTAGAGTCTGGTAACCTGAGCACACAATTCTCTCTCCTAGGCACAATGGTCTCTTACAAGCAGCATGCCTGTCTCACACAAAAGCACCAGTGTGGGTGACTGACTATGGCCATTCAGAGACTTAGTCCTGACATTCCACTGGGTTATTCTGTGGTACAGAGAATCTATTGTTTAGCTATTTGTGCCTCATGGTTATGTAACAAACTTATACATATATAAAACTGTAATAAAGTTAAATAAAGAGCAGTTATATTTTATTCAAAACCATGGTTGCACATAATTTTCATTTAGTATTCTAAACTAAACCTATTCAAATATCTACTTTGGATTACTCTTCCCCTCTCCCCACTTTGTTAAGCAAAATATGTTACATGGCTTACAAAAAAAAGGTTCAACGTCTCTTTGAAATAACATAGAAGGTACAAGATTATGTTCAATACTTTATTTAGCACTCCATTATTTGATATACTGCATATTGAAATCACTGCATAACACAAGTTCAAACAGAGACAACACAGTGAAATATTTATTGTGGTGCCTGATCTGGTGCCACCATTCTTCCTCTTTGTAGGTTGTCTGTTGCTGAAATTTTCATCCTGTGCATGTATGACTATGTGACTGAAAGAGAGGCAGACTGATCTCTCCAGGGTCCTATAAAAGCTTTTCTTTTTGCTGTTGATGTTGAGACAGAGATCAGCTTTCAGTATCACCCAGAAAAATAACAAATAAAATGTCAACTGTTGTACTGGGAGGACTTCACAAAGTTCCCTTGATACAGTTCTGAGATACAGTATGTGCCCCAGCCCAACTGTCTCATGTCCAGATATAGATCCATTGAAATACATGCTCTGACTCTAGTCTACTGTCACATGTAGGAATGATGCAGCATAAATAGTAATGGCAATTAGGAAGGAGAAGGGGAAAAACTTAATATTTTTTATATAACAGTTCAAGAAGCAGCACTGCCACTTTATAATATAGTGTTTGCTGGTTATTTGTGATAATCGATGTATTACCAGACCTAGTGTAAAAAAAAAGGTTATAATTAGGTAAAATTAGAGAAACCATTCTAAGATTCATTGAAAACATAAGGATAATTGTCCCTAAGATTCAAAACACTGAGATACTAGAAGCTCTTATAAAAGTGGTGATTATCCTACTGTCATTGAGTTCCTTTCTTCATAGAAGTTTCAACATGGTCGCACTGTTGCAAATATGAAACAATGCACATTAATCAATTCATATAAACATTTATGAAGGTTAACGTCAGTGTTGGGGCAGGATTAGCATTTGTACCCATTGTAATAGGAAAACAAATTAAATATCACTTTCTTGTTTTAACTGTTACAAATTTCATAAAAGATCAGACTGGGCACTTTTCTTCATTCATGCATTGTTCATAATTGACATTAGTAAATGTTTAAATGTATAAATTAATTCTTAAAACGCACTGCACTTTTAAGAAGAGTGGATACAATGTTCTATTCCTGAACCGGTTAGATGCCTGGCAAACCTGCATTATTATTAACCTATCTGCAGTGAAATTCTTGTGCTCTTGAGTGTATTGTTACTTGTCTTGTCTGTGTCATTTGCTTGCAAAGCTGGTTCTTCCACTATAATGGCCCTCACTCTCTCTCAGGCAGTTCCAAGTTAATGAATGTTGGGGTTTTATGAGAGGGAGGAATAGTGTTTATTAAAATGTAACTATGTGGAACAGTGTCTATTTTAATCTTTAACATGGTGAAACGTTCAACTCTGATTTTTAAAAGCTGCTCTGGATGTTAAAGACAAGTTGATATAACTTCAATCTGCATTTCAGCCAGCTTAGTGGTCATTGTTTAGATTCCTTTCATATGTTTGCACTTCACTGACATTTTTAATTCAGTAATACTGAGTTTCTTCATGTATCTAACACAACAGTCTATTTGTAAATGGTGGGAGAGACGTTTCAGGCAAATTCACATGCAAATTGACATTTTGGCAGCAACATTTATACTGTGCTGAAATGAATGTGAGAATCGTGGGATTGTGGGAAGGACATCAGATTTACTGCTCTTATCTTAAGCTATCCTACACCATCTGACAACAAACAGCCAGCCGTTTACAAAACATGATCGAGGTTTAAAAATCTCTAGTGGCTTTACAAACTACCTGTGAGCCAAGGTAGGCTTTCATTATTTGCTATTAAAGATTTTTGATCCTCAACTTTAATTATAGTGGAGTGAGATTATGTTGATAGTTTCCAGGGATAGTCTTAAGAGTGTTTTCGTTAATATTCCTAAAGAAAAGTCTGAATAAGGAGGAAACAGCAGTTAAGTACAAGCAATAGTAGAGTCAATATATAGTTATATGTTTTGTGTAAATGATTTACAGATTCTTTGGCAATAGCAGTCCATAAAACTAGGTAGGTTTTTACAGCTAAGGACTTTGGTTGTCCTTTGCTAGTGGTTGTCATTGAAAGTTCAAACACGGGAATGAAGGTTAAATAGATCATAAATTATAATTTAAAAAAAAAAAAAACACATCTGCCAATCCTGACCAAGTTTACTCAAATCTCCTCCCCTGCAGGCAGGTGAGCAAGTGGGATATAAACGTATGTGAGCCCGGTTTGGAACAGCAGGAGCTTTTAATTGTCTCCAGAGGACTGGAATAGGAAAAGCCCTGCTGAACACTGAATAAATTAAAAAGACAAAATGGGATTAGGTGTAAGTGTTCAAGAAATTTAAACTGCTTTAATGAGTTTTTTTTTTTTTTTTTTTTTTTTTTTGCTTAATGTTCTGATATTTCTAATATGTTTGGTGCTTTGGTAATGCTGTAATCAATATGTTATCTGACTTTTTATTTGAGTGTAAAATTTTCTTGCCATATATTGCACAGAAGGGCAGTGATAAGTACAAATTAGCAGCAACCTCTGAGGATGGGGAGAAAAAGAAGAAAAAGGGAAAGAAGCAGGAGAAGGACATGGACGATCTAAAAAAAGAAGTCGATCTGGTGAGAAATTCTGCCTTACAATTTAAAAGTTAGAAAGCTAATGATAAATACTCATTTTACCATTTTTGTTGTGTATTCTTATTTTTCCCTGAAGGATGATCATAAGTTGACCTTAGATGAGCTTCATCGCAAATATGGCACTGACCTTGAAAGAGTGAGTAGAGGTTAGGTGTCTTACGCCTGAAAAAAAAAGGCAAACATTTTTGTTTGTACACTTTTAGACATGTGACTGAATATAATCACGTAATTTTTATAAGAAAAGCATTAAAACACTTTAAAATGTTCAACACTTAAAGTGCTCATGATTTCAGAACATTAATAATAGACCAACTGTTTTGTGTTATATGAAGTTAATTAAATAAAAAATTTTCCATTAACAAAATTCGAACATGATTTTCTACTTTGTATAAGGGCTTGACTGCTTCTCGTGCAAAAGAGATCCTGGCACGTGATGGACCCAATGCTCTGACACCTCCTCCTACAACCCCAGAATGGGTCAAATTCTGTAAACAGCTCTTTGGTGGATTTTCCACTTTATTGTGGATTGGCGCTATTCTTTGTTTTTTGGCATATGGAATCCAGGCTGCCGCAGAAGATGAACCAGCAAATGATAATGTAAGGGAAAAAATGACACCTACTGTTTTAAAATGTCAGTGGTATCCACATACACAATATCTTAATAGAACACCTTTGTCCATCTGTCCCTTCCCCCCACCCCAAACCATCCCTCTCTCTCTCCCTCTCTCTCTCTCTCTCTCTCTCTCTCTCTCATTTTTTTTCTGCAGTTGTATCTCGGAATTGTCCTGTCTGCTGTTGTAATGATTACTGGATGTTTCTCATACTATCAAGAGGCTAAGAGCTCAAAGATCATGGAATCCTTTAAGAACCTTGTCCCTCAGGTATAAACATAAAATATTTTTCCACTGAGAGACTGGAGAGAGGTCTTGTTACTGCTTATAGACATGTTCTCTGTTATTCAGCAAGCTCTGGTTGTCCGTGATGGTGATAAGAAGAGCATTAATGCTGAGGAAGTAGTGGTTGGTGACATTGTGGAGATTAAGGGTGGTGACAGAATCCCTGCTGATCTGCGCATTATCTCTGCACATGGATGCAAGGTGACATCCTTAAACCTCTTCCAAATAACTATGTTGACTAATTAACCATGCTAGAAACACTGAAATTCCAGATTTTTTTCCATCACGTTTGTGAGCTGCTAACTCCATACATTTTAAATTCTGTCGCAATACTGATTATCTCTTTTGATTGAGCCAGCAATTTTTTAAAAAAAAAAGTTACTATTTGACACACATAAGCCAATCTTCCTTCGATTTGCCCCCCTTCCTACATGTGGTGCTGACTGCCAAACTTAGCTTCTATAGAGTTATTATTGCACCTAGTGGTCAAAAATGGGAACTACAACAAGATCTAATAGAGGCCTATAGGGGTAAAAGTTTCACTGCCCCATGACCACTCTGTGAACAATTTCAATGGGGAAGGAGCTGCGGACACAACAGTTAATGACAGGGTTGGCAGATTGTGCTCCAACCAAGATCTTGTTTTACAACAAACAAATTAAGTCTAATAGATTTCCAGAAAAAAGGCAAAGTGTGAGTGTCGACTGTGTCTCTAATGTTCAGAACCGTTTCTGTTGTAAGATATTGGGAGAGAGAAAGGGGGTTATGGTGTGGATTATGTCTGTACATCAGAAATATTTGTGAAATACTTGTTTGCCACTTGTTTGTTTAAGTACTTCTAAAACCACTCAAAACAAGCTGTTAGACTATATAATGGATGACTGTATGTTGTCAATTTTCAACTGCCTATTACTCTAAAAAAAAAAAAAGCACTAGATAATATATTGTAACTACAAGTGGGATAACCTCTCAACTTAATTTTTGGGGATATGTCATTATTAATACTATCCTGCCCCTACGGCCACAAGGCACTAGCTTCCTGCAAATTGCTTATTTTGCATTTCTCTAATAAAATTAACTTGCTTACCTTTCAGGTGGACAATTCATCCCTTACTGGTGAATCTGAGCCTCAGACACGTACTCCTGACTTCTCCAATGACAATCCTCTGGAAACAAGGAACATTGTATTCTTTTCTACAAATTGTGTTGAAGGTAGAAAAATAAATTGCTTGTTAGAAAGTTGACAAATAAGGAAAAAAATATAATCCATACTATATGTATGTATGTATGTATGTATATATATATATATATATATATATATATATATATATAGGTGTGTGTGTGTGTTTGTGCGTGTGTGTGTGTGTGTGTGTGTATATATATATATATATATATATATATATATATATATATATATATATATATATATATATATATATATACATACATATAGACAGATATAAATATTATATTATATCTCGTTCTCAGGTTCTGCCAGAGGTATTGTCATCAACACAGGTGATCACACTGTGATGGGTCGAATTGCCACCCTGGCCTCAAGTCTTGAGGTTGGACAGACACCAATTGCTAAAGAGATTGAACACTTCATCCACATTATTACTGGCGTGGCTGTTTTCCTGGGTGTGTCCTTCTTCATCTTGTCCCTAATTCTTGGATATGGATGGCTTGAGGCTGTCATCTTCCTGATTGGAATCATTGTTGCCAATGTGCCTGAGGGTCTGCTTGCAACAGTAACTGTAAGTACTGTACCTAAAGATTTCCATGATAGTTCTACATTAAACTCATAGAATCAAAGTTAATATAATCATTTTTATGAAGTAAAATCAAGAACCTATTTAGATTTTAATCAAGAACCCAAAAAAGTGGTCAATAGTACTTATACTTTTTTTTTTTAAATATTAAAATTTTTTAATATTTGTTGTTACAGGTGTGTTTAACTCTAACTGCTAAACGTATGGCAAAGAAGAACTGTCTAGTAAAGAATCTTGAAGCTGTAGAAACACTTGGATCCACCTCCACCATCTGCTCAGACAAGACAGGAACTCTGACCCAGAACCGTATGACTGTGGCACATATGTGGTTTGACAACCAGATTCATGAAGCTGACACCACAGAGAACCAAAGTGGAACCTCTTTTGACAGAAGCTCTCCCACTTGGTCTGCCCTTGCTCGTGTAGCTGGCCTGTGCAACCGTGCAGTCTTCCTTGCAGACCAAGCCAATGTTCCTATTCTTAAGGTGCGCCATACTATCAAATCTTCTATCATTTTTCCTCTTCATGAATCTATTTTTTTTTTATCTTTTTTTCCAACTAACTTATCAGGTATCCACCATATTATTATACTATAATGAGGTCAAAGAAGTATTGTTTAAGCGAAAATATTCTATTATAAAGCTAGTGTCTTATGCTCGTACAGAGAGAAACTGCTGGTGATGCATCAGAGTCTGCTTTGCTGAAATGTATTGAGCTCTGCTGTGGTACAGTGAAGGAAATGAGGGACAAATACCCCAAAATTGCTGAAATCCCTTTCAACTCCACCAATAAATACCAGGTACTTACTTTAGGTATTCTGTCTTTTGGAGGAAAAAAGCCATTTTAAGGCAATTGTCCTAAAAACATCTGATTGTCCCCAGCTCTCAATCCACAAGAACCCCAACTCTTCAGAGACAAAACACTTGCTCGTAATGAAGGGAGCTCCTGAGAGAATCCTAGACCGATGCTCAACTATTATGCTTCAAGGAAAAGAGCAGCCACTAGATGATGAACTGAAGGATGCTTTTCAGAATGCTTATGTGGAACTGGGAGGCCTCGGAGAAAGAGTATTAGGTAGGTCACACTGTGTGGATGGTATAGCAGTGTGGTTAATTCACCCATGTAAGAATTGGCCTTCTCCTGGTAGAAAAGCCTAACTACACTATACCTTAACATATTAAGCCATGTCAGCACAGTAACAAAGTGAGTAGTATTGACGCCTCACAGCTCCAGGGTCCCTGATGTGATCCTGAGCTCAATCCTGTGTGGAGTTTTGTTTGTTCTTCCGTGTCCATGTAGGTTTACTTCAGTTCCTCCCACCTGTGAAAAAACATGCAGTTAATAGATTGACTACACTAAATTGTCCCTAGGTGTGAATATGTGTAAAAATGTGTGTGCTGGATCCAATATGACCCCGACCAGGAAAAAGCAGTTCCTGATGATGAGTATATTCATTAATGAGTGCTAAAGAAATGAATTAATTAATTAATTGTATTCTTTTGCAGGTTTCTGTCATTACAGCCTCCCTGATGATCAGTTTCCTGAAGGCTTTGCTTTTGATACTGATGAAGTGAACTTCCCCACTGAGAACCTGTGCTTTGTTGGACTCATGGCCATGATTGATCCTCCTCGTGCTGCAGTACCTGACGCTGTGGGCAAGTGCAGGAGTGCTGGAATCAAGGTGCAGTGTTTTAGCTCCTCATATTGTCAGTGTGTATTTTACAAAATAATTAGTTTATTGATTTTCCCCAGAAGATCTCAAATATTTTTGCATTTCCAGGTCATCATGGTTACAGGTGATCACCCAATTACGGCTAAAGCCATCGCTAAGGGTGTGGGTATCATCTCTGAAGGCAATGAGACTGTGGAAGACATCGCTGCTCGTCTAAACATTCCTGTTGGAGATGTCGACCCCAGGTAACTGCAATACTTTGGAATAGTGCATCTAAAAGCTTTTCTAAAGTGTTCCAAAGTTGTTTAGATTGTAGCTGAAGCAATGCTTATTTACAGGGATGCAAAGGCTTGTGTGGTCCATGGTGGAGATTTGAAGGATATGACCTCAGAACATCTGGATGACATCCTAAGCCACCACACTGAGATTGTGTTTGCCAGAACTTCTCCACAGCAGAAATTGATAATTGTTGAAGGCTGCCAGCGACAGGTACAATTAATACAGTACAGTTAGCTTTCTTTCAAAATTTTGAACATTGCAGTTTTACTTATTTAATTTGTAAATAAATTTTTTTTTATTACAGGGTGCTATTGTGGCTGTGACTGGTGATGGTGTTAATGATTCGCCTGCTCTGAAGAAGGCTGACATTGGAGTAGCAATGGGTATTGCTGGATCTGATGTCTCCAAACAGGCTGCTGATATGATTCTCTTGGATGATAACTTTGCTTCTATTGTTACTGGAGTTGAAGAAGGTAGGAATATCTACAGAACTATCAGGTTAACAATGCTAATCTGTATTTTGCTAAAATATTATTCTGTCTCTAGGCCGTCTGATATTTGACAACTTGAAGAAATCTATTGCATACACTCTGACCAGCAACATTCCTGAGATTTCCCCCTTTCTGCTCTTCATTATTGCAAACATTCCTCTTCCTTTGGGAACTGTCACCATTTTATGTATTGACCTGGGAACTGACATGGTAAGGTTCCAATCAGAGTAGAAATAGATATGGATCCACTCAATATAAGACTATAAAGATGATGGGATAATTGTGACTTTTACTCATATTTCAGGTTCCTGCTATTTCTCTGGCATACGAAGCTGCTGAAAGTGACATCATGAAGAGACAGCCCAGAAATGCTAAAACAGACAAGCTGGTGAATGAAAGGCTTATTAGTATGGCCTATGGTCAAATTGGTAAGAGAGCACTTACTATGCAAAAAAACCTTTGATAGTCATATACATCTATATATTCAACCCAGACTTACAGTCATATATTTACTTATAAATATATATAAGAGTACCTATAAGAGTGCCTATCCTCATGGGCCATTTTACTAGGTACACCATCATATACAGATAGGTGACAAATTAATGGGAAAAAATGCCAATAAATCTTTAAAAGGGCCACCACAAGCCACAAGAACAGCTTCAGTGCACCTTGGCATAAGCCTGTAGAACTGTACTGAAGAGATGAAGATTATTCTTCCAAAAGATATTTCCTCAGTTAGTGTTTTGATGATTGTGGTCGAGAGCGCTGTCTAAAACATTGGGCCAAAATCTGCCTTAGGTGTTCAATTGGGTAGAGATCTGGTGATACTCTAGTCCATTTATTGCTATGCATACTTTGTAAACCCACTCTACCTGTCTGTGAGTAGATCGGTAGTAGAGCACAACACAGAATTGACATAGATGTGGCATTGTATCTGGCACAGCGGTGTTGCTGAGGTCTTTTAAGCCTGGACGCTCTATTAGATTATATTGTTGTTGCACATTATAAGTGTACGGTTATGATCTGTGGCTCTTTTTTTTTTCAAGTACAGTGTGGAATTGTCTTCTAGACTTCATCAGTGTCAGCACTGCTGTTAGCTGGATTATTTTTTTTTTGGTTGGTGAGTGACCCTGAGGTACCCTGAGGTGTTTAAAAACCTAGCAACACTGCAGTGTCTGAACCACTCAAGCCACCACCACATACACTACCAGGCCACTACAAGTCAGTGTCACTGCTGTGCTGGGAATGGCCTTCCATCTACATAATATATGGACAGCATTGGTCCTATAATGTTCTCTTTCCATTGAGGGGGGTTACAAATTGTGCCTAGCCACAGATGAATTACAGTCAGTAAATCAATATGATCAATATGCTGTAATATTCTGTGGACACAAGTTCGAGAGAGCAAAATTGGCAATGATCTCTTGGTTGGGGTGGGATTACATTCTCCCCTGTCAATCAAATCAATACAACAGTTGTGGGCATCCTTGAGGGATGAGTTCACGTCTGCGGAAGAGGATGCTTTCCTGTGAGTGTGTTCAGCTGCCCTGTGATGTAGCATGAGCAGCATTTGAAAAGATGTGTCTTGGAGGAAGCACATTCTAGCCCTCACTATGCCCGGTTGGTGGCTCTCGTGCGACAGGACAGAGCTAGCTAGTGGTTGGGAATTGACAAATGACCAAACTGGGAGAAATCAGGGTAAAAATATGAATGATAGTTTCATGACTTTTTATGTGTTTATAGGAATGATGCAAGCTACTGCAGGATTCTTCACTTATTTTGTGATTCTTGCTGAGAATGGATTCCTTCCTTCAGACCTAATAGGAGTGCGTGTTAATTGGGATGATAAATTTTATAATGATCTAGAAGACAGCTATGGCCAACAATGGGTATGTAATAATTACATGACTGTAAAGAGCTAAAATACAGAATTTACTTTTCATAAATACTACACATTCAAGTACACTGCATGTTGTCCTTTCCTCATTGCTACCATAGACTTATGAACGAAGAAAAATTGTGGAGTACACATGCCATACTGCATTCTTTGTCAGCATAGTAATTGTGCAGTGGGCCGATCTGATCATCTGTAAGACCAGGAGGAACTCCATCCTACAACAGGGAATGAAGTACGTAAGCATTTATAGAAAGTATATTAAGCAATCGAAGTACTTTATTACCACATTACCGCATCAAAGTAATGTTAAATGGTTTACATTTTATGTAGTTTGCTCTTTTGCATTCTAATCCCTTGTAACTTCTTTCTTTATTGCTATTTAGAAACAAAATATTAATATTTGGATTGTTTGAGGAGACCGCTTTGGCAGCTTTCTTATCCTACTGCCCAGGCATGGATGTAGCTCTTAGAATGTATCCACTGAAGTAAGTTTGCTTTACACATATGTTTATAATACCATAAATATAGTATATTAGAATGTATATGGAAATGACTTCTTCCACAAAAATTGACTATTATTCATCCCATTTAGACCAAGCTGGTGGTTCTGTGCCTTCCCATATTCACTGCTCATCTTCCTTTATGATGAGGCAAGAAGGTACCTCCTTAGACGGAACCCAGGAGGTAAGAACAAATAACTCATATGGGTGTGGACATAATGTGCATTTTTATAACAAACTAAATAATTTATGACATTTTTCTGATGTGTATGTTCTCTATTTTCAGGATGGGTGGAAAAGGAGACGTACTACTAAGAAAACCCCTTTCTCAACTATATGATAAATGCACACTGCCCTAGACATAAATGTGCACACAAAATATACAATATATATGCTATTATTTTAATAAAGGTGAATGAAGATAGTTAATGTTGAGAAATGACTGCTTTTGCAATGCATAATTATACAATAACAATAATAATTATACATGGACATTTTTTTCAGTATTTTTAAAAGCCTAGTTGGCATTGAAGCCAAAACAATTAAAACAATTACAACACAATTTCAACTGCAGACTTGTTCTAGAAATAAATATTAAACATCTCCTCACAGAAAATGTCATCATATCAACAATTTCTCACATAGTTGTTACTACGCATACACTGTATGCCAAAAGTATGTGGACCTGACCCTCAAAACCAGATGTACTTGTTGAGCGTCCGTTTCTAAAACCATGTCCACTAAAATGGAGCTGGTGCCCACCCTCACTCTTTTGGGAACACTCTCCACAATTTTTTGGACATCCCTGTTGGACAAGAAGGCCTGGTGTGCAGTCAGCATCCTAATTCATCCCAAAGGTGTTCAGTGGGGTTGAGGTCAGGGCTCTGTGTAGATCACTCAAGTTCTTCCACACCAGCCTTGGCAAACCATGCCTTTATGGACCTCACTTTTTGTGCAGGGGCATTGTCATGCAAGGTCCTTAGTTCCGTTGAAGGGAAATCATAATGCTACAGTTTACAAATACATTTTAGAAAATTCTGTGCTTCCACCTTTGTGGCAACAGTTTGGGGAAGAACAATATATGGGTGTGATGGTCAGGTGTCCACATACCTTTGGCCATATAGTGTATTAGAATGAGTGCATTATCTGGTGATTTGCAGCTGATACTACTGTGATGGTACTGCTGAGAAAATAATCCTGCTGACACAGTGCTGTGAAACCTACAATAATTATGCTCTAAAAAATCTATTTAGTTTATGTCACACATTTTCTATTGTCTATTTATAGAGTTCCAAGGTTATATTTAGCCTGTGGTGCTTCAAAAAGAAAATCTATGCACTAAGCACAGGGAATTATGTTCCTGGTTTAGTGCTAGCCAGTGGGATGGTGTTTTAAATTAGTCCTCATCCTGTAGCCCACCATCAACACCATACCATTGGCCATAGGTGTGATTACAGTTGTGAATTTTATCACCATGCAGGGATTAAGTCTTTCTTTTGATTTTTTTTTATTAACTTTATTCCCTGTTTGTTCTAGTAAACCCCCAGGGAAGCATGTAGACAAAGTGATATGACCAACAGCAACGACAGTTCTTTAGAGACTCTGCCATATCACCTATCATTGACAGGCAAAATGGCTAAATATGATGAGAAGCAGCAGTCAAAAAACCTTTTTTTAAGCAAAAGGGTGATACCCATATACAAAGTCACAGACATTTCTAGCTGGTATAACTTTATCAGAGCACAACCGAGTTCACTAGAAAAACAGTAGGTAATTTGGGGCGGAAATTTCTCAAGAAAAAAAAAGGACAAAAACATCACCAATCCAAATGGAAAAACCTAAGTATTGCCTCCCTTTTACCTCACCTTCCCATGTAAAACTATTCTGTTTTATATTGGAATGCTCAGCTAATAGATTGTCTGGTTTGTGTTTAAAGGTAGTCTATATAGGCTAACAACATTTTTCAAAAGTAGTAAACAAAAAGTAAAAACATCTCCAGTTAACCTCCCAAGCATCCATCAATATCTTCTATTTGTTGTAGCTAACCATTTGGGTACCATATTTGTATTTGAGTGCAATTTGAGCAATATCACAGGAGCAAGATTCCGTTCTGCTGAATATCAGCATGGCTGTGATTCAGCCATAAGTAAAACAGTTATATGAACAAGAAATTAATATCAAGTAACTGACATTTCAGACACATTAAATATGTGAAAATATTTTGTTTATTTTTGCTTTATTTTTCCCAAAGAAGCCACAGCTGTATAGAGCATGGCATGTTTCCATGCAATGAACAGCCTGTAGTAAGTGTAATAATGGTTTCAGTGTAACAAACTTTTGCTAAAATTGGAATTTTATGTAGCGACTACTTCACATCGTGCTGCATCACCCACAGCTCTGCCCCCATTGCCATAGGAAGTATGGCATTTAGGGTATTTCCATAAGAGGACCAAGCACTGAAGCATTAATTAATTTTTAGGTAACTTTAGGTTCATTTTGAGTTGAGAATGTAAAGAAAAAGTGTAGATTAGAAATACTCACACAGTATATCTATACTGTTAAATAATAGAACTGTTACAAAGACAGAACTCTGCTGTTTTCTTGAAAACAAGAATCAAACTGAAATTTATATCACTCAGGTGCAGTGTGATGCATGCACATGCAGCGTGATGGACGCATACCAAATGCACAGACCTGACCCTGAGAGAGGAAGAGGAAATCAGAAAACACAACAGTCAATGATAATGTGCATTTTCATTAGACCTGTGATGCCTTTTTTGTTTTATGTCTATATTTCTTTTATTCTTTCTTTTCAAAAAATTTTAATGCAAGTAAGAATAAATGTAACTTGAAGAACTCTTTTGAAATCAAAAGGGTTCTTCAAGTTACATTTCTTCTTACTTGTGAACATGCTATACATTTTTGTTAGCTTATATTTATTTAAATTTTCCTAAAGTAATGAAATGAAACAATAATACCACAAAACTTTATAATTTATAATGTACCTGGAGGTCATTATAAATTATAATGTCCTCCAGGTACGTTATAAAAACATTATAATTTATAATGTTTCGCATTATAATATGTTTATTGAGTGGGTATGGTGTCTTAGTAGTTAGCACTGTTGCCTCGCACCTCCAGGGTTGGGGGTTCGAATCCAGCCTCTGCCCTGTATGTGCAGAGTTTGCATGTTCTCCCCGTGCTTCGGGGGTACTCCGGTTTCCTCCCCAGTCCAAGGATGTGTTGTAGGCTGATTGGCATTTCCAAATTGTCCCTAGTGTGTGAATGAGTGTGTGTGCGATTGTACCCTGTGATGGGTTGGCACCCTGTCCAGGGTGTCTCCCGCCTTGTGCCCTGAGTCCCCTGGGATAGGCTCCTCTGTGACTCTTCGTGGGATAAGCGATACAGAAAGTGGATGGATGGATATTTATTGGAAATTGCTTCCCACAGACAAAACCTTTTCTTTACATTCTCAACTCAAAATTAACCAAAGGTTAACTGACAAAAATGCATTCATGTTTTAGTGCTTGGTCCCCTCATTGAAATACCCTATTACTTCATATGGCAGTGGGTCTAAAGCTGTTTTAAATGATAGAATATGCCTAATTCTATTTGTTATTGTCAAAAATGCTGTTTTTCATCATGATGACACACCATCTCACCAATGAATGAGTGCCGGATAGAAAAACATAACTGTGAAACATTTCACAAATCAGGCTGGTTAATTTCAGCCTGCTTACACACCTTTAGACACCTTCTTATTTTATGGTTCCAGACAGGCAAACATGTCTACCACTGACAGACAAAAACTGTGAACATTTTCACAAATCAGCCAATTTTATTACTCTGAGTGGTTAGCTTTTGACATTATATGCTTTAGAAAAGAAAGTCAAGAACTACACCACCAGAATTCACAAATCAAGACTATTAAAATGAACTATTACTTTACTTTACTGTACTTTACTTTACCATTACTTTAAACGGTAGATTTATACCAGACTGAATCATGAATCGCTTACTGCAAGCTATCTTTGCTGTGGTGTTATACATCACATAGCAAATACAGACAAGCAGAGTGATACAAGCAGTGAAATGTACCTTTGCCTTTAGACTAAATATCAACACTATTGGAACACCACTTCATTCCATTCATTCCAGTCAAATTAGTGGACCGAAATTAAATGTTGTATAATCTGCCTTATTGAATTGGTTTGTAACAAATCAGTATTACATCACATGTAGATGTAATGAATTTAAAGTACCCCACCCTAATGACTTTGTAATCTAACTTCCACCTTATGAAACATGATATGAAACTTACCGCTGATTATTTTCCAGGGGATGTCATTTTTGAAAACTTTCTGCTCTGTGCATTCCTGTTGACATGGCCTTCCTTTAAACTCTGGTACATCATGCTGTAGCTGTGACAGCCTCATGTTTCTTCAGATATCCTGCATGCATGGAAGAGCAGCTGAGTAATGCAGTACATTGGCCAAAAACCAAGCATTAGTTCAGGAGAGCATGTTCAGGTGGGACTTAATCAGCTGCGTACCGAACCCTAACGCTAACCCTGACCCTAGCTAGCAAAAACTAACATCACATTTTACCCAGGAGCTGCTTTGAAATGACAAATAGATCAGTAAATTTATGCAGGTAAACTATGGTTACATTTCAAGCATATCTTAAAACCAGCCTTAATAATCTTCTAACTACCATCCAAATTCAACAAATTGAAAGATAACTGTTTGTTGCCTCCACCATTAATGATCAGAATTATAGCACATATTATATTTATCTAATAATAAAACTCAATTGAGAGAAATTGACTTTTCCCCAAGTACAGTGAAGCCAGATAATGATAATGGTCATGTAACATGATGTTTGAAGATGGATGCCAACATTGTGAAAAGACAGGATGACCATATAATCAATGCAAACAGGATACAGGAACACACGCACACCCCACGTCGACTCTCAGTTGAAATCAGGGGTCTCATTTATCAAAGCGTGTGTAGAAGTTCTCGATTTATTCATAGGAACAGCCAGAATGCACAAGAAAATTGCCATTCGTCACATGGATGTTGATAAATCTCACACATTATAAAGTGCTGCAATTGTGCATGGCCACACTCATTTACATAAAGAAACAAACCCCAAATAACTACATATGGTAAAAATGTCCCTATATAAATTGCCCAAACTGTGATGGCTAGATGACTGGATTAGAGCATCTCCAAAATGGCAGGTCTTGTGGGCTCTTCCCGGTGTGCTACTTTTGGTAGGATCAGACCAGATGGCATGCATTCGGTCACACATGAGTGAGCATTGGGTGCCCATGACACTGTTGCTGGTTCACTGGTTGTCCTTCCTTGGACTTTTTGTAGGTACCAAGCCAGTCTGGTCTGATCCAACAGAAGTGCTACTGTAGCACTAATTGCTAAAAAAGTTAATGCTGGGTATGATAGAAATGTGTCATTTAAAGAGTGGTTTTAGGTGAATGATCTTTCTAAAAAGTAATGCTACATTTGGCTTACCTCCTAAGTGGTAATTCACAGGTTGGAATTATATTTTCAACCTTGGCACATTTGACAAACAAAGTGGGAAAAAAAACATGGGTGTCTGTTTGTCTTTTGTTAGCAACAAGTTAGCCAGCTAACTGTGACGATTGATGTATATTTCCCTCCTCAAACAACAAACTGCATAGGCAGTGTTATAGATTTGACAAGCGAGTATGTGTGTATGTTGATTGATCTGAAGCAAATACTTGTATATATGGCATAACTCATTTCAAGATAAGAAGTCATATTTAATCTACTTCTGATGCTGTGTACAGCCATGTTTATTTGACATCATTCTGTAAACTGGGAAGAAAAAGAGAAGACTACCCCACGTTGATGAGTAGGAATTTCATGTTATCATCATAATATACAGCAGTTTAAATATTTTTCAGAATCAAATGGTAAAACCAAGAAAGACAGCAAGGAACATAAGAAAAAGACAGAAGAAAAGGGCAGCAAGGAAGAGAAATAGAAGTATACAGGCAGCATACAAGGCATACAAGAGGACAGAGGAATAACACCACATTTTAGGGTGATAGCAATGGCATGTCCAAAAAAAGCACCCTACAAAAAAGGGTCAAGGGTTGTAATAAATATTTTTAGTTCACATCTGTGTTGAATAAAAAAATTATTTATATATATATATATATATATATATATATATATATATATATATATATATATATATATATATATATATATATATACAAGCACACATGCATATATATTGGTTATCCCTCTTTACTAACGTTATTGCTAAATTGGTACAGAAGAAAAACGCTCCTAGTAAAAACTATTTGAAATTAATTTCTAGATTTTCTGCTGCACTTTTACACTGCACTTCCATATTTACCTAACAATTACAAACCCTTAACTTTTTTAGAACCCTAAAATGATTTGATTCATATAGCTCATATATGTCAATTCACTTACCACTGATTCTCACAATCCTAGTTTTGATAAGTATGTCAGTCCCCCAAAAATAACATCATAGACATAGCACTTTATTTAAACCTTTACTTCCCAAGTATGTACTCAGTAAGGAATTTAGAAGTATACATGTGTGCATTGCTCTCTATATATATTATACGGACTCCACCCTGCTGACTGATTATATATATATATATATATACATGCACATTCCAAGCAAAAAAAAGATAATATATATACACATACATACATACATACACATGTATGCATGTCTCCTGATTATAAGAGTAAGAAATTAAGTGTCCCTCAATCACATGACAAAGTAGAGGGTCCAATTCACAGAGTTTCTACCTGCTATTCTACATGCGTTAGGTATTTCTTGAGTTTTGAATAGTGTAAGGGAGATTTTAATACATTTTTAATTTATTAAAGGTATCTTGTTAGATTGTATGACACTGGGATGATGGTAAAAAGTAATAGAAAAAGTAATATTTTCAAAAGTACCTGACTTTAGCAATATTCACCTTATAACTAATAGTACTTCAGTATAATAACTAATATTTCAGTAGCTTTATTGACATTAGCTTAATAATGTATTCGCTCTATCCACCACATGGAGTTAAACAAAGCCCCTCTTTTTTAATATGTTTTTGATATAGTTTTAGAAATTGCCATTTTAGTTACATTTTCTAATCTTCAGCTGCATTATGACAATAGCTCTTGCCCCTAGTACTGCTCTGAGCATTTTCATCCTGGTGCTGTACCTAATTACTGCTTCAGCATGTGACAGGCAATATTAAAAAGGTGTAAGAAAGCTGATTTGGTTACAGTGTTCATGTGTGGCTAAAAGAAAGAGGTTAGTCAAGGGTGACCCCAAGATTTCGAGCAGTGGGGGAGGGAATTTTTTTGATGGCATCTCTAATAAGGCAGAGATCATTAACCTTGACAAGAGTAGCCTAGGATCCTGAGCTCGGGCTTGTCACAGTTCAACTTTAAAGTTAAAGTTCAGTGTCAGCCAGTGTTTAATGTCCTTCAAGCAGTTAAAATAGAAGGTGGACGTTGGTCTGTGGTAGGGGTTTAGGTTTGTGAGTTGTCAGCATAAAAGTGAAATTTAGATCATATTGGCTAAAGTTTGAGTTGATTAGTGTCAGTCTATGTCCAACTCAAATCCCCACCACTGTAATATATTATGTCTAGTACTAATATGTAATATTAATATGTTAAATGTTGTACTTCCTTGAAAGGGCAGAATTAATCTAGCTGTAGGATTTCAACCTTTATGTCAAAGATACCCAAACATCCAAGTTTAAAGATCATTATAAATGCATTTTCATTGTCTTACATAACTTGTATTACTTGTTAAAAAGAGATCTCCTTATTATCTCTATAGACAGGAATGAGATCAAATGGAAATAAAAGAGAGGTGTCTGCTTATATCTCATGTCTCTCAGTTTTTTCTCCTGAGAGAAAAGACACCAATAATATCACATATGTCTTGTCTTGAGTTTCAGTAGAGATTGCAAAAAAGTCACACACTCTTCTCACATCTACCAAGTTAATGATGCATCATGTTGATGTAAATATATTACCAAGTTTACTGCAAGCATACTAAAGTATATTTGGAGAGATTACTTTTGATATGCTGTCCAAGTATATTTGAAAAGAAGAACACTAGTGTATTTTGATATGGTAGATATACTCTATGTGCCAAATACTTTATTATTATTTAAGTTATAGATGTTGTTATACAGGTTTAAGCATCATAAACACCAGGTCTGCTTAATTATTGTCTACATTAAATTAATTATGCTTTTATGGAAGCAAGCTTCAATATGGTAATGTTATACTAATATATTTAAATACATGTTTTATCAAGCTTTTAATATTGTACTCAGAGAGAGATTTCAGTTATATTTTATTTAAATATTATTTTAAATTGATTTAACTATGCAGCTCTTCAGCCAACCATTACCAGTATAGTAATTTTTTTTTGTAAATCCAGTACATTTGTTCATTTGGCTGATGCTTTTTTTTAAAGCAACTTACAATTGATGCAGGAGACAACTGAGCTAAAGGTTAAGAGTCTTGCTCCCAGACCTTCTAATCTGTAATTTAAAGCCTTAACCACAGAACCATCACAACCAGCTCAACTAGCTTACATTGATTAAATGACTTCTACCACTGAATTAATTCAAACTAAGTTCAGTTTAAAATGACATTGAATCAATGCAAGTTACTTGCAAAAGTTGTGGTGATACAGAGGTTAAGATGTTGAGTTGCAGATTAGAAGGCTGTGTGTTCAAATCCCAGCACTGACAAACTGCCATGGTTATGTTCTCAAGCAAAACCCACTGAACAATCTCAACTGTAAGGTGATTTTTTACAAGCATCAGCCAAATGAGCAATGTAATGGATTATGTGTTATTTTTATTCTATGTAAGATTACTTTACGTACAGTTACTTTGCTATTATTTACCTTACTGTAAATATGTTTATAGATGTTTACAGTACTTTATTGGTAACCCTGTTACCAGTAAATTACAGTCAAATTTACTGTTAACAAGTTAAGGTAAAGCATGTAAAGAATCTTTCTCTCTGTTTTGAATTTCTTATCTCTTTTTGTCTCATTCTTTGTCCTAATGAATTATAGGAGAAACATTTATGACAAAGTTGATACCTAAATGAAACACAAGTGACAATCCCCATTAAATTTCCTAAGATATCAAAGAGAACCCTTTAAGCAATTAAATTTACCTCTGGGTTATTGTTATCTCATGGAGATTTGAAGACATTGCATAATACTGAGGGAAAAAAACTTGTCTAATACATATTTAGGTTATAATTATATGTCTTAAGATGGTTTTTCAATTTTTCAATACTGATTATAATACTATCTATACAAGCAAAGTTTATGAGACACTTTTAAAATTGAAAATCCAATAAATTCTTTCAATTCGTTGGCTTCCTTGAGAAATTTCAAAAGCTGAAACCTTTAAGTTTTCACTTCATTTTAGTTCACTTTTGTTTCTTTTTTTGTCCTCCTGATAATCTCTTGAGAAATACTTCAAACTCTGCCCAAACCAGTTTCAACATTTAATGTTATGCCAGACCTTTAAATATAAATTGGATGAGTTTACTATCTAGCACTTTAAAAAAAATCACTCACCAATAACAGCATTTGTCCACAGAAACCCTTCCTCTCACTATCATGTGTTCTCTGCTAAAGAAGTATATTCATAATCAGTCTGATCATAGCTGGTGAGGATCTGTTTTGTCTTGCTTTGTGTCCCTAAAAATGTCCACAAACAGCTCACCCCCTCTGTGATGTTTATAGTAGTCTTTGTGGTATGTGTTGTCCCCGCCCACAGCCACAGTGAAGTTCGTCAGTGACAAAGCCTTTAACAAATGTATACAATATTATGATTGTGATTTAGAATGAAAGTTTTTTATTATAGAAAACCGACCTTCAAAATTGTTTTACTCAGTTACACTGACCTCATTTCACTTCTCATTAAAAAATCAATCAGATAAATTATCATGATGTTAGGTTTTCTACAGAAATTGCAATTTCTGATGACCCAGAGCACGTATTAGTTGCTTTTTGAAGGAAGTGAATGGTACATTTTGTAACAGTATAATAACTTTGAATGCCTATTATTGCATTAACATCTCTTGATTAAATTGTGTAGAGGAAACCCATATATTAATAAGTTTTGGATGGTTGTCATTGACCACTTAAAATGACCTACCTGCATGGACACCTGGTGTGTCTAAAATACTTAAATGTTTGTACACAAACAGTTCCCCCACCTTTTACATGTTTAGGGAAGTCTTTTGTTGTGATTCACCTTTATTCAAATCGCCTCCCCTTCAGACAGGTAAGATGGTGGCTCTGTGACATACATTAGCATGTTTCTTAGAAACACCAATAAAGGGCAACCCCCCTAACTAGAGAAAGGCAAACTGAATTATTGGTGAGTATTTCTTAAATAAATTATTTTTATTCTTGACCACCTTATTAAAATCGTTGTTTCAAATATTTTGCTGCATATGCGTTGGTTTTATTGCATTTTATGTATTTTTACGTGCCTACCTGTTATAATGTTTCTTTATGTATAATGCATTTTATTTTGCATAGATACAAGCTGATGACAATCTCAGAGGACTGATGGGAAACGAAAGAAATGGAGAAAGGATGTACATAAGACATGTACATAAGACTTATATAAGACAATTAGGTCTACACTTAAACATAATCTCTGCATGGTTATTCTAAAGATCTAAAATTTTGAAAAAAAAAAAAAGAAAAGCTTCTTAAAGATTTAATAATGCAGAAAAAAAACCCTCAGTGTAATATTCTATTACTAGTTTGTTTGTTTGTTTTTTAATCATGAGATCTTTGAGGTTCCAAAATGCCTGACATTTAGAACACTGTTGAGAAATATAATCTAACAAACTAAAAGCTTATGTTGATATTGTTTCAGCTTTGTATTTTGGTCATGGTTTTTGCATTAGAAAATTACTTAGCCTGTCATAAAACCTCTGGAAAAGAACTAGGTATGCCAATCTACATTTATTATAGGTGTGCACTGAAGATATTTGACCAAATAATCTGAATAATTATTTTCTGAAAATAATTTGAATAAATAATTCTTTTAAATACAGCTCGGATTGACAAAAACTTGATGTCTCTGCATATTATTTATTCACAAGATTTTCTTGCATAATGCAACATTATTGTTCTGACTGATGGAGACAATGGCCTATTTACTCAAATTTAAATTATAAATTTCTTTAAATATTATAAATAGTATAGCATGATTTAATAGTATATGGAATTCAGTAAAGTTAAAAATAAACATTTTATATTTACCCAAACTGTATGACCAGCTGTATCATACTAGTGACACTGTTTGTAGGGTACCTACATAGGCACTTTATAACACATTCATAAGCATTGCATAAACCTTTTAAAAACCAGTGCTTCAGAATTTCAAGACCTAAACATTTGTCAAGTAATTTATATGTCCAGACAAGCAAATTGATTTTTTTCTTTCTTAATTAAAAAACCTCCTATTTATATTTTTATTTGCTTTTTATTTTGTAAGCATTATTGTGTTTAATTTCTCCCTTATATTTACATAATTACTCCTAATCACTTTAAACTGCACTTTAATCTATAAAGTGCAGAACAGTACAGAAATAAAAAAAAACATACTTTGGTTCTCTGTACTAAAGTGTTTGGTTCACAGCATTTTGCTGTGATTTTATGGTCAAAACACACTTGAGGCCAAAAAAAAAAACAGTAACAGTAAAATACACAGGGAGGAGACAGTAGATGAGCATGAGTAAGCAACATATGTTAGGGACAGGACATACTACAGGCATGATCTTTCTCAAGAATTGCAGTTAACTAAATTTGCCAGTTAAGTTAATGCTGGATTCAAAATCATGTATTTGTTGAATTGTTTCAATGAAAAGGAATATATATATATATATATATATATATATATATATATATATATATATATATATATATATATATATATATATATATATATATATATATATATAT
>CM041000.1:5005547-5016973 GCA_022985145.1 Pangasius djambal | reverse complement strand
AAACGATTGAATAATAATAAATACTCTACCAGACAAATGTAAAAAATGACTACAAATACCACAGTCTCATTCTAAATGAATATTGATTGATTGATTGATTGATTGATTGATTGATTGATTGATTGATTGTATTCTTCTGGTTTTCTAATTTGGCAGGGATGTACCACACTCACAATAAAGACCATCAAAAACATAGTTTCTCAAGGATATGAGCAGTGATATGGATTTTAACTCAAACTTCTCATCACATTTATTAATTTAGATGCAATTTAGCTGCTAGTCCATGACTCTGATTAGGGCATGACACTGAGAAGCTGGAGAGCTAATGACGTGATTCCTGAGTATGGGTCAGGAATACAATCCTGTTTTACCATCTGGACCAATGTTATCAACTAAACCTCCAGGGTATGCCATGGTTCTACTGTACGGTGTTCCTTTCTGGGTAAACATTATTTAGATTAGGTAGGCATTTGCAAATGATTCCCTACAGTGTCTTCTGCACCTGGTATATGGTGGTAACGCTGGCATGAGAACCTGCTGTATAGCACTCAAATCTCAAAGCATACTCACTGTTTTACCAACTACAGCAATTACATTGCAATTAAAATGATCTATATTTTTATTTGACCTTTTAATAAAGCGAATATCTTAAGACTGCTGATAATATTTTTATTATATTTATGGCAATAGCATGACACTGTCATGACAGTTATGTAAATTGTCTTTTGTTTTTGACACGTGACATTGCTCCCATTATGCCAGAAGTACACTGACCTATCAGGTCAGCTGTCATGATTAAGGGGCCCAAACATGTTCCAGCATGACATGGTGCATGTCCCTGTGCACAAAGTGAGGTCCATGAAGACATGGTTTGCCAAGACTGGAGTGGAAGATCTTGAGTGGCCTGCACAGAGCCCTGACCTCAAAACCACTGAACACTTTTGGGATGAACTGGAACACCGACTGCTCCCCAGGCCTCCTTGCGCAACATCAGTGCCTCAATGGACATCTCCACCATCTCCAAAATCTAGTAGAAAGCCTTCCCAGAATAGTGGAGGTTATTATAAAAGCATTGGGAGTCTAATTCTGGAGTGAGATATTCAAAAATCACATATGAGTGTGATCATCAGGTTGGCCATATAGTGTATTTATGTAGGTTAATATTAGTTTCTTGTATGCCTATAAACACCACACTAACTAAAGTTTTACTGAAATTTGACATATCCTAAAAAGAGCAAACTGATCTACACATACTAGTTGAAATATAATAATGTAATATGTAGATGGTCATATGTAGAATTTGTTTATGTGATAAATATTTAAATATTCCAAGAAATACATGGATAATATTGGTGGGTAATATTGGTATATTACTATGTAAACACACTTGAAGAGTTTAAATTACCTACCTGTATGGACGCTTTGTGTATCTACAATACTTTAAAAACTTTTCCACAAACAATTCACCCCTTTCCCAGATGTTTTGGGGAAACTGCTTGGTTGCCATGGAGGAAGTAAAATGACCTCCATTTTTGACCATAACTCCTCCCTTCAGACTGATGAATCGCTAAGATATAAAGGTTTGTCTGCCAGGTTTGGACAAGGATATACTTTGATTAGTTACTAGACAAAAACTTAAAATGGGGTTAGGGGTAAGTGGATAATGTGCTTAAATTAATCTTGATTTTTGTACTTGCTATTTAATTATGACTTTAAACCGGGCAATGCCATTTTTCATGTTAATCTTTTACAAATTTTGTGCAGACAGGAAATGATAAGTACATGCTGGCTGCAAGTTCAGAAGAAGGGGAAAAAAAGAAGAAAAAGAGGAAGGACATAAATGAACTTAAGAAAGAAGTGGATCTAGTAAGAATTGCATTCTTTTGTATTTTTTTACAGTTCATAGAATATAAAAATTATACTGAAAACAACAAATAAAAAAGTATGTAAACATTAAAATATTTTTTATATAATTGCATTTATATTTTTGTCTCAAAAATGGAATGATGAAAAATGTCTGATGGATGTTTATTGCTTGACTAATGTTTAAATCATATTTACCCTTGCAGGATGATCACAAGTTATCCTTAGATGAACTGCATCATAAATATGGCACTGACATTAACAGAGTGAGTAGAAGATCTCTTGGAAGAAAATTAATCACTGAAAAAAAGTTGTTTAAACTCATCTAAAATCTTCATGTTTTAATGACCAGATAATTTTTTAGAGAATTTCTAAAATTCAGAATTTTGATGCTGTTATTTTACAGGTGTACAGTTACAAAGGTTGTATGGAAGGAAATTCTTATGTGTAGTGATATTAAACATGGTCAGTTTTTAGAGTTTTTTTGTGGATGGATGCATTCACATTTTATAAATCCATTAAATGTTAGAAAAAATGAAAATCCATTTACAAATCTAAGTTATACAGATGTCTGAAGAGGCCATGACATTAAATAATAAATCATGAAGCCAGAATAATAATAATAATGAAGCCAGAAAAGACTAAAGTGAGGTCCTGAAATTTGCAATGTGTCTATTTTTTTCTCCCCATTTTCAATTTGCTAGTTATAGTTTTCGATCCATCTCAATCAACTGTGCCCATGTTTTGGTTCTTGTTCATTTGTGTTGTGTAAATCTGACCAAGCAGACATTTGGTACAGCTACAGTTCTGTTTAAATATATATATATATTTCATAGTTTATCATAAGAACCAATGTGCCATATGAAATTTGGTCGTTGAGAGAAATTTGGTAACTTGTGAGATTGTAGGAAAATTTGTGAGTTAGAATACTGCAAGAATTCTTGAGACATTTTTTCATATATGGATAACCTTCTGTGAGCATTTTTGTAAGCTGCATCTATTAGTAGCCATGCAATCTACTGTTGCCCTGCAACTAGTTTAAAATAAATAGTGACTTGACTATTATAAAACTATTGACTATTATAAAACAGCCTTTATACAATGGTGAAACCCTGCACCTGTAATATCCTTGTTAGAAGCATGAAGTTTTAATATAGTTGCCGAATGCAAATAACAAAATAACAACTCACAGTACACTTGTATTAAATTCAGACTCCCCATCCACAGGGCATGAGAGCTCACTGCACAGTTTATTAAGGATGAAAATAATAGAGTTTATGGCAAGGCACATTGCACAAACTGTACTGGTGGCTGTTGGTGGCCCAACACATTAAGAAGATATGTTAGTTTTCCTTTCATTTTTCACTGTAATAAAACATAACATAGTGATGCTACAAGTATTTGACAATGCAAAATATTTTTTATCCCACTGAATTTAAAAAGAAACTTAATCGATTCTGTTGTCTTAAAACTAATAACTAAAAACACTAATTAATAACTTATTTCAAATTTTATTCTTTCCTACTTTTGAAGGGTTTGTCTGGTTCACGAGCAAAGGAGATCCTTGAACGTGATGGACCCAATGTTCTGACGCCTCCTCCCACCACCCCAGAATGGGTCAAATTTTGTAAACAGCTCTTTGGTGGATTCTGTACACTACTGTGGATAGGAGCATTTCTTTGTTTCTTGGCTTTTGCGATTCAGATTACTACTGAGAATGAACCAGAAAATGATAATGTAAGGTTAATGTTAATTTTTCTTTATTTTATATAACTCATTGATATCTTTTTTCTAAACATATTAATGAAGGAAATAATAAGATTTACTTTTTTTATAGTTGTACTTGGGTATTGTGCTGGCCACAGTGGTGCTGATTACTGGATGCTTTTCATACTACCAAGAAGCTAAGAGCTCAAAGATCATGGACTCCTTCAAGAATCTTGTTCCCCATGTAAAATACAATAAAGCTATTCAAAAGAATAGAAGATGTCTACATCTACGCCTTCATTTAACTGCATTTTTCTTATATAGCAAGCTTTGGTTATTCGTGATGGTGAGAGAAAAAGCATTAATGCTGAAGAGGTTGTTGTTGGCGACTTGGTGGAAATCAAAGGTGGTGATAGAATTCCTGCCGATCTGCGCATTATTGCTGCTCATGGATGCAAGGTAAGACAACAGCTCTTCTTGGGTAGCGCATTGCCCAAGATGGATCGCAGGTTCCATCCCCATTCTCAGGTTATTTTCTGTGTTTCTGTGCATGTTCTCCCCATGTTCATGTGGGTTTCCTCTTGGTTCCTCTTGTATTAGTCCCTATCTGCTTGTGAAAGCTAACCTTAGCTAAAAGTTAACCTTTGGGGTAAAAAAAAAGAGAAACCCTGGAAGAAGTCAAAGTCTGAACTAATAGAAATCAAAATAACAAAAAAGTGACAAAATAATACTGCTTATATTTGCTTACAATGAATTGTATCAATTGTTTTTTATGAATATATTTGCATGTTTTATGAAATAGCTGTCTTTTGCAATCAAATACCACCATACTACCAGAGCCAGAAAGATCACTCGTACTCAAATACTTGTTTTACTAACAAGAATATAGCCGGATAAGTAAAACAAAAACATTAAGTATGCACAGGAGTTACCCCATGTACCATAAATAGCTACCATAATAGTATTTTGGGAAGGATAACTTAAAACCTAGCTGAGCAGACAAAGAATGACGTCTATACTTATGCCCTTGCAGGTGGACAATTCCTCTCTTACTGGAGAATCTGAGCCGCAAACTCGTACTCCTGACTTCTCAAATGAAAATCCTCTAGAGACAAGGAATATTGTGTTCTTTTCCACAAATTGCCTGGAAGGTACAAATGTACACTTGACCTATAAAATAAGCTCTTTACAAAACAAAAGATAGTTAATAAAATGCACAGTTAACTAAAAAAATATATTCTTTCTCAGGTACAGCCAAAGGTATCGTCATCAACACTGGTGATCACACAGTTATGGGTCGTATTGCTATTCTTGCCTCAAGTCTTGAGGGTGGAAAGACACCCATTGCCATAGAGATTGAACACTTTATCCACATTATTACTGGTGTGGCTGTTTTCCTGGGTGTGTCCTTCTTCATCTTGTCCCTAATTCTTGGATATGGATGGCTTGAGGCTGTCATCTTCCTGATTGGAATCATTGTTGCCAATGTGCCTGAGGGTCTGCTTGCAACAGTAACTGTAAGTACTGTACCTAAAAATTTCCATGATAGTTCTACATTAAACTCATAGAATCAAAGTTTACATAATCATTTTTATGAAGTAAAATCAAGAACCTATTTAGATTTTAATCAAGAACCCAAAAAAGTGGTCAATAGTACTTATACTTTTTTTTTTTTAAATATTAAAAAAATTTAATATTTGTTGTTACAGGTGTGTTTAACTCTAACTGCTAAACGTATGGCAAAGAAGAACTGTCTAGTAAAGAATCTTGAAGCTGTAGAAACACTTGGATCCACCTCCACTATTTGCTCAGACAAGACAGGAACGCTGACCCAAAACCGTATGACTGTGGCACATATGTGGTTTGACAATCAAATTCATGAAGCAGATACCACAGAGGACCAAAGTGGAACCTCATTTGACAGAAGCTCTCCCACTTGGTCTGCCCTTGCTCGTGTAGCTGGCCTGTGCAACCGTGCAGTCTTCCTTGGTGATCAGAGTAAAGTACCAATACTTAAGGTTTGTATAATTATTAAAGGTTTTTTAATGTTCTTTGATCTACTACTTTTCTAAGCAATTTTTGTTTCCTTTTCTCACACTTTTTTATAACTACTTATGCATATATTAGCTATGCCATTGATAGGTTTGCAACCTATTAAAGGTTATTTGTCATCATGCAAGGAGCAAGAATGCTGAAATAAGAAAACCATTTCTTATTTTGTGCATTTGCTTATCTTACAGAGAGATACAGCTGGTGATGCATCAGAGTCTGCCTTGTTAAAGTGCATTGAGCTCTGCTGTGGCTCAGTGAAGGAAATGAGAGACAAGTATCCAAAGCTTGCTGAGATCCCCTTCAACTCCACCAACAAATACCAGGTGTTTAGATTTAACCTTAAAATAACTTTTTATGTGATTATTTGATGATCATTGTTAACCCTAACAGAAGTTTAACTGTCATACATAAGCTCTCAGTCCACAAAAACCCCAACTCTTCAGAAACTGAGCACATATTAGTAATGAAAGGAGCCCCTGAGAGCATTCTGTACAGGTGCTCGACCATTATGATTCAGGGGAAAGAGCAACCCTTGGATGAAGAGTTGAAAGATGCTTTCCAACATGCCTATGTGAAGCTTGGGAGCCTTGGAGAAAGGGTATTAGGTGAGAAAGTCTAATTGAATACAAAGATGCAAAATGGACAATTTGATATTTTGAGAGTAGTTGACGTTTTATAGACTGTGCTATTCTTTACATTCCAGGTTTCTGCCATTTCAGTCTCCCTGATGATCAGTTCCCTGAGGGCTTTACATTTGACACAGAGGATGTAAACTTCACTACTGAGAATCTATGCTTTCTTGGCCTCATGTCAATGATTGACCCTCCCCGTGCAGCTGTACCTGATGCTGTAGCTAAGTGCAGGAGTGCTGGAATCAAGGTAAACTCTTTAGTTTATGCAGCAGTTCTATGCAGGACACCTTGTAAGAACGTAATTAGATTATCATTTGTCTCCTATTTAAATACTTACCTGTGCTTCCAGGTTATCATGGTTACAGGAGATCATCCAATTACTGCTAAAGCCATTGCTAAGGGTGTGGGTATCATCTCTGAAGGCAATGAAACTGTGGAAGACATTGCTGCTCGTCTGAATGTCCCTGTTGGAGACGTCAACCCCAGGTTACCTGGAATTTTTCATTTGCTCTAAGCAATGTCTATTATGAAATAGGCTATGTAGTGGTGCGTCAGTAGTCTTCTAAGCCAGACCTCTAGCATTCTCTAAAGGGTATGGTATGTTTCATTAACAGATATGGACAAGGAGTGCATACTTTCATTGAAAGATGCAATTTGACTTACATGGCAGATAACCAAAGATAGACTTTTCATGTAGCCTGTTGCAAACACACATGATAACCTGTTTACTCACCACTAACTCCTTCAAACTAAACTTTTCAATAAATTAGCAGTTAAGGCTCTGGGCAACTGTTTGGATAGTTTTAAGTTCAAATACCAGTACTGCCAAGATGCCACTGTTGGGCTCTTGAGTAAGTCCCTTAACCACCTGTAAGCTGTTTTGGATGAAAGCTTCTGCCTAATGAATAAGAAATTAGAGATTAGAGAGCTTTATTATCATTCTAGCCCTGTACAAGTATACAGCAGAAAATAGAATCCTGCAAGGCCTTGGTGCAACATTCCAGAAAGTAACAACAGTGAACACACCTGACAACATGTAATGCAAACTTAGGAAGTTGCAGTGAACAATGGACAAGACAATAAATGGACGCTGATCAAGGACCTGTACAATGAGGACAATACAATAAATACAACACAAGACATTAAATACAACACAACACACAACATAATTACTGTAACAGTACAACATTCAGTATACTAATTAGTATAGTGTAGTGTGTGTTGGTGCGTGGTGAGTAAGTTTTACCACCTGGATAGAAGTCCTAGATAGAAGAGTGTTAGAAATAATGTGACTCTTATGCTGTAACTGTATGACAGGTAATGCTGCTGTAGGTGACAGTGCATAGTGACATTCCTGAGTATGTTTTTAAGAATGTGGTATAGTAATGAAAAAGAACAAGATAAGGAGATGAGATGCCTAGTGATTAAGGTGACTAGTGTGTGACCATGGAGGTTGTGCCTGTTCTCCAAGGGAGATGGGAGGAAGGCAGTTTATTTTTGGGGGTCCTGACAGCATGTGGAAAGAAGCTGTTCTGGAGTCTGGTGAGCTTAGCCTGCACAATTTGGTATCTTCCGCTGGATGGCCAAGGTACGAAAAGTTTATGGGAGGGATGGGAGGGGTCAGCCACCATTCTGATGGCTTTACTGAGGCAGCATTTGTGGTACTCTGTATGTCCTGTTTTGGAAGCAGAGGGACACAGATTACGTTCTCTGCTGTCTTCACTATCTGCTGTAAGGTCATGCTGTCTGATGCACTGCAGTTCCTTTACCAGATGCATCCCTTTACTCAGGGATGAGGCTGGTTGAGGACACTCTTGATGAGGCATCTGCAAAATGTGGTAAAGATGGGGGGAGTAACGAAGGTGCTGCTGGGCTTTTTTGGCCAGGAGCATGGTTCTTTGAGGATAGGTCATCAGACATGTGCACTCTGAGAAACTTACAGGTTGACACTATCTCTACAGGAGAGCCATGGATAAGCAGTGATGAGTGGTGCACCCTGGTTTTCCTAAAGTCTACAATCATCCCCTTTGTCCTGTCAACATAAAGAGACAGATTGTTGAGCTGACACCAGTGCAGCAGCTACTCAACCTCCGCTCTGTATGCTGTCCCAGTGTTGCTGCTGATGAGTCACAATTGAGACTATTGTGTTAAGCACAAACTTCAAACCTGATGATGCAGTTTGAGCTGTGCTTCACAATATAGTTTTGTGTGAACATTAAAGGGCGTGCATGCAGCCCTGGGGTGTGTTGGTGCTCAGAGTGATGGTGCTGCATCCGGTGTTGCAGACGATCTGAACAGTCTGTGGTCGTTCTGTGCAAGTCCAGGATCCAATTACAGTAGGAGGGAGTGAAGCCCAGCAGCTTCAGCTTTGTGACCACTTTCTGTAGAATCATTGTATTGAACACTTGAGCTGAAGTCAATGAACAGCATTCTGGCATATGTTCCCTTCTTGTCAAGGTGGGACAGGGCAAAGTGTAGGGCTGTAGATACAGCATTGTCGGTGGACCGGTTTAAGTGATAAATGTGTATATTTACAGTGTAAAACATTTCTGAAACTCTTTAAACAAGTAAAAGACACCAGACTGATGTAAATCAACTTTGCAGACAGGCAAAGGCTTGTGTGGTCCATGGTGCAGAATTGAAGGAAATGACACCAGTGCAGCTGGACGATGTCTTGAAACACCACACTGAGATTGTGTTTGCCAGAACGTCTCCTCAGCAAAAACTGATTATCGTGGAAGGTTGCCAGAGACAAGTATAAACTATTTTTAGTTTTACTAATACTTTTAATAAAGTGAAAGTTTAACTTTTAGGTTAATAAATATCTTTAACATTTAACATTATTTACTGACAGGGTGCCATTGTGGCTGTGACTGGTGATGGTGTTAATGATTCTCCTGCTCTGAAGAAGGCTGACATTGGAGTAGCAATGGGTATTGCTGGATCTGATGTCTCCAAACAGGCTGCTGATATGATTCTCCTTGATGACAATTTTGCTTCCATTGTTACTGGAGTAGAAGAAGGTTAAAAAAAACTGAATTGCATGTTTTTCAAGTTTGGTTTGAGTTAAGCCAAATAAGTAACACAAATATAATTCTCTCTTTAGGTCGTCTCATCTTTGACAACTTGAAAAAATCAATTGCTTACACCTTAACCAGTAACATTCCTGAGATTTCCCCCTTCCTCCTCTTCATCATTGCTGGCATTCCTCTCCCTCTTGGCACTGTCACTATACTTTGTATTGACTTGGGAACTGATATGGTAAGTTGTTGTTATTATTATTATTATTATTATTATTATTATTATTATTATAACAACACAGCCCATAGAACTCTTCATATGCTTTTTATGAAATTTAGCACAGTGATAGAGGACCGTCTCAGCTACTTTCACAGCAATTTTGGTGTACACGGCTCAAGCACTGTAGTGGCACCAATAGAGTAAATTTGGACAGATGTTTACAATAGAAACCCTGCAACAAAAATGGGAAGTGATGATGTGATGGCATGATGTCTTGCTGTGGTGATTGTCCCAATGGCTTCTGGGCTTCCTCCATTGTTAAGTGTTGGCATCAGAAAGTGCTTGGCCCCCTTAATTGCTGCTTGAAGCTATATTTATTATAGCTGCTGTAGCTATTATTATTATTATTATTATTATTATTATTATTATTATTATTAGGGCTATCATTTACATGTTCTTGAGAACTGTCATAAGTCATACTCTCAAAATTCTTTTTCCCTGGATTTCCTGGGTTCTCACAAATAAATTGAGCTAATCTGGTATTTTGGTATGATTCAGCTATGTGCTAACCTATAACCTATATTAATTAAAAAAAACATGGCCAACATCTGTAACAGGATTTTTAATCATCACTGAATTACTTCAAAAACATCCAAAATAGCAAAAAACATCCAATTACTTAATCCAAAAAAGCTTTCAGAATGCAATTCACATAACTAGTATTGAGCTATCATCACGAAACCTGATGAGTATTCATCTAAGGCTTCTGTATTGTTCTATGTAATTTGGCAAGAACTGGCCACTGGGGGCCAGTTTATTTTATTTATATTTTTTGCAAAGATGCAAAGAGTGCTTGGATCCCACAGAACACTGCTTGCTGCTATTATTATTATTATTATTATTGTTGTTGTTGTTGTTGTTGTTGTTTGATTTGAGAAAGCCATGAAATTTTCTTGACATTTACATTTCATTTCCTCTTTTTTTAATGCAGGTGCCTGCTATTTCACTGGCATATGAAAGGGCTGAGAGTGACATCATGAAAAGACAGCCCAGAAATCCACAAAAAGACAAGCTAGTGAATGAAAGGCTAATCAGCATGGCGTATGGTCAGATTGGTAAGATGACCTAGACACTGGATTTAATTTAATTAGAATATTAGTCATTCAGATCTGGATTACAGAAATGTTAATGGAATCAACATTATTTTTTATTTTTAGGAATGATGCAGGCAGCTGCAGGTTTCTTCACTTATTTTGTAATCCTAGCTGAGAATGGATTCCTGCCCTCATACTTGATAGGACTGCGTATTGACTGGGATGATAAATATTTTAATGACTTGGAGGACAGCTATGGCCAACAGTGGGTATGTCCTGCAAATGTGGGTCAAAATGGATTAGAATACACAAGATGTTAAAACTTCCTATTCTGCATTGTTTTACTCAAAAATGCATGTATGTACTGTTTATTTTTTGCAGACTTTTGAGAGCAGAAAAATTGTAGAGTACACATGCCAGACAGCATTCTTTGTCAGTATTGTGATAGTGCAGTGGGCTGATTTGATCATCTGTAAGACCAGGATGAATTCCATTTTACAACAAAAAATGAAGTACGTAAATCACTTTCAAGCAGTTGTCATAGTTAGTCAGATTTCAGAATTACCAGAATTACCTGCCAAATTCTGATTATTTTCACAATCTTTCACCATCCTCACCATTTTCTTTCAGAAATAAAATCCTAATCTTTGGGCTTTTGGAGGAGACAGCTTTGGCTTCTTTTCTGTCATATTGTCCAGGCATGGATATTGCACTTAGAATGTATCCACTCAAGTAAGTTTGCCTAGTTTATAATTTGAAAGAAAAAAAAAGTAATGGTTGATTATATATATATATATATATATATATATATATATATATATATATATATATATATATA
>CM041000.1:4974205-4995765 GCA_022985145.1 Pangasius djambal | reverse complement strand
AAAAAAAAAAAAAAAAAAAAAAAAAAAAAAAAAAAAAAAAAAAAAAAAAAAAAAAAAAAAGCCTGACCAGTTCTGATGCAAGATTAATTTGTACCAGAATGATGTGAAGAGAAGAGTCTGGAGAAGGAAAGGAGGGGCTCATGATCTGTCAAACATGTGGAGGCAGTGTTGCGGCATGGGCATGTATGGGTCACTGGTGGTTTCTGATGATGTGGCTGCTTGTAGAAGTAGCAGGATGAATTCTGAAGTGTATAGAGCTGTACCTTTTTCTCAGATTCAGCCAAATGCTGCAAAATTGATAGAACAGCACTTCACAGTACAGATGGATAATGACCAAAAATGTACCACCAAAGCAACCCAAGAGCTTGAAAATGGAATGTTCTTAAATGGCTGAGTCAGTCACCTGACCTCAACCCAATTGAGCATGCTTTTCACTTACTGAAAACAAAACTGAAGGCAAAAAAAAGACCCACAAATAAGCAGCAACTGAAGGCAGCTGCAGTAAAGGCCTGCCAAAGCATCTGAGGTAACTCAGCACTTGGTGATGTCCATGGGTTCCAGACTTCAGGCAGTCACTGACTGCAAAGGATTTGCATCCATGTATTAAAATAATCCTAATATTTATGATTATGTTAGTTTGTCCAATTACTTTTGAGCCTGTGAAAATGGAGGTACTACGCAAAAATGGCTGTAAATCCTAAACAGTTAACGCAATATTTTTGTTAAACCCCTTGAATTAAAGCTGAAAGTCTACACTTCAATCACATCTTGATTGCTTCATTTCCACAAATCCATTGTGGGGGTGTACAGAGGTAAAATTATGAGAAGTGTCACTGTCCAAATACTTATGGACCAGACTGTAACATTAATTCTGATAAAACCAAGACAATCATGATAAATAGCAAAGTAGACAGGGCAACAACCATCTATTACACTGAAGATGTAAAAAGAATTTACTTACCTTGGAAGTAAGATAACCAAAGATGGAGACTCTGAGAGAGACATTAACATAAGGATCAGCAAAGCCAACCAAGCCTTCGGTATGTTACAATTTGAGTGCTCTACTCTATGAAGCTAATTGTTGAAAGGTGAAAGCAGCAATTGCACATATGTTGGAGACATTCCAAAACAAATGTCTCAGAAGACTTGGGAATATTCTGGCCAAACAATTTAAGCATGATGGAACTTCACAAGAAAACCAGGACAAATGTGGAGATGGCTGGGACATCTGACGCACCTCCAAAGACAGCTCTTCAATGGACTCCAAGCATGGCCACCCGAGAGAAACATGGAGAAGGAGATGAGAGAGTGCAACTTGAACTGGGGAACCCTGACAAAAAAGCTGCAGACCTAGGTAATGAAGGTCTTTTGTGGATGCCTTAAATGCTTATAAGCGTGTAGAGGATTAATTTATGTAAGTTTCTTTAGCTGATGTTAAATATTTTATAACCAGAAATGTCAGTGACTCTTGTGTTTGGTGGTACATTGTCCTCAAAACACAAATGAATAGGAATGATTAAAATGTACTAAAGGTACAGGTTGAGCATTAGTAATAAAACTACAGTAAATATAAATTATCACAATATGCATAACATGATTATTTTAGGCCTGATGAAAGAACTATTTAGATAAAGTAAATGTTTTAATACTGCTTTGTTAAATACTTTTACCACTGTAAAGGAGTGTATAGAATGTGAGAACAGCAGATTCAAAATTTTGATACTGAGCTGCTTTTGATCATTTGTAAGTTGTTTTGGATAAATGCAAAGGCCAATCAAGGAGGATGAAAATAAGGAAGTCATAAAGACTGCATTCACTATAGCAATTATGGGGCATGTTCAGGAGTGTAATTCTGGTCAGAACTATGAATACTCTGCTGTGCTGTTTACAATGGTTTTTAGACAATGGAAAGCCTCATTCTTTTTATCCAGTGCCTTCCCTGGCTCATATTTTAACAGCAGTAAAACTTATACCCTCTGTATGTGCACTTTTTTTTTTTTTTTCCAATTACTTTATCCTGTAATTGATTACTTTTTAAACCATTACCACAGGTTCCACCAAACCCATTATAAAAGTGAATTTTACAGTTGAGTTTAGTCACTGACCTTAAATAATTGCTCTTTTCTTCTATTAACGTACACTTTGTATCTACGGTCATCAAATGATATTAATGACAGGAGTTAAGTTTTGCCCTGGATAATCCTTTCTTAGGTCAAGGATGAGTCATCAAGGTTAGGGTTATAAGAAGTTTATTGCAGAAGCTCAGTACAACCAATGTGCATCAAAAAGCGTCCATTTTCATGTTGTTTTTTGTAAATGAAGATGTCATGGTCATGTGGCAATGAGCTAGACAACTGAAGTGAGTCAGATGTACTAAGCAGATATGCAGAAGCATCCTGCAAAGGGAATGATAAATAGTGCAACAGGCATTGTCGTGGCTCTATTTAACAAACTTTTGGGGCAATAAAGAAACTTTGAAATGTTCAGTGACCGCCACAACAGCTTTTGTTATTTATGATAGGGCTGAACAGACAAGTTGTCTCTGACGTTTTATCTCAAAGGAACTATAAAATGAAAAATACGCTTTCCCTGTATTGGTTTTTAAGGACTATAACAATAAATATATTAATTACATTAAATGTATCTCACTACACTGAATAATGAAAAAGGATTTTTCTTTTCAGGTTAAAAAGAGCAACAGGTGTTAAAATGGCGAAATGGTAAAATGTCTGTATGTACTGCAAAAATACTTCTCCCTTGGTTGGGTATGCTATTAACTAGACAATTTGTCAGAGTAAACCAGCATTACTTATTTAACCCTAGAGTCCTACAGTTAAGCAAATGTGCTAACGAGATTATATTAGCAAGCAGGTTGCCTCCATGCTAAAAGCATAAATTATAAAGCATGTATTGGTTAAACTGATGATGAACATCAACGTGCAGAAAAGTTTGGATTTATATGCGACAGTTGTATAGAGTGCGTGCATGTCCAGTCTGGTTCCTGTCCATATTATGCTGCACACCACAAACTGTCAACAACTGTAGTGAAAAAAATTCACTGCATCAGCTGACTTATTTGTAGTCATTTGTAGATCTGTACATCAGTACATCAGTACAGTATATAACTTTGTGTTTACACTTCTTAGGAAAAGATCAAACAACTTCTTGCATCCAATTAACCCATTTTAATTTCTCGCACTCAGATCCACCCAGACGTTTTTGATCATGTGATCTCATGTTGCCACATAATAGTATTTTCGTTCTAGTTGGTTTGTGCAGGTTATAGCAGATTTTTATAGCAGAATGTAGTGGTACTTAAGTGCTCTACTTAAGTACCACCATGTCTTTACCAGTACTGCCTTCTTGTTTTCTATTGGCTCACAAAAGCAAGGTTTGGGAATTCACAGATCAAATTTCTACTGTTTAAAGTTGGCTCAAAACAAAAGTAACTGCTAGCAGAAACAAATGCATCTTTGACATACAGCATTGTTTCCCCTTCAGCAAATTGGCTCTTTACACCACAAGAATTTTATTAGTGTTTAGTCTGACCACTGCTTTAGCTGAAAAAGCAGAACAGCAGGTGCTCAGTGTTCAGGTGCCTCCCGTATGTACATGTTGGTACCTCTGCAGTAAAGTTGTAGTCAACTGAAATGTCCTGCCATTATAAATATTTTGCCCTCCTTCCTAACATTACACTTTCTTTAGGCCTTCACAACTTTATTAGTACTAACAATTAGTTTTAACAAACATTAATGAGCTTTGGGGGTTGTGTGTGTCAACATTTATGACTAGTGAACATGCATAGTCTCTAAATGTTATTGACTAAATTGCAATGAATTTGTATTTGACAAAATAAGGAACAAAGGGATTGTTCAAATTGATTATTAAAAAGCTGTCTTCCTGTATTTCTTGATTAATGTCATCACATGCTTAGAAGATCAGTTTACCTTTTGCATCTTTAAAAAAAATAATCACAGAGACTCATACCTTATGCTTTTATTTTATATTATGGAGTGAGGATGGACAGAAGATATGCTGTTAGCCATTACATCACATCTGCATGGGTGCAAAAACAACTGGCCTTCCCCGCTACCAGTAAAGTCACTCCAGTCAGTGGGGCTCCATGTTTAAACTAAAGCTGCAAAAAATGTAGATGAGGCAATCTCCTTAGTGTAAGACATTATAATGGGATGACACGATTGTGATAACTCAAAATGTAAGTGGAACAGTTCCTACATTGGAAATATTTTAACATCTAATGTAACCTCCACACTTTCACTGAGATGCGCACAAGGACTTTTCTATAAAGAAGGAAGCCTTTTCTGTGGGAGAATTGAATACTACACCCATTAGGGCAGGGGAGGGCACATTGGATCTTAGCCCTACAATCAAGTAATACTACAGTTTATTACTCAGTGGGTGTGTGGGAGATTTGGGGTGAAAAAGAGACCTCTCTCTTAGGTGGACCATAAAGCCTTAATTTATGCTGTGTTGAGGAGATCCTGAATGGCCTTCTGGTGAGTTTCATTAAGCGTTGATACACACTGTGTCCAAAGTCCTCCAGAGACCTGAAGATTGGACATGAGAACAACTTTCAGACACTAATACTGATGCCTCAGTCAGCAGTTATGTTCAGTCAACTTCGTCAACTTCATTATGTTGGATACATGATTGGAGAAAAGATTAACTAATCACTCACTTGTACTTGACGAATGACATTTGCCAGTCTCTTGCTGCAATGATCTTCAGCTTTAATAGATTCATTAGCAAACCCTTCAGCAATTATGAGGAATATCTTGGGAAGGTTTGCATTGTCGGGTCCAAGAACAGTAGGATTGTTGCTTTAATAAAAGGACAAAATCAATGGAGAATTGATTAGGATTTGTCAAAATTTGAATACCTCCCAATATACATGACCACAATGTTGGCCTCACCTTTCAATAAGATCACACAGATAATTAAATGTGTGTACAGCCTCTTCTTTGTCTTCATTGAGCGGCAGCCATGAAATCCAATGTGGAAGGATCTCGTCGACATTGATGCATTCTGGTCGATACCTCATGACCTTGCCAACAGCAGAGATGCAGTTTTCTGTTGCATTAACATTTTCCTTTGCTCTGGAATCTGTAGCCTGGATCACTCCAATCAGGAGAGGAATAGCTTCTGGGGGTGTTTGGGGGAGAAAGTAAATTGTCATTAAATGTGAAAAAAAGAATTAGTGATGACCACAAGCAGTTCCCTAATTAAGTATTTATGCAAGTGTCTAATAGTTTATTAAATTACTATTCAAAGAAAATATCTTTTGCCTACATCTTATAAGCATAACAATAACTTAATGCAGACAGTGGGTTCAGAAAGTATTCAGACTTTAAATATTGAGAGCTCCTCCAGTTTTTGCACATTTTATTGCATTATAGAATTAATTTAAAAAAATGGATTACATTTTTTTTGGCCATTAATCTATACCCATTAAGTCATAACGACAAAGCAAAACACATGTTTAGACATTTTTGCAAATTTATGAAAGGGGTATAAAGGGTATAAAACCATTTCTAAAGCTTTGATTGCTCCCAGTTGAAGAGAAAGAAAAATTCATCTGAAGGTTTATAAAATAATGCTAAATGTTATCCGTCTTTCAAAATACAAAATTATTTGGCATTAAAATTTGTATACATTTTAAATGCTAACAGGAATAGAGTCTGACTGCACTAATGCTGACGTGGTTGTACACTATATGGCCAAAATTATGTGGGCACCCCTCCTAATTATTGAGTTCAGGTCTTTCAGCCACACGGGTACATAAAATCAAGCACATAGCCATGCAATCCAAACTGCCTCTGGAAGAACAACAGCACAAGAACTGAGAGTCAGGAGCTTCATGAAATGGCTTTCCATGGCCAAGCAGCCTGGGGCAGGCTTGTGGGTACCATATAGTTATGATGGTCAGGTGTCTACATACTTTTGGCGATATGGTGTATTTCCAGAAACTAAAACTTCTAATAATTTGAAGGGTTTAAATTCTGGTGCTGGCTGCTTCCTGCTTTTTCAAAATACAAGAAAAACAAATTGTGCATTTTAAATTATGATGCTTGAAGCATGTTTGCTTGGGTATTTAATTCATTCAATTGGCTGCCAGACATGTGTCTTGTAGTATACTACAAATTTACTTGAAATGCCCATCACTTAAAAGAATTTGTTTTTGCTATATATCTGAAACATATATAATATTTTGCCATTAAAATCTGGCACTTGGTTTAATCAGTGCCTTATTATAACACTATATTCATGATTTACAAAACTGGACATCAAACTTCCAAACATAGGACCTTTTAAAAGATGAGCAGACCCAAAGTCTGTTTGATGTCTTCGAGGTCTAAAGGTCACAGATTTCTGTGTTTTCTAAATGGCATTTAATGGTCTTCTGACATGAAGTCACCTGTGCAGAAGGGCCTGTAGTTCTCTCCTCCAAACTGGGCCATGACTCCAATCCCATAAGCAGCTGCCTGCCGTACCTCTGGGCTGGTGTCACAGAGGGCTTGTATCATGGGTCGCAAGAAGTACTCTGCATACTTGAACGAAGAAGGACTGCAGTGCTCAATCACATCATCGAAAATGCACAGACCCCACTGTCTGTCAGCCCAGGGCCTATGTGGGCACTACAAGAGAGCAATGGATTGTGGTCATTTGTGCAATGGCCATTTACTGTGTTGACTGTAGAGTAATGTCTCAGCAAACTTTTGTATACAGTTGAGGCCAAAAGTTTACATACACCTAGGCTAAACAGTCTTTTTTTTTTTTTCACAACTCCAGACATTTCATGTTGCCATATATTTCTTGTTTTTACAAAAGACAAATTACACCTCTTTTAATTCTATAGGAGTTAATTTCAAAATATTAGCTGAAGAGACAGTTTTATTTCACTTCTTATTTATTATATCAGATTTTCAGTGGGTCAAAAGCTTACATGCACTTTGTCAATATTTGGTGGCATTGTCTTTTAATTGCTTGAACTTTAATTATATGCTTGGGGTTGCCTTCCACAAGCTTCTCACAATACTTTACTGGAGTTTCTGCTCATTCAGTTCAGTCCTCCTTCACCAGTTCTTTTATTGTCTTGGGGTTCAGTTGAACCTTTAACATAAAAGTTCATTCGTCTCCGGGAGTTAATTTGTGCCTCATTCCTGAACAATGCAGTCTCTCTGTGGTCTTAAGATTTTTATATTTGCATAAAATTGTTTATTCAGATGCTCATGGTACCTTCAGCCTGTTGGAAATTACTCCTAAGGAGGAACCACACTTGTTGAGGTCCATACATTTTTTTCTGATGTCTGGGATAAGGTGCTTGGATTTCACCATGGTATCAACAGCAAAAAGGCACTCTGTTTAAAGGCAGGCCCTTTAACAGGTAGACTCCTAGTTGTGACAACCGGCCAGTCAGAAGCTTCTAAAAGTCATTACATCAATGTCTAAAATGTATGTTTAAAGGGAAAGTCATCTTAGTGTATGTAAACTTTTGACCCACTGGAATATAGTGAATTAAAGTTTAAATAAATCAGTTTCTAAATCAATTTAAGTATTAACCAAGGCTAAGTAAGTGAAAGTATGGGAACAGATAGTCTTAAAGTAAACAACACCAAATATTTGGTTGCATATTGCAATAACTGCACCAAGCCAGCAATCCATTGACATCAAATTGTTGCATTCTTCTTTTGAAATGTTCTTCCAGGCTTTTTACTTTTCAGTTGTATTCTTTGGGAATTTCTCCCTTCAGTCTCCCCTTCAAGTGATGAAATGCATACTCAATTGGGTTAAGGTCTGCTGATTCATTTAACCAGTCTAAAACTTCCACTTTTTTCCCCTGGATAAAGTCCATTGTCAGGTGTGTTTTGGGTCATTGTCTTGCTGCATGATGAAGTTCCTCACAATTAGATTCAATGCATTTCTCTGTAAATTGGCAGACAGAATGTTTCTGTAGACTTCTGAATTCATTCTGCTGCTACCCTCATGAGTTACATCAATAAAGATTAGTGAGCCTGTTCCAGAAGTAGACATACAAGCCCAAGCCATGGCGTTACTTCCACCGTGCTTGACTGATGAGTTCGTATGTTTTGGATCATGAGTAGATAATTTCTTTCCCCACACTTTGGCCTTTGGTAGAGGTTAATCTTGATTTCAGAACTATTGTGGCTCATTGCTGTATTTCCAATTCCAATCTGGCTTTCTGATCCTTACTGCTGATGAGTGGATTGCATCTTGTGGAATGCTCTCTACATCACCCTTGAATGGTGGATGGTGATACCGTCTCCCTGCTCTTTGGAGGTTGATGGTGATGTCACTGACTTTTTTTTGGGTTTTTCTTCACAGCTTTTCACAATGTTTGTCATTAACTACTGTTGTTTTCCTTGGCTGACCTGTTCAACAACTTGTCTGGTTGCAAGTACACAAGTGACTTCTTTCTTTTTCAGGACATTCCAATTTGTTGTACTGGCAATGTCCAATGCTTGTGCAATGGCTATGAATTTTTTCCTCTATTCTCAGCTTCAAAATGGCTTGCTTTACTCCCATAGCCAGCTCAATGGTCTTCATATTGGTTTTTCCATTTTAACAACCAATGCAGTCTTCACAGCCAAAACAGCCTGCAGGTTGTTGGCTTGATGCAGTTATTCCAATATACAACCAAATATTGTTATTTATTTTAATTTACTTTAAGACTAACTGTTCCTATACTTTTGCTTACCCAAATCTTGGGTGGTCTGCCACCAAAGGTGCCTTGTTCCAAGTTGTTTAATACATCTAGATGTAAATATCAGGAAATAAAAGCTGAAATTCTGCTCAATCATCTCATATCCATCTTTTGCTTTCAAACCCAAATGTTTTCAGTGTATAGTAAAAGCAAATGAATTGCCTTTGCCTTTCCACTACTTTCAGCAGGAAATGTAAACCACTGGCCTCAACTGTATGCACCAGCAGTCGGAATCTCCCTCTTTCAGACAGTACACATCACGATACCTAGTGTAATCTAACATTAGTGTAGTCTAATATGATACAAAATGATCATATGATACAGGTCCAATCTAGTAAGATTCAGCTCAACTGAACTGCACCGATATGTTCTAGGTTGGACACTGTAAGGAAAAACAATTTCAATCAATTCTTCATGGTCTTTATTTGCCTTGCAAATCAATTTTCAGTGAGAGTAAGAGGTTTTAATGGTTTTCCTTTATCAATTTTAACCAAACATATGCTTGTAAACACTGTGCAGCTGTATCAGAGACTATTGGACTGATTTTCTGTTTCCAATCATTTTTTTCTATACCCCTGTAAGTTAATTTAATTAATGATCCAATGCCAAACAGTACCAGTGTTCAAAATGGGCCCAAAAACCCATGCTGCCATTTCATTTGTCGGATTTCTTTGCCACTACTGCTATAAAATCCACCACTACTCAATTAAGCTAACCTATAATTAAGCTAACATATATCCTAGCCTTGTATGGGCTGCATGTACACATGCAAATTTATTGACAACCAGGAAGGGCCACCAGCTTGTCGAACACCTTCCAAAGGAATAAGCAACTGAAATTTCAACACTGTCCAGTTGTGTTAGAGCCCCTAACCATCACAGAAATATTTAATTTTTTTAAGCGCTAGCTATTATAATGTATCAGGAAGCATTCTTTAAAATGCTGGATACAGCTGTATTTCAAATGTACACACAGAATTTTTCCTATTAGATACAGAGGACTAGAGGAACACAAGATCGTATGAATTATAACTGGCCAAGAAAGACAAATTTAAATATAAAAAGAAAAATAATCATAGACTATACTTACTATAAGATTGACTATAAGCTGTAAAAGCTGTTCAAACCAAGGAAGCACCTTCTCTTTGTAACTGCAGAACACAGCATGCAAAATGTCCGACACCTTGGTAAGTATGTACACATCATTCTCATCCTAGGGAGGAGGAAAATATGCTATTATATCAAGGTGAAATTTAACTAGCACCTTTGACTGATTCAAATTATAATAATATGTATACTCTTTGGTATAAAAGCACACTTACCTCATCCTGTAATGTTTCTTCAACTTGCTCATCATAATCCTCATCTTGTCGTTTGGCTGTTCAGAAAGAAAAAGAGAATTAATTCTTTGCACTTGATGGAAAACTTCACTCTTCAGAATTCACTCTTTTAATCAGAGATCACCTTGTCTGAGCTCTTGGTTTTTAAAGTGCTCCTCCAGTTTACTTTTCAGAATGCCTCCCATCTCCTCAAAGTGCTCACTGTTTAGACAGCCATCTCCCATTAACTCAATGCACTAAGTGCAAGAGAGAAAAGAAAGAACATCTGGATCGCACAACAAATTCTTGCTTGCACTAATGAACTTCAAAAAATAAATAAATAAATCAATCAATCTAAAAAAATAAATCAAAAACAAAAAACAAGAGAAAAGGTTAAAAAAAAAACAAAAACAAAAAAAACATTCATTTGGAATCATGTATTACTGCTATAAAGGAAACCAAGTATTCATTACAGGGAAGTATAAGACTGGTCTTTAAAATAAATAAATAAATAAATAAATAAATAAATAAACCGTAGTACCTTAGCAAAAGAGTGCATGATCTCTGACAGCACATCTGAATCTGGCTCAGTGCCAATGGCTTTAATGAGAGCATCACACATGAAATGCCACATCTGAGTGAGGTACTCTGGACCCCTCACACGAGCACATTCCAACAACAGAGGCATGGACTCAGCAGCAGCTACTCGCACACATGGAGACTAGGTTAAGGATTAAAATAGCTGAAATGTCTAGGAAAAAACACACAACCAAAACACTATAGGTGTACCTTACAAGTACACAAAATAATCTAGGCAAACAAAGGATATCATCATGGAAGTAGAATTTAAGCAAAGGAACCATCAGCTTGACAACTTGCTCTGTATACTCCACAAAACCTTCCTTTAGCTCCTTTGCATAGCAGACCTGTAAACAGGAAGGATAAGAAGTAGATAATCAAAGTTAAAAAGGACCCTTGTCAAAAGAGTGGGGGAGGAAGAGTTAACCTATTAAAGTCTGTGAATTCATTAGGACAAAAATCCATGTTACAGAATGTATTGTAGAAAACAATGCTATAAATTGTTGCTTTGGCAAAAACAATTGCCATTTCATCAGTCCCTTTGTGATAACATGCAATTTATTCACTAAGTTTGTCCTGGGTTATTCAACACCACACATAAAAACATGCTTATTTAGTAATACAGATTAAGGTGTCAGCACATTAACTTTGATATACTGTAAGGTTTAAATGAAAACAGACAAATGTAGATATGGGATTCATGCACACTGGACCATCTTCAGCTCATCATGCTGTTACAGGAACAAATATTCAAACCCACTCCAAAAAGTTAGAATGATTCTAAATGCCTTAATATGTAGGTAAATATTTTGTGATTATAATTTATACATTTGGGTCCTTAAGTATTTGGACAGTGACAATTTTCATAATTTTGCCTCTGTATCACCACTATGGATTTGAAATGAAGCAATCAAGATGTGATAATGCAATTCCTAAACAGTTAATGCAATACTTTTGTTAAACCCCTTGAAGTAAAGCTGAAAGTCTACAATTCAATCATTTGATTGCTTCATTCTGAATCCACTGCGGTAGTGTACAAAGGCAAAATTACGAAAATTGTGTCAGTGTCCAAATACTAATGGACCCAACTGTACATTGGTAATCCGGTATTTAAATCTCACAAATACATCTGCAAAATGCACAAATGTACTCCGTCCTAACATGATTAGGTACTTTCCTTGCAGCTACACTCATTGGCTATATTTGGTAAACTTACCATACCATTACTCATCATCAATTACTATAAAATACAATTACTGATTGCATCCTATCTGCTTATGGTATTCATCATGTGTAATTTGCCATTCTCCTCTTCCCCCACATACAGTAAGGTCCATAAATATCTGGATGTTGACAGTTATATTAGCTATATATCATATTATATTCGAGTTGATAAAAATAATAAATAAATATGAACTCAAAGTACAGACTTTCAACTTTAATTCAATGGTATTTATATTCCACTCAGGTGAATAGTGCAGGAATTACAGCACTTTTTATATGGGGGTTCCCCATCGTTTTAAGGGACCGAAAGTATGATTGGTAGTTTGTCCAAAAATTGGACAAATTAACACAATCATAAATTAAATTGCCATTTTTAATACTTCGTAGCAAAGCCTTTGGAGTAAATGACCGCCTGAAGTCTGGAACCAATAGACAGACAGTGCGTTTTGTCCCTGGTGATGCTCAGCCAGGCCTTTACTGCAGCCGTCTTTGGTTTCTGCTTGTGCTTGGGGCATTTTGCCTTCACCACGAAAAATGCATGCTCAGGTGACGGACCTGGCCATTGCAGAGGATTCCACTTCTTTGATTTAAAGTCTTGGGTTACCTCTGAAGTATGCTTCGGGTCATTGTCCATCTACAGTGTGAAGCACCATCCGATGAGTTTTGAAGCATTTGAAACTGAACAGATATTTTTGGTAAACTCTAATCTCTTAATCCATTTTTTTTTTTTGAAAGATAGATCCCAACATCATACAGCCACTTCTGGAAAGGGGTCAAATATGCAGATGATGCTGGAAAAGCAAAGAATGTGCAGGACCTGGAGGATTTTTTATTATTATTTTTTTTTTAAAGAACAGTGGGCAGTTTAACTGCACAGGACAAACAAGGGACTCATGAACAATTATCACAAAACTTATCACAAAACATACAGTCAGTCACTGATCATCCAAGTAACAACACAAAGTATTAAGAATCAAGCATATGCAAACTTCTGATCTGGTTCATTTGTGTCAATTCAGTTATTTTGTGTTGTGGACTATATGTAAACATCTTACGTGAAATACACTATTTTGCCAAAGGTTTTGAGATGTCTGCCTTTACATGCACATGAACTTTAAATGACATCCCATTCTTAATCTGTAGGGTTTAATATGGAGTTGGTCCACCCTTTGCAACTATAACAGCTTCAACTCTTCTGGGAAGGCTTTCCACAAGGTTTAGGAGTGTGTTTATGAGAATTTTTGACCATTCTTTTAGAAGCGCAGTTGTGAGGTCAGGCACTGATGTCGGATGAGAAGGCCTGGCTCGCAGTCTTCGCTCCAATTCATCCCAAAGGTGTTCTATCGGGTTCAGGTCAGGACTCTGTGCAGGCCAGTCAAGTTTCTCCACACCAAACTCTGTCATCCATGTCTTTATGGACCTTGCTTTGTGCATTGGTGCTCAGTCATGTTGGAAGGGAAGGGGCCATCCCCAAACTGTTCCCACAAAGTTGGGAGCATGAAATTGTCCAAAATGTCTTGGTATGCTGTAGCATTAAGCGTTCCTTTCACTGGAACTAAGGGGCCAAGCCCAACCCCTGAAAAACAACCCCACACCATAATTCCTCCTCCACCAAACTTTACACTTGGCACAATGCAGTCAGGCAAGTACCGTTCTCCTGGCAACCTCCAAACCCAGACTCGTCCATCGGATTGCCAGACAGAGAAGTGTGATTCGTCACTCCAGAGAACGCGTCTCCACTGCTCTCGAGTCCAGTGGTGGCGTGCTTTACACCACTGCATCCGACGCTTTACACTGCACCTGATGTAAGGCTTGGATCCAGCTGCTCGGCCATGGAAACCCATTCCATGAAGCTCTCTATGCACTGTTCTTGAGCTAATCTGAAGGCCAAACTAAATTTGGAGGTCTGTAGCTATTGACTCTGCAGAAAGTTGGCGACTTCTGCGCACTGTGCACCTCAGCATGCGCTGACCCCGCTCTGTGATTTTATGTGGCCTCACACTTTGTGGCCGAGTTGCTGTTGTTCCCAATTGCTTCCACTTTGTCATAATACCACTAACAGTTGACAGTGGAATATTTAGTAGTGAGGAAATTTCACGAAAGGACTTACTACACAGGTGGCAACCTATCACAGTACCACGCCTGAATTCACTGAGCTCCTGAGAGCGGCCCATTCTTTCACAAATGTTTGTAGAAGCAGTCTGCATGCCTAGGTGCTTGATTTTAGACACCTGTGGCTATGGAAGTGATTGGAACACCTGAATTCAATAATTTGGAGAGATGTCCCAAATCTTTTGGCAATATAGTGTAGCTTATTTAGGGCAGTACTAAAAAAACAAAATGCAATTTTTATGATCCTTCATTTTTTTTTTTTTTTATTAACATATTGCAGAACTTGACCCCAACTGTGTGTTTGAATGCGCACATATATTTCACCAAGTACTTCAACATAAAATTGCCTAGGCGCACACACTAAGTGTACACACCACATTCGAATGTGCTACTTTTTTGATTCTCGAAATTAAAAATGAGACTGAAGGGGAAAAGATTCGCCACCGTGGAAGAAATCCCAGAAAAGGGAAAAAAAAAAGAAAAAATGCAGGAGGGTCTAGACATGATGACAAAAGTCAGGAAATGTTTCCAGAATTGGAAGAAAGGCTGGGACACGTGTATTGCATCACAAGATTTTGAAGGGGATTAAAGGAGAAACGCTGTAAGTTTTATGGAACTTTTTTTTTTAAAAACAATTCTGAGAATTTTTGGATCCAGTACATACTATTCATTAAATACGCTCACTACAGGAGATACGATTATGGCAATCTAAAACCCAAAATTGATCAACAGGAAAAGCATCCCTTCAATTAGTACCTGTTAAAATGGATAAGGCATAAAAAGTGTTCTTGTTTAAACTGAATTTATAGACCTGTAGTTTAGTAGAATGTAATGACATTCCTTCAAATGCCCTTATAGTATATGAAACAAGTACGTTAATTTGTTAGAAGTTCAGGAAATTCATGTTTTAATAGTTGATGAACATGGGAAGTTTGCATAATTGTAAAAAAATAATAATAATAAAAAAATTCAAGGTGTGAGCATGTGTGCTAGGGTTCTCAACAAATCATAATTCAAACATACCAGCATCTGACAAGCTGTAGCTTTTTCTTCTAATCCAGCAGTCTTGATACCAAAGCTCTGTTGGTCTCCAAGATTCACAAACTCCCAACCATCATCTTCAGACATGTTCTCCATGTCCTGGGCTGAGGGTGAAACATGCATTTAGAGGAGTGAAATGACAATGTGAAAACAGTATTCAGTATTAAGCTTGCATGATAATGCTTTTTCCCTGCTTGCATTCTCCATTTAAAAAAAAAAAAAAAAATTTGGTCACCTGCCAATTGTCATGTACCAGCCAGCTCTCAAAGGACAGGGGAAAATGAATGCAATTCCTCCCATGCTGAGAGCACTGTGTTAAGTCTAACCATGGTGGATTTAAAAGTGATTCTACAGTGATTCTATTGCACATTAAACAAAAAACATAAATTTTCAAGACTTTCACAAATTGGTTGTCTAATGGCCGCAATCAGCCTGTCATCTTTTTAGGTAAAAATCTTTTTGACTTTTTCCCCCTCTTTTTACCATTTAATAAATGTAGTTAACTGATGTTAACTTTATACTTGCCTGTCAGCTAAGTCAAACTTTCAATAACAGATTTTTATTAGTTTTTTTTTTTTTTTTTTAAATAAATTTATTTAATGAGCCCAAAATATTCTGCATTTACCTTCACAGGAAGCGTCAGGACTTGCACGAGTTTAGTCAAGAACATGCGAGATAGGCAGAAGAAGGTATCGGTTAATATTGAAGAGTTCTAAATGCCTGAACAAATCATTCAAGATTAATGTCAATTGGCCCCTCACCTGCTTTACTGGGGAGAAAGACTGCTCTTTTGACATTTGAGTGACTAGCCTACTCCGACATTAAACTGAGGCGCTCCTACACAAAATGCATAATGGCTGGCAAGGTCTGTTAATACAATATATTTGGAGGAAACATCTCTGGATATTGTGGCAGAGTAAGATCATGCAGGGACGATAAAACTTATATCGTGCAAGACTAGGTACCATCACAAAAACATTTTTCCAGCTATTAGGTTGTCAAGACAGAGGAGAAAATATATTAGACAAAATCAATTTCAGTTTTGTCCAATTAGACAAAGTCCTTTTCCACTGTTCACTGGAGCAAAGGGGTCTAGCCCAATCTTGTTCCAGCATGACAATGCTGCGCTGCACAAAGCAAGCTCGGTAAAGATGGCTTGCCAAGGTCAATGCGAAAGAATATGACTGTCCTGCACAGAACCCAGACCTCAGTCCCACTGAACACCTTTGGGATCCACTGGAATGCCAACTGGGGACCAGGTTGTGATTGTCAGGTGTCCACAAACATTTGGCCATATAACGTATATGCACACATACAGTCACCCCCAAAAGTATTGAAACAGCAAGTCCAATTATTTGTTTTTGCTATACACTGAAGACCTCTGGGTTTGAGATCAAAAGATGAATGAGACAATAGGTCAGAATTTCAGCTTTCACTTCCTTATATGCACATCTAGATGTGTTAATCACCGTAGAACATGCCACCTTTGATGGCAGACCACCCTATTTTGGTGAGCAAAATAGGCCTTGCTGTTCCAATACTTTCACAAGGGACATATACTGATTAGACAAAACATTAAAATCCCTCAATTTTCAAAGGCTCAAAAGTAATTGGATAATTGACTAAAGCAGTTTCATGGCCAAGTGTGGCCTAATATTGTGTAGGTCCACCTTGTGCTGCCAAAACAGCTCTGAGCGGTCGATGAACAGACTGCACAAGGCCTCTGAAGGGGTGCTTTGGTATCTGGCACTAAGACGTTAAGAGCAGAGCCTTTAAGTCCTGTAAGTTGCGAAGTTGGCTTCCATGGATTGGACTTGCTTGTCAAGCACATCCCACAGATGCTTGATGGGCTTGAGATCTGGGGAATCTGGAGGCCAAGGCAACACCTTGAACCCTGTCATGTTCCTCAAACCATTTCTGAACAATTATTTTTGCAGTGTGGCAGGGTGCATTATCCTGCTGAAAGAGACCACTGCCTTTAAGGAATACCACTGTTCCTTGGTTTGCAACAATGCTTAGGTAGGTGGTACGTGTAAAAGTAACATCCACATGAATGCCAGGAGCCAAGGTTTCCCAGCAGAACATTGCCCAGAGCATCACACCGACTCTGCTGGCTTGCCTTCTTCCTATAGTGCATCCTGGTACCATCTCTTACCCAGGTATGCGATGCACACGCACCCGACTGCCCACATGATGCAAAAGCAAAAGAATGTAATAAAGCTTTGACCCATACGTAGACATTTTAGAAACAGCAAATTAATTATATTTCATATCAAATTATGCAGCACCATAATAACTGCAAACAGGCTACTTAGGCATGAAAAGCATTAAAACATGAGTTTATTAATTGTGTAGACTAGTTAATTAGTCTGTATTTATGTATTGATATTTATTGCGCCAATTAATTATACAGTCTACAGTTTGTTTAATCCCCTCTCCAAATGAACTAGTAAATCATTATGTAGTGGTATTAAATGTGGGTAATTACAGGCTGCAAAAAGCTGTGAAATTTCACACATTGACAGATCTATTCTTAAGCTATATAGTGGTACAAATGGGCTAGAGAATGATGCACTGACTATGGCACAATGAGGTTTTCAATATTGTTAGAAGACCACACCAACCTAACAATAAGGTGAGAAGGTGTTTTTAAACAGCACAAAGATTTCCTATTCATGATGACTGGCTAATGTGCCAGTTTAAATTTCCAAGAGCCATTCTCTTGGAATTACGTGCTGCAGTGGTCCCAGGTTTAGAGAGACCAACATGCAATACCTGTTCACTTACAGGGCTTAACTGGGAATATCCCAGCCATCCTTAAGCTCCATCATGTCAGTCGTATTGGTTGGCATAATTGAACTGTACTTTGGTGCATAAACATGACAACATCAAAGCACAATGTGCAGCAATATCTGGTTTCCCACATGTAATCTGAGCAAATTACTGCACTTATGAGATAAGGGCACCTAGCCAGAATTTTGTTAATAGAAAGTAAATCAATTCTATAAACGAACAAGTCATTTTTATTCCCAAGCCCACATAGCGCAGAGGAGAGACACTACAATGACACATGCAGGTTCAGACTGCACCATTGGCCTGCTTAAAGGTTGCATTGCGATGACACTGTCTGTAAGTGTCAGGTGGGAGACCGTAATACCAACCAGAAAAACACTGCTGGATTATGAGGGCATGTGCTGTGCTGCACAAAACTGCATACCAGAATGGGCTCCCTCTTCACATCTCCCCTAACCAACAACCCAATTAACCAATTTACATCACTACCCACCTGACAAGTGTAACCTCACTCAGAAATGGACACCCCCAATTAAATATGTATGAGGTAATTTGCATTACATATTTATGGAGATTTGCAGGTGGTAGCCTGCACATATATTCAAAAAGATTAATTTATAAAGTGGAAATTGTGTGCAGGTGTGTGTAGGCAAGGTTGTATAAATTATTCTTTTTGTGCGCACACAATTTCTAGGTTTTTGTATGTATGCACACTTTCACTCTAGAATCCATGCAAAGTTTTATACATGAGGTGTCTTTCCATTGCTCTATGGACCAGTTCCAATACTCAGGTGCCCACTGTTGGCACTTTTGACAGTGGACAAGGTTTAGCATGGGGACTCTGACCGGTCTGCATCTATGCAGACCGGTCAGATTCTCAGAGCAATGTGCTTCATATGGGGCTACTATGATAATCATCAAAATTTTCTGTGACTTGTGCAACAGCAGCCATTCTGTCAGTTCAGACCAGACAGGATAGCCTTCATTGCCCTCATGCATCAATGAGGCTTGGATGCCCAACACCCTGTTGCTGGTTCGTCCTTCCTCAGACCACTGTCAGTAGGTACTCAACACTGCTGACTGGGAGCACCCCAAAAGCCTTGCCATTCTGGAGATGCTCTGACCCAGTCGTCTGGCCATAATGATTTGGCCCTTGTCAAAGTCGCTCAGGTCTTCACGCCACCCCATTTCTCAAACATCCATGGTTCACCGACTGTTCCCTTACTGCCTAATATATCCCAGACCTTGGCACGTGCTGTTACGAGATAATCAACATTATGTTTATGAGTGGTCATAATGTTTTTGCTCATCAGGTTGTGTACACACACACACACACACACACACACACACACACACACCAGATACTCATATGAGCACTGCCTCTTTTCACATACTAGCTGGCAGCAGCAGAGGTAGTGGCATACAGAGCACAAAGTTTATGAGTGGAAACCTAATTGCCTCAGAATAGTCGTTTCCCGTTTCATTTGGCCTGAACAAATAATACTGAAATGGCCCGTAATGCACCATTGCTAAACATTTTTCACATTGTCCAGGATTTACAGCAAATCCATAGCACAAGTATTTCATTGTTCAGTGCACGTGAACACATTGTTTAAACTGTTTCAGTGTTAAGTGTTTCAATTCATTTTGGTGGGATGAGGAAATATACAAAACAAAATCATGACTGTTTTCCTGATCTGTACAGTTAGCACTCGTGCATTTCAGGTTGATTTCAGACAGCAGTAGTATCAGTGATGACAAAGTTGTTATTGAGCCTAATCATCTACTGCAATTTAATATTTACACATCTTTCCACATTCACCTTTAGCAGCAATTACAGCTTAGAGTCTTGGGTAAGTCTGGATTTGGGGAGACCTGAAGCCACTCCTGCATTGCCTATGTGCTTTGCATCATTGCTGTCTGAGATCAAGAGTCAAGTCAAGAGAAGTTTGTCATTTCAGCCATATACAAGTACATAGTGAAACGAAACAACGTTTCTCCAGGACCAAGGTGCTACATAAGACGACACAGAACAACACAGAACTACAGGGACTACATAAATTAAACATAAAGTGCACAAGTGCAAACGTGCGGACGCACAAGACAGAACAAGACAGTACAATGACTACAACGCCTACCAGTACGCAGTTCTGTTTGAAAGTGACCAAGTGACAGTAGTGCAAATAATACAGAGTTTGATATAAATAGCTGAAGTAGTGTAAACATAATGGTATTGTATTATGTGTAAACATAATAGTAGCAGCAGCATAAAACGTGCAAAAAACATGTGTAAAACATGTGCATGGAGGATGTTCAGTAGTGTGTGTGTGTATATATGTATGTGTGTGTGTGTGTGTGTGTGTGTGTTCCTTCCTTCAGTCCAGGTATTGAGGAGTGTGTGTGCGTTCTTCCTTCAGTCCAGTTCTAGGTATTGAGGAGTCTGATAGAATGAGGGAAGAAACTATTGCACAGTCTGGACAGCTCAGGATGCTCTCGATAGTCCCTCTGTAGAACAGGGTGAGGATGGGGGGTGGGAGATGTGCTTTCCTCAGCCCTGTGGGGCCCCAGTGCTCAGTGTAGTGGTGCTGGAGATGCTGTTCCCGATCCGGACTGACTGAGGTCTCCCAGTCAGGAAGTCCAGGATCCAGTTACAGAGGGAGGTGTTCAGACCCAGCAGGTTCAGCTTTCCAATCAGGTGCTGAGGAATGATTGTATTGAATGCTGAACTGAAGTCTATGAACAGCATTCTAACATAAGTGTCTTTATTGTCCAGGTGGGTGAGGGCCAGATGGAGGGCGGTGGTGATGGCGTCATCTGTTGAGCAGTTGGGGCAGTAAGCGAATTGCAGGGGGTCCAGAGAGGGAGGCAGCAGGGTCTTGATGTGCCTCATGACGAGCCTCTCGAAGCACTTCATGATGATGGATGTGAGTGCAACGGGACGGTAGTCATTGAGGCAGGACACTGAAGACTTCTTTGGCATGGGGACGATGGTGGTGGCCTTGAAGCAGGTCGGAACAACGGTGCTGCACAGGGAGGTGTTGAAGATGTCCGTGAAAACATCTGCCAACTGGTCTGCACATCCCCTGAGCACCCTGCCAGGAATGTTGTCTGGTCCAGCAGCCTTCCGTGGTTTGACCCTGTGTAGAGTCTTCCTCACGTCGGCCGTGGTTAGACACCTGGTCATTAGGAGAAGGGGTGGTCTTCCTCGCTATCACGCCATTCTGTGCCTCGAACCGAGCGTAGAAGTCGTTCAGCGCATCTGGGAGGGAGGAATCACTGTCACAGGCAGATGGTGGTGTCCTGTAGTTGGTGATGTTCTGGATGCCCTGCCACATGCGCCGCGTGTCTCTGCTGGCCTTGAAGTGGCTGTGGATTCTCTGAGCATGTGCGCGCTTTGCCTCTCTGATGGCCCGGGACAGTTTGGCCCTCGCTGTTCTTAGGGCCATCTTGTCGCCTGCTCTGAAGGCAGAGTCTCGGGTCCTCAGTAGCGCACGCACCTCTGCAGTCATCCACGGCTTCTGGTTGGAGCGTGAGGTGATGGTCTTGGAGACGGTGACGTCATCAATGCACTTGCTGATATAGCAGGTCACTGATGTCGCGTATTCCTCCAAGTCGGTGAAGTCGCCGTCAGTTGCCGCTTCCCTGAACATGTGCCAGTCAGTGTGTTCAAAACAGTCCTGAAGAGCAGAGATGGCTCCTGCTGGCCAGGTTTTCACCTGCTTCAGAACCGGTTTGGAGCGTCTGACTAGC
>CM041000.1:4916192-4974105 GCA_022985145.1 Pangasius djambal | reverse complement strand
TATATATATACACACACACACACACACACACACACTCATTCACACCTAGGGGTAATTTAGAGTAGCTAATCAAATTACCACTATGTTAGAGGAAAGAAACAGGGACACAGAATAGCTGATCTGAGTATTCCACTTTGGCTTTTATGCATAAATAACTTTTTCTATTATTTTTTTATAAATAAATAACTTTTTCATTTAATGACTAATTTTTTTAAATTAAATAATAAAACCAAAAATGCAAAAAAAAATGTTTTTCTTCCGTCAGTTTTGTAATTTAAGCAGAAGCATAAGTATTTTTAAGTATTTTTAAAACAAAATTATTTTCACCTGGACACTGACTGGAATAGATACAGTTTTTAGTATGGGTTAACTGAAAAATTCTATTTGTGGAAGACAAATTCCAGGGATACGTCCAAGTTCTGTGAAAATGAAATTGCGTCAACAGAAACATGGAAAAACTAATTCTCTGGCTAAAATGCTTGGAAAATTCTGATGAATATTTTGCCCACATTGTCGATGTGTATGGTATACAGACCCAAGTTTATCTGCAAACTATTGTTGTGGTAATGTGTTATACTGTATATTATTTAACATTGTTTTCATATTTCCTTTGCATTTGTGCTTTTGTGTCATGCCTCTTATCATTGTCATTCTGGTAAATAGTTTCGCATAAAAAATTCATTCATCCATTCATCTTTAGTAAGCGGGTTGTGGTGGATCAGGAGCCTATCCCGGACACACACAAGGATACATTCTGCATGGGATGCTAGTCCATTGCAGGGCACCTAATACACACAAATTCACACACTCATTCATCCCTAGGAACAATTTAGCCCCTTCAGACCTGATTTTCTTCTAGGCACAAGAAAATATTAATCTGTGCTTTCTTATACTTAAACCTTTGATAAAAAAAAAGAAAAAGGTTTAGAAAAAAAAAATTCAACAGTTGTAAACTATCATTACTATCATCAACTATCATTATCAGCTGTAAATCTATCAGTTGGATTTATGTTTTCTTTTGCTTTTCTCAGCTAATTCTATGTAATAACTATACATAAACATACAGGTAAAACTACATATTAAAAGAGTTTTTTTGTCCCTGTGCAGAAAGGTCTCTTTTAGCCTCTTTTTTGTCATCATAATATAAAATTCTTTTTTCTTGAGTAATATGTTCTGTTGTTTTTCTTAATTCATACTCTGCAAACTAACACTCCATAAAAACTTTGCAAGCAAATATGTTAAAACGACAGTAGGAAGAGTATAAAAACAGTTGAACAACATAAAAACCACATAAAACAACACAACTGTGGACTTTTTGTATGAAGTGAAGTGAGCACTTATTACTGAGAATACAGTTCAGGCAAAAGGTTTATATACAACTCAGCAAAAGATATTCAGTGGTGTCAGTTTTTCGCAACATTTCATGTTACTGTACATTTCTTTTGCCAAGCCAATTAAGCATCTACTTTGTTTACATCAGAGGTAATTTGAAAACAATTACAGACAGATTTATTTAAGCTTTAATTCACTATATCAGAAATTAAAGTGGGTTAAAAGTTCACATACACCAATCTGTCTCTTTAAACAGTATGTAATATTCCAGAAATTGGTGTAATGACATTTAGAAGCTTCTAATTTGCTAATTGTCATAATTAGGAATTAATTGGGAGTGTACCTATGGCTGTAAAAAGGTCTACGTTTAGAGACAGTGCCTTTCATGTACTGTCCATTATAATGGATGCAGGGTCTAAAGGGGTTAGAGTGGCCAATCCACATACCACAATGTGTTGGAAACCCAAATGAACACAGGCAGAGCATGCAAAACTCCACACAGACACTAACCCAAGCTGTTACACTGAACCAGGGACCATGGAGTTGTGAGAAGTGTTCATGTAGTTTCAACTTTGCCTACTCATACATGATGAGAAACAAAATTATCCATAGTCCTTATAATCTAAACAAATCATTGTATTCCACATTCCGTATTTTACCTTTAGCAATAACCTTGAATAACCTAAATAACCTTGATTTCTTTGCCATGTGTCATGCCTTATTGCCACTTTGGTCAGACAGTGAAAACTATGTAAAATGTCAGTTTAAAAAAAAAAACTAATGCACATACTAACTAATTATATTTTAAAAGAAATAGGTTCACTTTATTATTGGCACTAGAATACAATACCCATCTGTCTTACTTAAATTATTTAAAGTTAAAGAATTCAGCCTTTGCTAGTTGGTGGGGATACCTGTGCTTGCTCATGTTCCTCACAAAGCCATTTAGACTGAAATAACAGGAATAACATGTTTAGGAATAATGTGAGAGTCACCTACCTTTATAGGAACAGTATGTATCGCAAATATTTTAACAACTTTTCCAGAAACATCTCAGATGTTGAGGGAATACTTTTTGTTTGTTTTGTTTTGTTGTCATGTAGACAAATTTCCTACCCCTATGTCCAGTTTTACCCAAACCACACCCACCAGACAGGTGAAAGGAAGGAGTATAAAGATCTATGTACCTGATTTGGTGATGCAGAATCTCTGATGCATCTGCAGGACACAGACAAGAGGACTGGAGAGCAGGAGGACAGCTGCTGAAATTTAATAAAATAGAAAAAAATGGGACTGGGAGTGAGTTAACTATAGCAGATTTTTCTTTCCTACATTAACTACATTTTGTTTACCTTCTTATAGTTAAACTCTTAAAGGGCCTCTTACAGGGTTCTTTAAATGTTTATTGGATAATTAAGGGTTCTTATTTTCCAAAAAGGGTCTAGTAGGAGCCCTTTATGATACTTTATGATAACCCCTTACGATAAATTTATGAAATGTTAAGGGTTCCCCAGAGAGACAACTTAAGGACTCTTAAGAGGAACCTTAAGAGTGTATAATATACTTCTATAATATAATATATATTTATTCTGTTATTTTTTTTTTTTTTACACAGAGGGGGAATGACAAATACAAGGTGGCTGCTGACACTGACAAAAGGGATAATAAAGACAAGAACAGGGACGATCTGAAGAAAGAACTGGATCTGGTAAGACTTGTGTATGTTACCACCAACATATTTTACATGATTTGCATGTTTTGTTTTGTTTTTGTTTGTTTGTTTGTTTTGTTTTGTTTTTAATTGATTTCATATTTAAGGTGTACTGCTCATTTGCAGAATGATCACAGGCTGACTTTGGATGAACTCCACCGGAAATATGGCACTGATCTTAACAGGGTATGCAGAACAAAAAAAACACTGTACATATCATTAGGTATACATATATTATTAAGGAAGATCAGCACAGCAAAAAGAAATTTTACACAAAACTCTAACATTACTTTGTCATGTATTATTTTAAGGGTTTGTCCAGTTCCCGTGCAAAGGAGATCCTAGAACGTGATGGACCTAATGCTCTGACACCTCCTCCTACAACCCCAGAATGGATCAAGTTCTGCAAACAGCTCTTTGGTGGATTCTGTACATTATTGTGGATTGGAGCTTTTCTTTGTTTTTTGGCTTTTACTGTTCAGATTACTACAGAGAATGAACCAACAAATGATAATGTAAGACACTTTGTTTCTTTCATTTCAAATATTAGAGAATTTTTACATTGTGTATGGTGTAGTCACTATATGTAACATAAATCTTGTAATAACTTTTGCTATTTTTCTTCAGTTGTACCTGGGTATTGTTCTGGCTGCAGTGGTGTTGATCACTGGATGTTTTTCATATTACCAAGAGGCTAAAAGCTCAAAAATTATGGATTCCTTCAAGAATCTTGTGCCACAGGTATTCAAATAGAGATATAAAATATTATTGGAAATGATTTCTGACATAATTTAATTTCATATATATTACATAGCAAGCACTAGTAGTTCGTGATGGTGAAAAGAAGGATATCAACGCTGAGGATGTGGTCGTTGGTGACCTGGTAGAGATCAAGGGTGGAGATCGAATCCCTGCTGATCTGCGTATCATCACTGCACATGGATGCAAGGTAAAATTCTCAACAGCCCAGGAAATTAGCAAAATAACAAATGCTTCAGTAAGTAGCTAATTATTGTGAATAAAGATTCACATTTTCATTGTACTTCACTTATCTAAATGTTTGAATGTATACTTTGTATAATTTGAATCTTTCTTTAGAGTTACATACTGCATTTCTCCAAAATTTTTGTGAAAAGAAAAAGTTTTTGTGAACTTTCTAAACAAGTGGCTAGCAACCAGTGGTTTGCATGGCCGTTAGGTCAGGGAGAGCCAAAGATAACAAGTTTGAGTTTTAATGGGTGCATCTAGGCTTTTTGAAAGGACTGGTCATAAGGAGATATTTGGATTCAGATTCAGAAAATAAAACTGACTCTAAATTCAATAAGCTCATGGTCTGCGGTTGCCACGAGCAGCTTCGTACTCAGGACTCCATCAGTGGACAGTGGATAGATTTTAACCAACCGGACTTCTTGCGGAAACTGTGATGAATTTATTGGTTGCACAATTGCACTATTTGTCCTTATAGTACACAATAATAGAAGGGATTTATTTATAATCGCACTATCCGTTGCACCCAGATAAGGATGGGTTCCCTTTTGAGCCTGGTTCCTCTCAAGGTTTCTTCCTCACATCATCTCAGGGAGTTTTTCCTTGCCACCGTCGCCACTGGCTTGCTCATTAGGGTTAAATTCACAGTGATAAATTCAAATATTTACAATATATTTTTTGTGAATCCATTTATTTCTGTAAAGCTGCTTTGTGACAATGTCCATTGTTAAAAGCGCTATACAAATAAAAGTGAATTGAATTGAATTGAATTAAAACTGAAACACTGTCCAAACTAGAGGTGCATGTAAGGTCAAACTGATGGGCATGAGTGTGTCTCTGTGGCATCATCAGGAGATTGCAAGTTTGAATCCCGATGATGCCACAGCCATCTGTGGCCAGGAGTCAAGAGAGGGTTTAAGCTTTCCGCTATGCCCTTTGGGAGCCTGATTATCACATTTCTAAGTGATGGTATATTGTGTATATGAAGAAATCTATGATAAATATATTGATATTTATGAATTAATATTTATTTGTGAACTTTTTAAACAAGTGAGAAATTTTCTTAGGTGGACAACTCCTCCCTTACCGGAGAATCTGAACCTCAACCTCGTACTCCTGAATTCTCCCATGATAATCCACTGGAGACAAAGAATATTGTGTTCTTTTCAACAAACTGTGTTGAAGGTAACAAAAAGAAATGATCTCATAAATTAATAAGATTATATATAGAAAGCTGTTCAATGAAATGATTGACCATTCAAGATATAAAATAACAAACACAGCTACTAAAATGACAGGGCCTACAGAATCAATCCTCATACATGATATAAAGCTATATGCATAAAACTACTTTTCATCTCGTGGTTTCTTCCTCGTGTAGTCTTAGGGAGTCCTTCCTTGCCACTGTTACTGTTGACTTGCTTATTAAGGAGTCTACACTACACTACTAAACTAATAAAATTTAATAGCAATGAATTTATTCCACTGGTTACCAATGAAAAGGAAACTGAGATTAATCACAATTCTTTTTAAGGTTCTGCCACAGGTATTGTCATTAACACTGGTGATCACACTGTGATGGGTCGAATTGCTACCCTGGCCTCAAGCCTCGAGGTGGGAAAGACCCCAATTGCCATAGAGATAGAGCACTTTATTCACATTATCACTACTGTGGCTGTGTTTCTGGGTGTCACATTTTGCACCCTGTCTCTCATTCTTGGATATGGCTGGTTGGAAGCTGTCATCTTTCTTATTGGAATCATTGTTGCCAATGTGCCTGAGGGTCTGCTTGCTACAGTAACTGTAAGTCTTTCACTATTATGTTCAAAGTTATATGAATAAATATTGTAACTAAATATTGATATAGCATTTATCAAAAATATTATTAGTCAGTTCTTGCACATTGCAGGTGTGTTTGACTTTAACTGCCAAACGTATGGCAAAGAAGAACTGTTTGGTGAAAAATCTTGAAGCAGTAGAGACACTTGGCTCTACCTCCACCATCTGCTCAGACAAGACTGGAACTCTGACCCAAAACCGTATGACTGTGGCACATATGTGGTTTGACAACCAGATTCATGAAGCAGATACCACAGAGGACCAAAGTGGAACCTCTTTTGACAGAAGCTCACCCACTTGGTCTGCCCTTGCTCGTGTAGCTGGCCTGTGCAACCGTGCAGTCTTCCTTGCAGACCAAGCCAATGTTCCTATCCTTAAGGTGGGAATTATTATTTTTTAATTTTTTAGACTAGCGGTATTAACAACCATTTGTTTGCTGTGGCTGCAGTAATCAAAAGTGAACTAATATTTCATTAATGAGCACAGCAAAAAAAAAAACATAATAATTTTAATTTATATAGTACCTTTCTCAAACTTAAGGTCCAAAAATAAGCAAGTAACAAATATGAGATAAAAAATACAAATATCTCATAAAACAAGAAATGATGGAGATGAGAGCAGTTGGATAATGGTATATTGACAGAGACAGTGTATAGAAGGAGTGGAACTGCTTATTTACTGATGAGAAACTGCTGGCATTGATAAAAAGAGGTTTTGAGCTGTGTTTTGAAGGGAAGGGAGATGAGGCTTCTGTTAATTTTTAATTAATTAATTAATTAATTAATTAATTAATTAATTAATTAATGTGTGCCGTGACAACATGGTAGATTTCTTCAGTAAGTCTAAAACACAGAATGGAGTAGTGCAATCATAGCAGAAAGAAAAGGTGAGTTTCAGAAAGTGTAATTGATGGGCATGAGTGTGTCTCCTGACCATGGATGATCGTGGCATTGTCAGGAGATTGCAAGTTCGATTCCTGATGATGCCACAGTCATCTGTGGCCGGGAGTCAAGAAAGGGTGAAAGTGTTCTGTTGTGGCCCTTGGGAGCCCGATTATCACATTTCTAAGTTATAGTATATGTGTATTATAAGAAACCTTTGGTAAATACTGTATATTAATATATGTATTGGAACTGTCAGTACTTGTAACTGAATACTATTGTGTACCCTTCCAGAGAAATACCGCAGGAGATGCATCAGAGTCTGCCCTCCTGAAGTGTATTGAGCTCTGCTGTGGTTCAGTGAAGGATCTAAGAGCCAAATACACAAAAGTGGCTGAGATCCCTTTCAATTCCACCAACAAATATCAGGTACCTTTGTTTTGTTTGCTTGTATGTTTGCATAGTTGGTTTGTTGTTTGATAGTCCTAACAACATCTGATTTGTGTTTTGCTAGCTTTCTGTCCACAAGAACTCAAACGCCTCAGAAACCAAGCACCTGCTTTTAATGAAAGGTGCACCTGAGAGGATCCTGGACCGGTGCTCAACTATTATGGTTCAAGGAAAAGAGCAACCCCTTGATGATGAAATGAAGGATGCTTTCCAGAATGCATATATGAAACTAGGAGGTCTTGGAGAAAGAGTTCTAGGTATGTTTTATTAACAAATTTATGTAGACATGACCCTGTATGATAGGCCTACCAAATCTAATGTAGAACTACATTAATTACAACTGAAGGTCTAAATTCAGGTGATTCCATGGATTCCATATTTATGACTAAATATCAGTTGCAGAAATCAGTCAGATAATTCCACATCATGGAATTTTACTAATTCAGTCCATGAAAAATATAACATTTTACACTCCATCTTGCAGGATTCTGCCAATTCAATCTCCCTGATGATCAGTTCCCTGGGGGCTTTACATTTGACACAGAGACTGTGAACTTCCCCACTGAGAATCTGTGCTTTCTTGGCCTCATGTCAATGATTGATCCTCCCCGTGCTGCTGTACCTGATGCTGTAGCTAAGTGCAGGAGTGCTGGAATCAAGGTAAGCTCTTCAGATCATGCAAATATTCTGTTCAGGAAAATGTAAAAATGTAATTACATGATCATTGTCACATATTTAAATATTTACCTTTCCAGGTTATCATGGTTACAGGAGATCATCCAATTACAGCTAAAGCCATTGCTAAGGGTGTGGGTATCATCTCTGAAGGCAATGAAACTGTGGAAGACATTGCTGCTCGTCTGAACATTTCCACTGGAGAGGTCAACCTCAGGTGAAGTGGAACCTTTTTTATTATTTTAAAAGTTAATAACCAAGGTTGTTTAGATAGATTTACTCAATTTCAAACTTCTATTTAGAGAGGCAAAGGCCTGTGTTGTTCACGGTGGGGAGTTGAAGGACATGACACCAGAGCAGTTGGATGACATCCTTAAATATCACACTGAGATTGTGTTTGCCAGAACGTCTCCTCAGCAAAAACTCATCATTGTGGAAGGCTGTCAGCGACAGGTACAATTATCCACAATTTGTGATATGATCTATAAGTTTGGAGTGTTTGGTTTGGTTTTGAAGTTTAAGAATCACATTTTAAATTTGTCATTATATGTACATTCCTACATTGCTTAGGGCATGTAATATTAAAATGTTTGAGACAAGGCAGCATCGAAATTTCATGTGGGAATACATGTTATTCTCTCAATAGGGTGCCATTGTGGCTGTGACTGGTGATGGTGTTAATGATTCTCCTGCTCTGAAGAAGGCTGACATTGGAGTAGCAATGGGTATTGCTGGATCTGATGTCTCCAAACAGGCTGCTGATATGATTCTCCTGGATGACAACTTTGCTTCTATTGTTACTGGAGTGGAGGAAGGTACAAGGTGCCACTGAAATTTAATTTCCACATTCGTCTGCACATTTCAGCTCTTCTAATTCAAGTATAATTATCTTACCAGGCCGACTGATCTTTGACAACTTGAAGAAATCCATTGCATACACGTTGACAAGTAAAATCCCTGAGATGTCACCTTTCCTCTTCTTTGTTATTGCGGGCATTCCTCTCGCTCTGGGCACGGTCACTATTTTATGTATTGATCTAGGAACTGATATGGTAAGTCTTCAACAACAAACCATCATAACACAATTTTAAGTTACAGCTGGTGTAATTCTGATGTAACCTTTTCCAGGTGCCTGCTATTTCTTTGGCCTATGAGGCTGCTGAGAGTGATATTATGAAGAGGCAACCCAGAAATGCCAAAACAGACAAATTGGTGAATGAGAGGCTCATCAGTATGGCTTATGGTCAGATTGGTAAGAATGTATTTATTACACAATATATGATCTTTAGAAAACTGTAGAACTTTTTTGAAAAAAATTCTATTTTCTTCATCTCTTTCTCCTCTTTTCTAGGAATGATGCAGGCAGCAGCAGGGTTCTTTACCTACTTTGTCGTCCTTGCTGAGAATGGATTCATGCCACTATCTCTGATAGGACTGCGTATCAACTGGGACAGTAAAGATTACAATGACATGGAGGATGACTATGGCCAGCAATGGGTATATATTACAAAGATATGTGAATAAAAAACAAAACATTAATTGTTTCTAATTCACACTATATCTAATAATTAATTGTTTCTAATTCACATTATATCTATATGCTGCAGACATATGAGAGCAGAAAAATTCTGGAGTACACATGCCACACTGCATTCTTTGTCAGTATTGTTGTAGTGCAGGTGGCAGACTTGATCATCTGTAAGACCAGGGTTAATTCCATTGTGCAGCAGGGCATGAGGTACGTAAATAAATTACTCACTTTTCCAAAACAAAACCCTAGGACATACAATCAGAGAAAATGTGTATTTTCTTCCCCCAAGGAAGAACAAAGTCCTCATCTTTGGTATTTTTGAGGAGACAGCACTTGCAGCCTTCTTATCCTACTGTCCAGGAATGGATGTTGCTCTTAGAATGTATCCACTGAAGTAAGTTGTTGAAAAAGTCTTCACTAGCATCCTTGCCCCCAGATTAAAAAAGAACAGTACAAAATTTCTGTTTGATTCTCTATGTTGATGTTTTGAGTTCTGGACAAAAGGTCCACAGCTGACAACTCCACAGTGTATTCACATCATATATCTTGTAACAAAGGTATAACAAATCACTACATTGCATTATTATGTACTGCTACTGGATGTTGTGACCACTGAATGATATGCTTAGGTTACAAGCTTAATCTGCCCAAAGATAAAAACACACTATTTTTTAATTTATACTTTTACCTTCACAGACCATGGTGGTTGTTATGCGCTTTACCATATTCACTCCTCATTTTCTTCTATGATGAAGCAAGAAGATACCTTCTCAGACGAAATCCAGGAGGTATGTTGTATATCATATTTTTGTGGGTATTTTGCTTGCCTCAACAAAATTATAGCTTACCAAAGTAATGATAAGAGTATAATTAGTGGTGTTTATTGACATGAAGGGTCTTTGTTTTGATATGTGTTGCTCATGTGCAAGCCAAATCAAGCAGTTATCACTCACCTAATAGAGTAGCAAGGTGCTCAACGATGCTATGTGAGTGGATTTATAATGCTGGTGTATTGATTTTGGCATTAGTCAATTTTTATGCCTCCTCCACCAATTGGCAGAGGCCTTTTTTTTAAAGGATATCCATCTGTGCTTCTATCGGAGATTTTCGTTAGTACAATATCTCAGGAATGAGTGGCTGAATGTTGGATTTATATGTAATTATTATTATAAACAACAGATGAACTGATTAGATTTTGGAACTGGAAAGGTTACAGCAAGGTCAAATGTCTGAAATAGCTTCTTCATTAGCTTCCTTACATTTTGAAGTACGCACTCACTGTCCACTTTATTAGGAATGCCTGTACATCTGCATATTAATGCAGTTATCTAATCAGCCAATCACATGGCAGCAGCGCAATGCAAAAAAATCATGCAGATACAGTGACAGTTCTATGGCTGGAAATGCCTTGTTGATAAAAGCGGACAAAGGAGAATAACCAGATTGGTTCAAGTCCAGGACATAGTAACTCATATAATCATCCTTTGTAATTGTGGTGAGCAGAAAAGCATGTCAGCATGGGTGAGTCTGTGCAACTGATAGCCTCAGATTCTTGTTCTTGGATGACAGGAGTGGAACCTGATGTGGCCTTCTGCTGGCCTTCTGCTGTTGTAGCCCATCCACCTCAAGGGTTGATGTAAAGAGTGCTTATTTAAGTTACTTAAAACTTAGAAGAACTCAAACCAGTCTGGTCATTCTCCATGTAGACCCAACGCACACAGGATGTTTTTTGTTTTTTGCACCATTCTGTGTAAATTCTAGAGAGTGTTGTGTGTGAAAATCCCAGGAATCTGCAGTTTCTGAAATACTCAAATCAGCCCATCTGGTACCAAAAACCATGCCACAGTTAAATTCACAGAGATCACACTTTTCCCTATGTGTGCTGCTGCCACATGATTGGCTGATTAAATAACTAGCAGGTGTACAGGTGGTCCTGTTAAAGTGACCAGTGAGTGTATTTGAAGAGTATTTCTGCCATACAAATTAGTAACAAGAAGAGTTCTACTTGTTTTTTATTGTCTGCACTGATGTGGGTGGAGTGGCACAACTGAGGGTCTGCCAACTCATTTTCAAACCCAATCTGTTTCACAATTCTGCCAGCATTATTATTGTTTCTTGGGACTGCCAGTCAACCCCCATCAGTGCTCATTGCACTGAGTCATTAGAGCCACTCTTTTTTTTAACAGGAATGGGTAGAGTTGATATGATTGTATATCACTTATCACATCTTTTGATAATGTATTAATTCTAACCCAACCTCTTTTTAATAACACTCTTCACCACAAGTGGTAATGAAAATGCAGAGAATATTTTTGCCACACCCTCATTTGTCAATGCTTAAGCTTTTGTCTTATGTGTTATTTGTGAGCTTGTGTTATGCCCTCAGACAGTTGTTTGGTAATAGTACAGTTCGTACAAATCATACAATTTAGGTCAGGGATCCAAATTTCAGGCATGGACGGTCAGTACATTTTGGTATTTTCCTGATTTACTTGACTAACTGACAGGTATGATAGGTGTGTTAAAGCACCAAATCACCACACTGTGCTGGACTCGTATACTGAGCAAAGTTTCATATTGTAATATGAATCATCTTCCATACTTCTGATTTTGGATGGAATGTTATACATGTTATTCATATACAAGTGTATGATTTGCTATTTTCATCACATTATAAAAATGCTATTTCTCTTCTTAGGCTGGGTGGAAAGGGAGACCTATTATTAAAGCAACCATCTATACCAACAACTAAATGCTGCCCACACCTTCACAATGTCCTAAACATTTCATTTCATCAATACAACTCAATGGATATTAAATTGTATGTTAAATAAACATAAGATTTCAATGGGATGTGTTGATTTTTATTTATAGTTTTGAAGCCTGATTTAGACTTGCATTAAGGTTGCAAGATTTAATTTACTTACTAACATTTACATACAAACAGAGAATTAGATTAAAGATGCACTGTATAAAAAATACATTTCTAGATTTGCCAACAAAAATGTTTTCAGTGATTTTGGGGAGGCAACAGACACAAACAGCCTTATAACATTTAGAGCATTTTTTTCTAGTATATTTTAAAGTACTGGTAAATATTGAAATCATACTGTTAGATATTTACATTTATGGCATTTGGCAGACACCCTTATCCAGAGCAACTTACAGTTATCTTATTTATACAACTGAGCCGTTGAGGGCCTCACTCAAGGGCCCAGCAGTGGCAGCTCGGTGGTGGGATGTGAACTCTCAACCTTCCGATCAGAAGTTCAGCAGCTTAACCACTAAGCTACCACAGATATCTAAGTCTTCTACTTACAAGATGGCAGCATGGTGGCTCCTGTATCCACTGCAACCCTGACCAGGATAAAGAGGATACTGCAGCTGAAAGAAGGAATATTACTTGCAATTACTTGCCTGGAACCAGACTGTAGCAGCTTTCTATATTATTGTCTCCTGATTCAAACTTAAGTTCTTGAATAGCCAGTGCTGTTTCAATGGGTGGACAAATGATCTTCATGCAGCAGGGCAAGACAGTGATAAAAATTTAGGCCAGGAGTCTCATATTGATGCATCTAGGCCGCCCCATACACCCACAACAATTTGGCAACCACTGACCACCTACTGTGATGTATACTCATCCACCAATTTACTAGGAACACCTGAACATCTGCTCATTCAGGAGGCAGAAGCTCAATGCATGAAACCATGTAGGCATGGGTCAACAGCTTCAGTTAATGTTAAGATTAAACATCAGAATATGGAAAAAATGTTAACTGGGTGACTTTGACCAGAGCATAGTTGTTGGTACCAGTCAGGGTGGTTTGAGTGTTTCAGAAAGATAACAGTCTCTAGAGTTTACAGATATTGATGTGAGGGGGGAAAAAAAACACTCAGTGAGCAGTAGTTCTGTGAGTGGAAACACCTTGTTAATGAGAGAGAACAAAGGAGAATGGATAGACTGGTTCAAGCTGACAGCAAGTAACTCAAATAACCACTCTTTACAACAGTTATGAGTAGAAAAGCATCTCTGAATGCACATGGGATGGGATTACTACAGATGTGGTGGGTGTAAATCAAAAGAAAAACATAAGTTTTTACATCTCTTTTAACAATAAAGCAAATGGTGTGAAAGTCATACCTTTGTTCCTTTTGTGTGCATTTCTAATAGGAACTACTATTGTGTACCTTTAAAGTAAGCTCAGCTCCCCTCTTCTAACTAACCTATAACCTATCAGTACTGCAGTTTAAAGAAACCACAACAACACCATGCAACTACGGTCTTAAGTTAAAATAGTAAATTATTAGTAAGGATCACTATATGAATATTGAAATATTGCCCCTTGTGACAAACAAGATGGAAAATGTGAAAACATCTTTATTTACTTCTATCTGCCCTGTAATTTCACTCCCTGTTCTGGAGCGAAGTGTAGGCCTGTCTTCTGTCACAGCTACCCAATTGCTAATTAGCTAGCTAGTTACTAACTATAAATATTGGCTACTACTATCAGTTTACATTAAGCTATAGTTGGTAGCTAGATAGACTTAGGCTATATGGGGGCATGAAAGTGCTGCCTGAATATGAAAAGGTTCATTCTTATAGTGTGGTTTCTTAGAGACAATCTTGAAAACATATCCACTGATTTGCAGAACAAATTGCAACAAAATATTTTCAGCTGTATGGCCTAATAATATCAATTATGCAGTCAGGTGCAGTTTTACTTGCTAGATAGTGATACTGCAGTTCATGCAGCCCAATTACATAGTGTTGGTTACATGTTTTCAGATCAAATTGACCTGTACTTGAAGTTACTTTAACAATGTTTGTTATTTTACTGCATTTTGCAGCATCCTCTTGGAGGGTTTTTATTTTTCATGCACTTTTCCTTTGTGCTCCAACCTGGATGCTTCTTGTCCATTCTTCAGTGTGGGTACATTGCTTCTGTTTCACTTTGCTTTTATTTACAGCTTGGTGGAGATAAGGTAAATGATGACTAATAGCAACGCAAGACTAACAGGTTCATGGTTTATTAATCAATCACGCTTGACTATATGGACTAAATATAATTTCTAGGTTTGCAGGATTTGCAAGCCAATTGGTTGTATCGCAGGCAAAAAATGTGAGCAAGTCCACTGGGATTTCTCTAGAATTTTGTGGAATAATATTTTGCAAATATAAAAAAAGTTTGTGGTGCCATGACTAAAGTTGCCTTTATTAGAAATAAGAAATAAGTTATAATCTATTATTTTCTGTTCTGATAAAACTATTCTATTCTTGTTGTCTTCAGAAAGTCTTCCTTCTTCATGGAACACATTTTGATATGCAAACTATCATGATGATTCAATGAATATGCAAATGCAGTGTCACCTTTGGTGACTTCTAGCAACTTCTTGAGCATGCGTTAGTTACTTCCCCGATAAGAATTAGCAACATTGGATGCATCATCTGAAATTATAGCATTAGAGTCTGAAATCAGTGTTGATGCTGCAATCAGCAAACAAAAAGGAAAAGTCCTTTTCTTGTGTCTCAGTGAATATCCACAATGAAGAAAATTTATGAAAATGTAGAAGATTTATGGTGGGACAGAAAAACAACAAAAGACAGAAAAACAACAAAAGGCAATAAAAGCCTTTTCTTCAAAACTCAAATATTTATTAGAAAAGCATATTCCAAATAAACACGTTACAGTCTTATATGAGTGTATACTAGACTATATTATTCAGATGATGAAGCTTATGGATTTTATGTGGATCTTGCTTAAATTGTAATGTGTGTATTTCTCATCTGACACTGACTCATACTGCTTTAAACTAGAATGCTTCCACATATAAGTAATAACTGTAAAGAACAGAACATTATTGTGATTTTCTACATATTAAGAAGTTAGATTTCTTTCCGTTAGAAGCAGGAGTTATTGGAGAGAACAGCTGGGAGCTGCACACCATGAAGGTCGCACAAGGAAACTGCTATTTTAAAATTGTTTTAAGTGTATCTGCCAACAGGCTGGAAGTGTTGCAGAGCATTTAAAGAAGAAGCCATGGCAAACGGAACTGATTTATAAGCCAACTTTAATCCTCAGAAAAAGAAAAAAAAAATCATACCAGTCTTTTCAAATCTTTTCAAGTTTGACCTTAATTTAATGACTCATTTCATTTGTCTCAATTTATGGGGATTGTGTTTCTTTATTTTTTATATTCTTTAACTATTGCCAATAATATAAAACAACTGGGTTTCACAGAATTTTCTCAATGTTACTCTGATAGGTCTCTGACCTAGTGAACTATAATGACGATGTATTTTTTACAGAGACTACAAAGCACTTCTATAAGTTTGTCTTAATAAGGGCATCTGCCAAGTGCCAATATAGCTCCATATTCTAATCCACCTTCAAAGTAAAATTCAATAAGTGCATGTAGGACACTGCTACATGTGTATCATGACAATGTAATGCATGGTGGAACTAAAGCAAGAATTGCAGGGGAAGCCAAAAGTATTGTGAGGGAATGCAAAGCTATTGAGAGAGAAAGCAAAAATTATTGTGAGAGAATGCAAAAGTAATATCTTAATTTAAAAGACACTGTCCCCATGCAACTCATGACAGACAGTAGCTATGTTTTGTAATTACAAGTACTGAGGAAATATACCTTATAATCTGCATATTATAACTATTATTCCTATAATTTATATAAGGTATTTACTGTATATTTGCTTACCTTCATGTAACTGTGACGAAGAATACAGTTTGAAGCCTTTCATCATGTTGCTACAAGGGGCTTTGAAAGTGTTCTTACATATTTGATGAACATCAATGACATTCAGCTTCGAGAGCTTATGCAGACTGTAAAATACCACTATTGCGAATGTAGTGAATGAACCAGAAATGCAGGAGCAGAACTAAGAAGAACACAGAAGCCTTTGTGCAGTGAGGCCATAACCAAGGGTTTTTCTCTTTCCACTCTCCACTGTGTAGTGGTCTGATTTTGTAGGAGATTAGTCATTGATGTGACTATTGCCATGTCCTGGACCTGGACCTGCCCATTTTCAACTTTTCTCTAGCGGCAAAACTTCAGCAGTGGCAGGCTACAATGATGTGTCTAACGTAGTCATTGCTAACACTCAATCTAGCACTCATGCTATAGTTTCAATCCAAAATTGCTAGTCGTCAGCATATTCTAATATTGTAGACACAGTAGAAAAAGTAAATGTAATACATATTTAGATGTTGGTCTAAGAAACATTCTGTAATTCAGTTCTTACTGCAATACACCAATAACAGTGTTTATAAAATCTTTTCCACATTTATAATCAATCTTTTATAAAAATCAGTATTACTAATTATGTAAAAATCACAGTTAAAAATCACCAATATAATGTAGGTAACATATTATAATGTATTTCTTGCTGTAGCAACATGGATTACACAGGGTTTTAAACAAACATCAATCTCTAAAATTGTATGAACACTGTACACTAATTAATTTTTAGGCCTAAGTAACGTTCTATATTTCCCAGCCTACCTTATTCTTTTGCTTTTAAGATGCTTCATTAAAAAAAACACCTTTTAATGCGCATATAATCCTTCAGTGCTTCACTTTTCCTCTGTCCACATATTGTATTTTAAGATTGTCCCAATTAAGATGAGCCATGATGTCCCAAATTACCAAACTATGATTGGTATTTTGGTACGTCTTGAAATTAATTAAATTATAAACATGCATACATGATTTGAACTTTGTTGCTGTGACAATATAACTATTATTAAACAAAAACTAGTCTAATAATAAATTGCACATACAAGATAAAATGTTGCTACATTAATGGCATTGAATTGAGTTGAGTTCAGTGCTAGTGCAGGCTAGAACCTTTTTCATGCACCACAGCACTGTCATCCTGAGAGAGGAAAGGGCCACAAACTGCCACAAATTTGGAAGTATACAATTATCTTATTAGAGCCTGGTTGTTCTTGTATAAGTATGTCCAAGCATACATTCATGGGTAAAAAAAGTACACTTTCTTTTCTGAATGTTCCCTTGACTATACTTGCTGGGACTACTATACCAACTTAACACAAATTGGAAAGGTGAATGCATGCCAAGTCTTATTAACCTCACTGATACTCTACATAGGTAGTACAAATTGTAGTATAGTCACACAAATTTAACAGAGAAACAGAACATTTCGGACAAACGTCTTTCATCAGCAGTCTAATCAAAGTGATTCCGAGGCTGGTCAAACCAGACACATTTTCCATTACATGGGGAGGTCCCGGGTTTGCAAAAACTTTTTAAAATAATTTTTATAATCCATATATAAATAAACCATTTTCATGCATGTTGGAATTCATGTCTCCATGAAACAGAATAAAGACAGATTGGTGTGGTAAATATTAGGACAGTATCCAGCTATCAGAGCAGCTCTTTTGCTGGCAGCACACTGGGGGAAAATCTTTTACTTTGTAAACAAATTGCTATGCTTTTCTTTTAGTTTTGACATTTTGAAGTCAGTCTTAATTAAATGGTCTGATGAGTTATGGCCTGGTGGCATATGCTATACAGTCCACTCAGCTGGGAAAATTCAGCAGCTGTCCAAATCATACACATAATTATTTTCATACACATAATCATTATTGTGTATTATTGTTTGTATGCAAGAAAATGATCTATTAAATCATTGTTCTCATTTAGTGCACAAAATAGGATTTATATATTTCCTTTATTTTGCTATGAGCCTCAGTAATGTGAAGGACTATGCATTTTATATGTCATAAAATAACTAGCACAATCTCTGTCACTCTCCAGAGCAGAAGTACCACTTAATAGAATTCTTTTATTTCCTTCATTAAAGCAGGCTGTGTTTTTTTTTTTAAATCATTGAAAAATGTTGTACATGATTTTCATGATTCACAGAAATAACATTTACACATGTTGACCTTTTGCACCTTTTGCAACTTTTTTGTACCCTCAGCCAGGATTTTTGTCATTTTATCACTATACAATACTATTCGGACTGGATTAGTTTTACATGGGAAGGCAGGGTAATGTAATTATCACTCATGTATCTCTGGGATTTTAGTCCCATCCGAATCTGTAATGTGTCAATGCAGATTTAATTTTTACGGACTGTGCATTCCCATATATGAATAGATTATGCATACTATAAAAGGACCTACGGAAATAACCCCAGGTAAATATATATCCTGTTTAAATTCACATGTTGGTAAATATTACATTATATCTGGTGCGAAAAGAGGTTTTGTGCTTTTCTTTCAGTATAGAGACACTCCGGGAAGTGCTCTTTTTTTATCTCCCAACAAAGCAAGTATTAGCCAGGCTTAAGGTACGTTATTTGAGTTCCTATTACATAACATTCATAAATGTATTGTACATGCAACTTAATAATGATCAGGCCCAAGCCCTACAACAAGTAAGGAATAAAACATGATAAGACATGATTGGTATGATGCTGCCCAGTATGTTCTGAAGTATTCCTCTTATAGAACAGCAATTTGCCAACAAATGCAATTTTTTATTTATTAATTTTTTATTTATTAATTTTCTTATTCTTAGAATAAGAAAAAAATAGGTTGTCATGTTACAGAGAAACCACAAAGCGTAATATTCTACCTCCTTTGACTTTCCTGTGGTAGAAATCTTAAAGGAACATCCTCACATCTGACTATTACCAGCCCTGACCCTGGGAGAAATCTTATATACACTGCTCAAAAAAATTAAGGGAACACTTAAATGACACATTGGATCTCGATGAACGTAATATTCAAGTTGAAAATTTACTTTACTTATATACATTGTGTAATTTGTTGAGAACAAAATGATGTCACAATGTCAATGGAAGCCAAAGTGATCAACAACATTGAGGGCTGGATTCAAAATCACACCGAAAATTGAAGTAAAAGTTTAAATTACAGGCTGATCCACCTTCATCACGGCAACTCATAATGTAAGTCAGTAGTGTGTATGGCACCCACGTGCCTGTATGCAAACCTGACAACATCTGGCCATGCTCCTGATGAGATGGCGGATGGTGTCCTGGGGGATCTCCTCCCAGACCTGATTCAGGGCATCAGTGAGCTCCTAGACAGTCTGTGGTGCTACTTGGCGGCTTTGGATGCTCTGATACATAAAGTCCCAGAGGTTCTCAATTGGATTCAGGTCTGGGGAACATGAGGGCCAGTCAATGACATCAATGCCTTCGTCATCCAGAAACTACCTACACACTCTGGCCACATGAGGCCGGGCATTGTCATGTACCAGCAGGAACCCAGGGCCCACTGCACCAGCATAAGGTCTGACAATGGCTCTGAGGACTTCATCCCAGTACCTAACAGCAGTAAGGGTACCGTTGGCTAGCACATGGAGGTCTGTGCGACCCTCCAAGGATTTTTCTCCCCAGAGCACTACTGACTACTGACCCACCGCCAAACCGGTCATGCTGGATGATGTTGCAGGCAGCATAATGTTCCCCATGGCATTTCCAGACTCTTTCACGTCTGTCACATATGCTCAGTGTGAACCTGCTCTCATCTGTGAATACAACGGGGCGCCAGTGGCAGACCTGCCAATTCTGGTGTTCTCTGGCTAATACCAATCAAGCTGCATGGTGCAGGGCTGTGAGCACAGGTCCCACTGGAGGCCCTCATGCCACCCTCATGGAGTCTGTTTCTGACAGTTTGGTCAGAAACATGCACACCAGTAGCCTGCTAGAGGTCATTTTGTAGGGCTCTGGCAGTGCTCCTCCTGTTCCTCCTCGCACAAAGGAGCAGCTACCGGTCCTGCTGGGTTGCTGCCCTTCTATGGCCCTGTCCACCTCTCCGTGTAATGGTCTGTCTCCCAGTATCTCCTCCATGCTCTTGAAAGACACACCAAACCTCCTTGCGATGGCACATATGGATGTGCCATCCTGGAGGAGCTAGACTACCTGTGCAACCTGATTGGGTTGCAGGTACTGCCTCATGCTACAAGTAGTGACAAGGACCCTAGCAAAACACAAAACTAGAGACAAATCAGTCAGGAAGGATAAGGATAAGCATAGTGGCCACCACTAGCAAAACCATTCCCTTTTTGGGGGTTGTCTTGCTGTTGCCTCTCCAGTGCACCTGTTGTCACTTTCATTTGCACCAAAGCAGGTGAACCTGATTCACAATCACTTATGCTTCCTAACTGGACAGATTGATATACGTGAAGATTAATTAACTTGGTGTTATACTGTAATGATTAAATGTTCCCTTTTTTTAGCAGTGTATATACAGTAAATATCCTTTAAAAACAGACACAGCAGTTACATTGTTATTTAGTGAACTTATGCCTTTATTATTAGTACAATCCCAGTCCATGTGTCTGTCATGTCTTATTATTCAATTATTCATCTTAAAGCATATCGTTCAGTAACTGTTAACGATTTACTCAGTGGCTTTAATGAATATTTTTAAAGATTTCATATAATTTTACATTTTACATGTTCTCCTAAAGGAGTTTGTGTAATTCTACCATTCAGCAGTGTTTGATTCTGTTACAAGGAAAAGTGAGACACTTTAACAATCTTGAAGATAAAGTGTAGTTTTAAATATTTGTTAAATAAAAATGTACCTTATTTTTAAGGTTTATTTTTAAGGCATTGTTGTTCTTGTTTGTACCTCACATTAGCATAATGAGCTCTCAGCCTTGCTATTTTTGTCACCACTGTTACTTACAACTTGACCACATTTTCTCTCCTTGACAACACCATTCAAACAGTGGTCACCTTTGCATGTAACATCATGTTTATAATATCATAGTGTAGCCCTGACAGCTCCTTCATTTCATCCTTCTTTTTTTTTTCAAATTTTGTTGTTCCCATTTTATTAACTGATTTTCTGTCAGTTCCCTTTCTTTTTCCACTAATAAATTTTTCATTTTCCTTGTAATACTATATAATCTAAAAGCAGACATAGAGGAAAATATAACACCACACTATATATTATATTTTCCTGAGACATAGCAATTACTAACTGTGTTCTACACTGTAATTATTGTGAACTTACCAAGACCAACAATCAGTTTTGTATGTACCTTTGAGACCTCTTGACTAGCACTTGTACCAGCTCACCTGAAGAGGAGGATTTTGGAGTATAGGTGGAAAATTGAATTATACCTTCTTCAACCTTCATCCATACAGATAGGTCATTTAAAGTTCTCAATGACAAGAACCAAAGTACTTACAAATTTGTCCACAAACACACACGTCCACATCCTAAATGTTCATGTATAAACACAACTGTTCACAAATCTACTCTGTCCATATGAAGATGACACCATTTTGTATACAGTTGCTCTTACTATAGTGAAAAGAACAGTTTACAGTAAACCTTCTGCAATAATGAATTTTAGGCTTTAATATATCTTCCTTAATGGCAGCTAAATTATGAGGAGATTTCCATGTTTGTAAGTGTGTCAAAAGGTCACATCCCCTCATGCCTCATAGTATGAAACAGCTGATTAAAATAAACTGACCAGTTCTAATTTACACTGTTCAAAAATGTGATATGTCAGATAATCAAACTGAATGTTGACACAGGCTGATAGTTCCCATCGATTCATTCTTTGTCTACCAAACTAACCCAGGACTATTTATTAAATTAATCAATTGTTCAGTTGTTATAGTTCAGCCAAACTAAAAATGATATAGTTCATATCATTGGAACTTCTCCTTCCTATACATGTAATAAATCCCATTAAGTGGATTAATAATATAATTTTTTAATTAATCTATCACTTTTTAAAATATGCTTATTTTTAGATATAGCAAAGGTAGCAATTAATTGTCATTGACGACTTCATACGACCTACCTGTATAAACATCTTGTGTATCTAAAATACTTTTAAATGTGTCCACAAAAAACTTACCCACTTCCTAGATGTTTAGGAAGGTCTTTGATTGGTTGTCATTGAGATGTTCAAATGACCTGCCTGTATGTCCCAACTGTATTTGAATCTCCGCCTCTTCATCCAGGTGAGATGTTGGAGTATAAAGGCTGACAAACCTGATTTTGAGACACAGAGTCTCTAATGTCTCTCTGAAGAAAATAAGGGGAGAAGTACAAGGGGGGATATTGACAGTTTTTGGAAAAGAATGGGGTTAGGAGTAAGTGGATTGTACAGGTGTACCATGGATTGTTGTTGTAATTGTACAGCTCTTCTAATCACTTTTGAATCTGTCTTGATTTTATTTTTAAAAGTATTTTGACTTTATAATTGAAGTGTTCATTTTTTGTATGTTTACCATTTCTTTAAACATTTATACAGGCAGGGAATGATAGGTACCGCCTGGCATCAACATCTGACGATGGGGGAAAAAGAAAGAAAGGAGGAAAGAGAGATCAAAAAGACCTGGAAGAACTGAAGAAAGAAGTGGACTTGGTGAGGAATTGCTTCAAAATAACAAATTCCAATAATGTCCAACAGGAAAACTGTTCTTATCAACTTAACGATCGTTAAGATACTTAAATATGTGCACTTCTCTGAAAAGTACATTTAAAATGTTTTTGAAATAACTGTTCTACCATGCAGGATGATCATAAGTTGACCTTTGAGGAACTTCAGCGTAAATATGGCACTGATCTCAATCGAGTGAGTAGTAAAATTATGTGATATATATTTGTTAATCTATTTTATTTACGCAGAACATTGAGGGAACTTACAAGAACTTTTGACATTTAAAAGGAACAATAAAATAGATCTATGACAACATTTGCTTACATTAACACTCAAATACTTCTTTCTTCATTACCTTAAGGGTTTGTCCAATTACCGTGCGAAGGAGATCTTTGAACGTGATGGACCAAATGCTCTGACACCTCCTCCTACAACCCCAGAATGGGTCAAGTTCTGCAAACAGCTATTTGGTGGCTTTTGTACACTGCTGTGGATTGGAGCTTTCCTTTGCTTTTTGGCTTATATGATACAGGTTTCCACAGAGAGTGAGCCTGTAAATGATAATGTAAGAAGTACATTTTATGTGGAGTATAAATTCTTGACTTGCTTTTTCCTTTATTCATTGTAAAACTTATATATATATATATATATATATATATATATATATATATATATATATATATATATATATATATATATATATATATATATAATTTCCCCCTTTTAGCTGTACCTGGGTATTGTACTTGCAGCAGTGGTGATGGTCACAGGTTGTTTCTCATATTATCAAGAGGCTAAGAGCTCAAAGATTATGGAATCCTTCAAGAAACTTGTTCCACAGGTATATGACCATATAACTTAATTTTATTGCGAATACAAATTTCACTTGCTGCACATACACAAAAGTTTTTGGAACTGAAAACACTGTGTTATAGCAAGCTCTGGTTATTCGTGATGGTGAGAAGAGGAGCATTAATGCAGAGGATGTGGTTGTTGGTGACCTTGTGGAAATAAAGGGTGGTGATCGAATTCCTGCTGATCTCCGAATTATTTCTGCACAGGGATGCAAGGTAAGAGAGGAAGTAATCACTGATTGTCCTATAAGAAAGACATTTTTATGTTTGACTTAATTAAAATTTCTCTTTACCCTTTCAGGTAGACAATTCCTCCCTTACTGGTGAATCTGAACCTCAAACCCGTACCCCTCGGTTTTCTAATGAAAATCCTTTAGAGACAAAGAATATTGCATTCCTGTCTACAAATTGTGTTGAAGGTACAAGAAAGCATGAAAATTGTCATTTATTTTGGATAAATAGGTAAATTAAATTTAAATGTGTGATGCATTATGCAATTCTTCCTCAGGCTCTGCCACAGGCGTTGTGATCAACACAGGTGATCGCACTGTGATGGGTAGAATTGCTATCCTGGCTTCAAGCCTTGAAGTTGGACAGACACCAATCGCCATCGAGATTGAACACTTCATCCACATAATCACTGGTGTAGCATTTTTCCTGGGTGGCACATTCTGCATCTTGTCCCTGATTCTTGGATATGGCTGGTTGGAAGCTGTCATCTTCCTCATAGGGCTCATTGTTGCTAACGTGCCTGAAGGTTTACTTGCCACAGTAACGGTAAGTGAAATCATTTAATATTATTTGAAATATGTTATGCAATGCTAATTGTGTGCTTCTAATACATGCCCAACTAGATTTGTGGCTTAGTGGCTAGCATGCTTGCCTTGCACCTCAAGGGTTGGGGGTTCAATTCGTGTGTGTGTGTGTGTGTGTGTGTGTGTGTGTGTAGTTTGCATGTCCATCCTGTGGGGGGTGTTCCCCCAGTCCAAAGACATGTGCTGTAGGCTGATTGGCATCTCAAAAATGTCTCTGTGTGTATGCAATTGTGTCCTGTGATGGGCTGGTCCCCTGTCTAGGGTGTCTCCTGCCTTGAGCTCCTTGGGATAGGCTCTAGGCTCCCCTGTGTAGGATAAGTGGTACAGAAAATGGATAGATTCTATAATTAAAATTGGCCAAATGATATATGGCTATTTCTGCATTTTAAGACACAATACGTAGATATAGAGTACTTAACAACATAGTACCATACAAATATCTTTCAGTATACTAAATATGATGTGCAGGTGATATTAACGTTGTTTATTCTTGAAACATTAGATATGTTGTCTGAGTCTATATGTTGCCAATCTATCACCTACATGAAATTCATGAAAAGCAATTAACTTCAGGTTTTTCTCAGTGTACACAACGAGAACAATATTCAGTTTTCACTTGATGATTGTAGGTGTGTCTGACTTTAACTGCCAAACGCATGGCCAAGAAGAACTGCCTGGTCAAAAATCTTGAAGCTGTAGAAACCCTTGGCTCCACCTCTACTATTTGCTCAGACAAGACAGGAACTCTGACCCAGAACCGTATGACTGTGGCACATATGTGGTTTGACAACCAGATTCATGAAGCAGATACCACAGAGAACCAAAGTGGAACCTCTTTTGACAGAAGCTCTACCACTTGGTCTGCCCTTGCTCGTGTAGCTGGCCTCTGCAACCGTGCAGTCTTCCTTGGTGATCAAGCCAATGCTCCTATCCTTAAGGTATGTCTGTGTAAAAGTCATCACTGAAGCTTAGAATAATGTTAATGTAATATTTGTATAAATATAGGTGTCATCCAAACAACATTGGAATTAAAGCCACAAACCCAGGAATCTTAAATCCAGGGATTTATTTTGAAATTAGGTTAATGCTGGTTCTGGGGCACTCAACGTGATTTTACAAAGTATTAATAATTGAAGACTTTCCAATGTCTACATTTATTTCACCTGCATTTCTAATTAAGCTTTACCCTCAACAATCACAAGGCTAATGTTTTTATGCACCACCCACATCGTATTTATCAGACAAGTCTCAGCAAACTAGTGAGCTTTTGCTTTTAAAAGAGTACGGACCAGGTGTGTATAGGCCTAGAGATTTATTTTAATTAGATATCTTTTAATCATTAAAAAATATCTGGACAGTTATCAGATCTGTTTGATTAGCAAACTGAGCAGAGTTATATCATATAGTTTTAAGTTTTAGGTTTTAAGTTATGTATTAAGACTCCCTGTCTTATTTCTGGGAGTTGAGGGGTGAGAGTATTTGTAAGCAAATATTTTGTGTCATTTCAAACTTTGCACTTTTTGCAGAGAGACACCACAGGAGATGCATCAGAGTCTGCTCTATTAAAGTGTATTGAACTCTGCTGTGGCTCAGTGAAGGATATGAGAGACAAGTATGCAAAACTTGCTGAGATCCCTTTCAATTCCACAAACAAATACCAGGTACTATGCTTTCATTCAATTTTTTGAATATTGACTATTGAAAGGTACTGGTGCGCTAACATTAACTGATCTGGTGTACAATAGCTATCAATCCACAAGAACCCCAATTCTTCAGAGACCAAGCATTTGCTAGTGATGAAGGGAGCTCCTGAGAGGATCCTGGACCGATGTTCAACCATTATGATTCAAGGAAAAGAACAGCCCCTGGATGATGAGATGAAGGACGCTTTCCATGGCGTATATTTGAAACTGGGTGGTCTTGGAGAAAGAGTGCTGGGTAAGGCACATTAATGTATAATTTTGACAATTCCTTCTCCAGGTGCAATGTAGACTATACAAAGACAAATAGACAAATAATTTTTCTTGCAGGATTCTCCCAATACAGCCTCCCTGATGATCAGTTTCCTGAAGGATTTGCATTTGACTCTGAGACAGTGAATTTTCCTACTGAGAATCTGTGCTTTCTTGGCCTCATGTCTATGATTGATCCTCCTCGTGCTGCTGTGCCTGACGCTGTAGCTAAGTGCAGGAGTGCTGGAATCAAGGTATTGCCTTATTTATTAATTTCATTTACATGTTTCCTATGTTGGATGCAGGAGTCATAATATCATAACCATGCTACTGTAATCCATGAATTGTCTGTATTTTTAGGTTATTATGGTTACTGGTGATCATCCAATCACAGCTAAAGCCATTGCTAAGGGAGTAGGTATCATCTCTGAAAGCAGTGAGACTGTAGAAGATATCGCTGCTCGTCTGAACATCCCTGTGGAAGAAGTCAACCCCAGGTAAGCACAAAGCTGCAAATTTTCTGTGTATTTGTTCACTTTTATGAAATACTAAAGAAAATTTGCTTTGCAGAGATGCAAAGGCCTGTGTGGTCCATGGTGGAGATCTAAAGAATATGAGCCCAGAGCAGTTGGATGATGTCTTGAAACACCACACTGAGATTGTGTTTGCCAGAACTTCTCCTCAGCAAAAACTCATTATTGTGGAAGGTTGTCAGCGGCAGGTACCATAACAAACAATTTTGGGGCAATAATTTTGTAGTTTAGCTGTTATAAAACTTAAAATATAAAAACTGATTAATTCTTTACTTTTATGTATCTTTTATCTTTCCTTCCAATAGGGTGCCATTGTGGCTGTGACTGGTGATGGTGTTAATGATTCTCCTGCCCTGAAGAAGGCTGACATTGGAGTAGCAATGGGTATTGCTGGATCTGATGTCTCCAAACAGGCTGCTGATATGATTCTCCTGGATGACAACTTTGCTTCTATTGTTACTGGAGTCGAAGAAGGTAGAGAATCTGAAAGTGTAATTGCATTTTATAAGTAAAACAGAATCCTCACATTGAAATTACATTGAACGTACTTATCTTACCAGGCCGACTGATCTTTGACAACTTGAAGAAATCCATTGCATACACGTTGACAAGTAAAATCCCTGAGATGTCACCCTTCCTCTTCTTTGTTATTGCTGGAATTCCTCTCGCTCTGGGCACGGTCACTATTTTATGTATTGATCTAGGAACTGATATGGTGAGAATGAGGACATTTCATGAATAAACATATATATATATATATATATATATATATATATATATATATATATAAAAATATATATATATATAAATTGTGTATGTGTGTGTGTGTGTGTCTTTATATTAATCATACAGGTGCCAGCTATTTCTTTGGCCTATGAAGGTCCTGAGAGTGATATCATGAAGCGGCAGCCCAGAAATGCCAAGACAGACAAATTAGTCAATGAAAGGCTCATCAGTATGGCTTATGGACAAATTGGTAAACTAACTTTTTGCCTAACACATTTTTTTTTCATAAGTCTAAGCATGGTTTATTGCTCACAAATAATTTCTTAGTTATAATTATTATTGCATAAGAGTGGCAATTGTTCACGACTGGCCCTGTAATGTAATGTGGTGCCCCACCCAAGTTGATTTCCCCTCTCACATCCAGTGTTCCTGGGAAAGACCTTGACCAGGATAAAGAACTTATTGAAGATGAAAGAATCAATATAAAGTTCATTTTGAGTTTGATTTGCTCTTCTATTATAGGGATGATGCAAGCAGTTGGAGGGTTCTTCACTTACTTTGTAATCCTTGCTGAGAATGGATTCCTGCCCTTGTTTCTGATTGGACTGCGTGTAAATTGGGATGATCCATATAACAATGACGTGGAGGACAGCTATGGCCAGCAGTGGGTATGTAATATATATCAGTGCAATCAAGAATTAAAGACTAGGAAGGTCTCATTTGGTGAACTTCTCTAAGTGTTTGTTTTTTCTTTTTTTCAGACTTATGAGCGCAGAAAAATTGTGGAGTACACATGTCACACTGCTTTTTTTGTCAGTATTGTGATTGTACAATGGACTGACCTAATCATCTGTAAGACCAGGACAAACTCACTGATACACCAGGGAATGAAGTATGTATAACATATAAATGATATCAAGCTATCAGAGAAAATGAAGCATTTTATTGTAATTATTATTTCATCAATGCAGTATAGACTGTGAGGGATTTCATTCATCTTTCATTAAACTTTCTTTAGAAATAAAGTCCTTAACTTTGGCCTTTTGGAGGAAACAGCTTTGGCTGCATTTCTGTCATACTGTCCAGGCACGGATGTTGCTGTTAGAATGTATCCACTTAAGTAAGTACAGTTTTATTTGCAAATAATTTTAAAGTTCTTTTTCTCCAGAGAAATGATTAGAAGATACAGAAGAAATTTGATTGTTTCCTTTATTTTGGTTTTGCTGTAATATGATGTTTGTTATGATGTAGTCACACATTTCTACTGCATTATGTCCTAAGTTCATTGTGTCTACATAACAATCTAAATCCAAAATCTAACTCGAGCCCACCCACCATACTTGATCATTACAGCTGTAATGTTCTCTGTCCTCTTTTAGACCATGGTGGTGGTTATGTCCTGTACCTTATTCACTCCTCATCTTCATCTACGACGAGGTCAGAAAATACTACCTTCGGCGGAACCCAGGAGGTAAGAACAGGCATCACCTACATCTTATCTGCTTTATCAATATATAACCATAAATGCAGATTCAATAGTAAATAAATATAGAAAAAGAAATCACACACATACTATTTTTGTGAAATTGATTTCATTAAAATCTGTGATTGCATGATAAAGGGGCATTCACTAATTTCTGTTTCCCCTTTTTTAGGTTGGCTAGAAAAAGAGACATACTATTAAACCACAATGACCCCTCTGCTATGAACAAACACACAGTCAATCATTGTGCAATGCTGAAAATAAAGCATTTTATTTATACAATAAATATCAGACTTCAACTCAGAAAAAACACAATGTGTATGATGTGTTTATTGTATTTCATTTTTACATGATAAAACATTGTTATCCACAAATAAAATCATGCCTGTGCCTATATATGTAGGCCTCACAGCTAGACTGCTAGACTGACTGTCTATCTTTAGCCACATGAAGTAATACAAAAAAAAAAGAAGAAGAGACCTATTTCATGCAACCACAACAGCAGAAACAAACACTGCATACTTGTTTCCAAAAGACAAGCATAATAATACAGCACAGTGCAAAATGTGTCATAACAAACCTATAACTGTGCAATATAAGCATCTCTTATTTGGATGAAACGTATCATATCAGAACAAGTCATGTGCTCCAAAGAGAATGAGTCACTATGACTGTGCTAAAACTGATTGAGAGAGTAGTGAATAGAAGATTAAATTGATGACACAGCAATAACATCTGTTAGCTTAGGAATACAAAAGGCATGCCAAGAAAGCCCTGATTGAATATATCTTTGACTTACAAACTTATCTACCTAGTGTATTGATTATTGTCATAAAATACAATTTCAGCTACACTTCTGCAAACCAATTAGATAAGAAGAAACAGCCTATAACTGATAACATCTGATTATAGTGGCTATTAGAGAAGGCTTCTGTTCTGGGTATCCAAGAGTGTGTTACTTTCTGCCACTGCAGTAGTTAAATCATCTCATATATCTTTTTTTTTTAAGGCTCTAGAAAAATGCATTTGTGGAGCTATGATCATAATATGATAATCATGCAAAATATCCTGGAACTGAAGCAGGCCTTTAAGGTCTCTTTATTACTGCAGCAGTTTAACATTCCCCCATAGGGGACATTGTTCTAATGTTCTAATGGGGGTGGAACATGATTGTTTCCACGGCAACACATTTATAGGTTAAAGCCTGCAGTGTGTAAATATTTGATATTTTTAGTTTTCACTTTCTATAAGCCTATATGTAAGTTACACTTGACTGGTCAATTAATAAACTCTGAAGATGTAAACTCAACTCAACAAGGAAAAATATATTTTGTTACTTTGTCTTGGTAAACATTCTACGGTCATTGCTTAATTTGGCTGAAAGCGCCGTAAAAGAATTCACTTTGTAAAGTGCACTACAGCAGAAGCAGACCCTCTCACTGTCGCAGACTCCACCTACTCCATGTTACCATGGCAAAAGAACCAGACGTCACGAGAAAAAGGAGTCGCGGTATATAAGTGTGGAGCCGCGCGCCGCCGCCGGAGGTCGGTGCGTGTCCGGGTGGAGTGACACGTGTAGCCGGGACGCATTCGGGGTGCCTGTGTCAAGCCAACGGGAAGTTTTATTTAGTGACTTTATTTATTTTTTAACTATCTGGACTGAACAGACAATATTTCTCTTCTCTATTTAAACCCCAAAGGCGTAAAATGGGACGCGGAGTAAGTGTGTGATTAGCATTTTTTTTATTCAATACATATATTTTAATGACAAGAAAATGCTTTTGGTTAAGCAGTAGCCTACAATAGTAGGCTACTGATTTGTTACTAGTAAACAGATCATCGATAGTACAGATGCCTTCTTCAGACAGGACTTCCGCAGTTCTTTCAGTCGTTGGATTTAGGCTTAGACTAATGTAGAGCTTTCCAGATGTTAAATATAACTCAGTATTTGGATGTAAAGAGCAACAGGTTCTCGTGTAAGAAAGTGTACTTGAATGCACGGCAGTCAGGTAAAATGTCCAGGCTCAGTAAAGATTATCAGTGTAGCGGTGAAAGTTGTTCAGAGATGGCGGCGAGGTTGCTTTGGCCTATTTGAATGCGCGTTGAAGGAAATGTCGTCTTGTGATCACAGTAATGACCCGTTCACCTCACCGAAATCTTACAGTCGGCAAAGTGTGACACATCATTATACTGGGGTTTGGAAATATGGATCAGGTTTCCCGTAATATAGCTTTTGCCACGTTGATTCTGACTCCCCTGCGACACGTTTGAAAGGTAGGGAATGGAAATTTACCAGAAACGCTTATGGACTTCATTGAGCCTACAGTAATGGCACAATTTCATTTTCTCAACGCAGACCGTAAGCAGCTGCCGCCCCTGACCAGACTGATGCAACAGTGTGGACTGCCCACTATCCTCTGTTTCATAGTGTAGCCTGCAATTTTAAGCTGACGCTGGAAAAGCGCGTTTCTGTCTGCCTCAGTGTGTGTGAGCGGTGCTGTAGGAGACACGGAGCCATCATGTCTCCTCCTTTTTGCCGCCCCTCACCCACCCATCATGCAAAATCCTGCCAGTAGCCAGAACCGAGGAGCTCCCGCAAGAAAACTACACAAAACGCGTTCATTTCATACGATTTCTCATTAATTAATTATACTATCGATTACAAATTACACTATACGATTATTATACAAGCGGAAAATGTGTCACGCTACTGTCGTTAAAAAAAGAGAAGAAAACGTTATTCTCTTCTGTTGACTATGTTTTCAATGTAACCGGTTACTGAGTTCCGCGTGATTTCAAGCGGGTTTGATCCACGGAAGCAGCATCGCCGACACGCTTCAGTCACACGTTCACAGCCAGGGCCATCTCTGAGATGCGGTTTGGTGCATTGAACAACGCCCCCCTTCCTCCTCTCTCCGCTACACCCCCCACAGCTGATGCCTTCCTCAGGGTGTATTTTAAGATGAAACAAATAATTTTTTTTTCTTTTCCATATGCTCAGTAGCAGTGATCATGAATTTTCTTTCCCAGTCATGGCTGAAAGAGCAGGGAAATGGCACAGTAAAGGTTAAACTAACAATTCCATTTAAAGTCAAACAAAAACGATTAAATTTTGCCACAGGCATGTTCATTTCTCTCAGTGTATGTGTTCCTTCCCCAGGGCTCTCTCTCTCTCTCTCTCTCTCTTTCTCTCTCCCTCTCCCCAACTTCATAACTGGCAGAAGCTTAGCGTTAGGAACAGGTGTTTGGGCACAGCTGTGTCCTCTCCCCCCCCCCTTTTCCCCTTGAGTGTTTACGCAAAGTTAAAGGCCATCACGTCTCTCCAAAGAGTTTAACATTCTTTCCATTCAGCAGTCGCTACTTGTGAGACCCTTTGTTACTGACATTCTCGTCTCTGTAAGTGAGAGGAATGGCCGCCCCACCTCTCTGTGGAGGCTGGCTTAGCCCTTTCCTTTTTTGGTGCTTGGCCTAAAGGGGCAGATGCAATGTGTCGTAACATGTTTCTCCCTGCATATTCGATTCTGCTCTGCTGCTGTTGGGGAATATTGTGAACCTTGTGAAATGTTCTGCCATCATAGAGTATCCCCCCCCTTAAATGAAGGGCGTTATGTTTAACATGTGATTTCTCCTTTCGAAATGACTAGAGGTGTGGCTCTAGTAACCTTGGGGGGATGGTGTAATGGTACAGCACATTGTACAGATATCACATAAAGATGAATTGTTTCATAATGTGATCTTTCACATTGCTGTATTTAATACAAACGCAGATATAACCAATGAATAATTTATTAAATGTATCTACTAAAAAGAACTTTAATTAAAATGGATTTAAGAAGAGAAAAAGAAGTAGATGGAATTTAGACAGCTGTCATACTGTTCTGTGAAGCATTTTTTGGGATGTCTTATTATAGTCCTGATGTTCTTGCACTAATATAATGGTTATGCATTTATGTATTGTTGTTTGTTTTAAATGTTTAAACCCAAGTTAGCTGGCCCTGGTAAGCCTATGTTGAAGAACTGTTGCGTGAGTAACTGACGACTACTCATAGTTTTTGTTACTAGTTAGCCCTTGTCAGTGCTGACTGAGCCTGCTGAATCAGTGTCTGTGGCTGGTTAGGGAATGAGTTCTCTGATTGGCTGGTCAGCAAAGTGGGCAATGCAAACAAATGACATTTTCAAAAGGGCACAAAGAACGTATCTAGTTCATTTCTGTCTGGTTAAAGTGATTGAGCAGCCTGTTTAAACAGTTTCAGTGTGGTGTGATCATGCCATTTAGTTTGTTTGGCTATTTCACACACAGCACACAAAATAGTAAGACAAATAGTATGATAAATTACTTCTTGTTATTATAGGGCTTGATACTGTTGAATGTTTTGGTGTATTTGCTTACAAACCCAGACTATTAGCACCTAGTATAGTAAATTATTTCCTTTCATGCTGGTGCAAAGTGATTGTGCATGCTGGCAGACAGATAAGACCATGCACAGTAAGACCAAAAACAACCTAGAATTCAGGGTTTGAATTTCGTTTTTTAAACTGGGGGGAATTCCCCCCTTACATGGGTCACATGAGGGGGATTTGAAGATTATGGGGGGGAGAATAAATTTTTACACATCGAACTAAATTAATAATCTTCATTTATGTATGTCTACAGATTTTAATGTATGGTGGTTTTCAAAACAGCTTAATAACAAAATGTCATGCTCTCCTCCAAACTGACATTAAGAACTGGTTGAAACATGGGTCGTTACGTGAGAGATGATGAATATCAGTAAGCAGGAGACTATGTTTACATACTGTCTTATGTTCATTCATGTTAACTTTCGATAAAACGTGCATTTTAAGACAAGAAGATGATGATTTCCTCGCGCTTCGTTGCTGCTGTGTTGAGGCAGGCGCGCTCTATCCGCTCACACACTATAAAGAGCAAAACAGCATTTAATGTTTGAATTTCGGGATTAAAATAATATAATTTGGAAGCTGATACTATCTTCACAAGCAGCTCATTATGAGTCAGAATATTAGAGAGCGTCACACATCCCTGTGTGAATAAGATCAGTGCAGATGCGCTACAGGGCCCAACGCCAGTCAGAGATGGCCGCTGCAGCGCTGTTTGTGGACTTAAACTCTAAAATAAAGACAGACTGTTTGAACCAGTGATTTCTTTTTTCGTGTCTGTTGTTGTATTTCATAATTTGATCTGAGGTGAAGCAAATACATTTGTGGGGGAATTTCTTGCATTATAAAAGTTAAACTTTCGGTAATGGTTTAAATTATGCGCATTATGTTTTTTATGAGCAAATTATGGTGGTGGTGAAAAAAAAACTTTTTTAAACAAATCTTTTTTTTTTTATTATTATTATCATTTTAATAGACCTTTCATCTTGTTTACCCAATTAACTAACTGACGATATGGCTTGTCATTAAAAAAAAGTTGATGACAAAAACAGAAGATATTCTCCCCACATGAAATTCTCGTGTTCAGAGTCCACGCTAGTCAAAAGTGGTAACCTGAAGTGACCCCACCAAACAAAACATCCTAATCAGTACAGATTCTTATTTATAGCCATGAACTAATCATTAATTATTAAGCATTGAAAGGTAACTGTGGTCACCATTCAGTCACATTAGTTGCTTTTCAGGACCTTTGTAAGCAAGGAATTTTTTATTTTTGTAATTTATGTAACTGGACCTTTATAAATTTTAGTTGAATACACCTGAGCTATACCGTATCTACTTCAGGTCTGCTTGATCTGTGTTACCACGCCTAATTACAAAGTGTGCTCACATTCATACTGATGCCTTATTTATAAATGAGGAGTTAAAATGAGGAGTTAAAGGAAAATGCAAAATCAATGCAAAAATTGATTATTATGCAAAAATTATGGGCACTTGCTTCTCAGAATCTTCACGTGTCAAGGTAGCCAATTTGATTTTAAAGGTGTCTTCTAACTCTAAAAGGCCTACATTTGGATCTTGTAGGATTTTAAGGCAGTGAGAAATGGAAATCATTTTCTTTTTTGCTGGACTACCTGGCAGGCTGGCCTAGAAGAGGCATTTTCATTGACTGACTGACTGACTGAGACCCATTGCTGTACATGTAAGGAAAAAGGGAACGAAAAAGGGAATATGTGGTCGGTCAGGTTACGTATAGTTTACATAAAGTTTCTCATCTAAATGTGATTTCATTGCTCATACTAAATTTAATTTAAACAAGTTTCTAATTACTAGTTTGAATTATATATGAGTGAGTTAATTATGAGTGAGTGTGATCGATTCATGTAGTATTAACATGATCCAGTTACATTGCAAGGATGTTAGTGCTGACTACATGAAATAACTATAGCATTAAACCAATGTGATTAAAGCATGTGTGGTAGAATAATGTAGTGATAAATGTTGCTGCCTCACTACCCCAGCAATCCAGGTTTGGCCCTGTGCTGGGGTGAGCAAGTTATTTAGGTTTTGAAAATACACGATCAAATATTGTTGAATGTACAAAAACAAATTGCGTTAACGTAACACAGTTCATTCTCATGGAACCAATGTATGCAACTGAATAATGTAAATAATAAAAGTTTTTTATCAGTATATTTATTAGGGCTTTTATCATTATGTCAAGGTTAAATATATGATGTAGATTAAAGATGAAATTATGGAGGCCAGTTTTAATTTCAGGTTGTCTTTCAGTCTTCAGAGAAATCCAAAATGACACCAACTCAAAATACTATCAAGTGCTAAAATATTTGCTTATTCAGCATCTGATTTAAGTTCCTAATTTCTCAGATTCTTTACAGTACTTCCTAAATATATATCTGCAGACACAGTGGGTGCTTTATGTTGAACTGTAAGATATTTCTTTGTATAGAGTAACTCAAGTGTTTGGACAATTATTTTAGTTTGGTCCACACTAAGAGCGTATCCAGCTTAACAAATGACTCCAGTAAGATTCAGAGGCTATGATTCAGGAAATAATTGCAATAAACCTTGAATATAAGATTCCACTTTACTGTCATTGTGCAGAGTACAAGTACAGAGCCAATGAAATGCAGTTTTTCACATATCCCAGCTTGCTAGGAGGCTGGGGTCAGAGCCAGCTGCAATGATGTACCATGATAGTGTCCCTGGAGCAGATGTGGTTAAGGGCCTTGCTCAAGTGCCCAACAACAGCTGCTTGACAGTGTTAGGGCTTGAACACCTGACCTTCCAGTCAGTAACCCAGAGCCTTATCCATTCAGCCACCACTGCCCGCTGGTTATACATCAATGATGTTTTTCCTCTGGACTATTTTCCCTAATAAAATCATGATTACCAGTTTCCTTGTTCAGAAATGGATCCAAACTGTTCAACCTCCAGCTGTTTCTTTGCACAACTGTTTTGTGTTTAAATAAAACAAAACTAAAGAACACACTTTATCATGTGGTGATGGTGTCACATTCATTTGTTTTACCTTAGTGGTTGGTTTTTATTCTCATTTTGGTGGTAGCAGGTGACAAATATGAAGCTCGTGAACAAAGGCCACTGTGTCTTGTGTAAATTGGGCTTAACTCATTCAATTATTCATTCATTCATTCATTCATTCTATTCTGGTCAGGATCACTGGTATAAATGACATATTTTTAATATTTTGGGCTATTGAAACAACTAAGTTCATTAGAAAATATTTTGGGTGGGTACAAGTGAAAATAACAATGGGAATGGTCTGAATTAGGATTTAAAAACAGTCCCACACACATCTAATTTTAAGATCTACGATGAGTGATTTTAGGCTGAAATTACCTTGATCGTCACTAGTTGAGCTTTTGGTTGCATAACATCTCTGTGTAACATCTGTGTGTGTAGGGTTAAGCCTTTAGTGTGTGTGTGTGTGTGTGTGTGTGTGTTTTGTTTTTTTTAAAAATAATTTTATGTTGTATTATAAAGTTTTTCTAGTGGACAAAATTTTAAGCACGCCTGTTTGGTCTATCACAGGAAGGTCGGGAACAATATGAGCTGGCAGCCACCTCAGAACAGGGGGGCAAGAAATCCAAGCCCAAGGGCAAGAAGGACAAGGATAAGGATATGGATGAACTTAAAAAGGAAGTGGACTTGGTGAGTCAGCTTCTTGCACATGATCTGTGAAACCTTTCGGTCAAAACTTTAAGTGTAACAATCTAAAAGAATTTTTTGCAAACATAAATATTTTATAGGATGATCATAAGCTGAGTCTGGAAGAGCTTAACCGGAAGTATGGCACTGATCTTACCAGGGTAAGCCTGCTTTTGTTTAGACACTTTTGTCTGTAATTGTGTCATAGATATGTGACATACCTTAAGGTTCTGTATTAACTTATTCTTTATTCTGTGTTTTGGTATCTTTTGGGTTTAACTATATATTTTCCTTACTAGGGATTGACTGCCGCTCGTGCAAAAGAGATTCTTGCACGTGATGGACCCAATGCTCTGACCCCCCCTCCCACAACCCCAGAATGGGTCAAATTCTGCAAACAGCTTTTTGGTGGATTCTCCACTCTTCTGTGGATTGGAGCTATTCTTTGTTTCCTGGCATATGGAATTCAGGCAGTCTCAGAAGATGAACCAGCAAATGATAATGTAATGATATTCATTATAAAAGTATTGAAGGCATGTTATATGCAAAGGTGATTGATCCCTGTTTCGTTCAACCTCTGTCTCACTGCCTTACAGTTGTACCTGGGTATTGTGTTATCTGCAGTGGTTATGATCACTGGTTGCTTCTCATACTATCAAGAGGCTAAGAGCTCAAAGATCATGGACTCCTTCAAGAATCTTGTTCCTCAGGTACTGAAAATGGTATTTTCTTTCCTATTTCAAACTTGTAAAACCCATCTGTTCCTTATTATGTTAATGATTTGTTTTTTAGCAAGCCTTAGTCATCCGTGATGGTGAGAAAATGAGCATCAATGCAGAGGATGTGGTTGTTGGAGACCTTGTGGAGGTTAAAGGTGGAGACAGAATTCCTGCTGATCTGCGTATAATTTCTGCCCATGGATGCAAGGTGAACATGACTTAACTGTAGTCAGAGGAAAATGACAGCCTCATCTACCTAACTGTTTATTGTGACTCATTTGAGGACTTCATTTTTAGGTGGACAATTCCTCACTCACTGGTGAATCTGAGCCCCAGACTCGTACTCCAGACTTCTCTAATGAAAATCCTTTGGAAACAAGGAACATTGCTTTTTTTTCGACCAATTGTGTAGAAGGTACAGTTCTGTTCCATAGTCATAATATTGATTATATATTTGTGTATAAAGTGAGTCAACATAAACTGCTCACCGTATTCACCAAAATTAGCATGAACATGTTCATGTAATTCTTCATTATTATAATATATTTTGTATTATATAAAATATATTTATTTTCCCTTTAGGTACAGCTAGAGGTATTGTCATCAACACTGGTGATCGTACTGTGATGGGCCGTATCGCTACTCTTGCCTCTGGTCTGGAAGTTGGCCGAACCCCCATTTCTATCGAGATTGAGCACTTCATCCACATTATCACTGGTGTTGCTGTCTTCCTTGGTGTGTCCTTCTTTATTCTGTCACTGATTCTTGGATACAGCTGGCTAGAGGCTGTCATTTTCCTCATTGGTATCATTGTCGCAAATGTGCCAGAGGGTCTCTTGGCTACCGTAACTGTGAGTACCAGTTTAAACATCAGTACTGAAATACTGTAGTATGTACCATGACTTTGATTTACTGCTAATTTGAATCTGGATTCTGATATGGTGTGCATGCAATTTGAAGCTCAGATGCTCTGGAAGAGTAAACTGACAAAGAGTAAACTTTGTCACAAATATGTTTAATTACACTTCAAGTATAATACTGATTGAAAGCTAAAAGGCATAAAGAAAACCTGTCAACATACAATATAAAAACAAAATAGTGATGAAACAAGTGCATTCTGTTAAGGTATATGAAAAGTAAACCTTTTCTTTAGCTCTCTTTAAATGTTCTTGGTATCAGGTGAGCATGCACTATCTCGGCCATTGTCCCATATTGATGCATTTTAACTTGCTGCAACAAACTTTAATAACATTTCTGAAAAATGTTTAAAACCTTTATAAAATTTATAATTTTATTGTGCATAACCACTGGTAATGATGAGCCCTATTACCTATATTTTGGAAGATAGCCAAAGATTTAATACTTTTTGCAGTTTTATTTGGAAAATGCATGTAAACTGACATGGCCCAGAAAAGTAAGTCCTATTACTAGTTTGCTGTAATTGAGACTATTTAAATTAGAAAAGACATTTCCATTTAAAATGTAGGAACAAATATTGTAGATCCAGGTATTAATAAATATTTCAAAGATTTAAAAAATCAATTCTGGCATCTCTATTGTCTTATTAGTAAACAAATGTTTTGGAAAATTATTTAAGTGTCACTGTGGGTCAGGTGTAATGAACCCAGCACTATAGATTCATGCAGCCTGTTAGTGACGGTCATTGTCAGGTGATTACACAGAGTGTCACACTTCCTACACTTGAGCTCGATTTGGGATAAATATCTCTTAGACTGTTTCAGTGGCGCTTCCATAATACATCATCGGCGGTCATGTTACAGACTCACTAGTGGGTGAACATTCATGAACATGCTCTATTGCATGTGACAAAATTTGCATGTGAAAGATGCAATCTTCTATAAACCAGGTTATTAACCAAGTTCTAATCAGTCCCTTTTTGTCCCTGTGCACAGGTGTGTCTGACTTTAACTGCCAAACGTATGGCAAAGAAGAACTGTCTGGTAAAGAATCTTGAAGCTGTAGAAACCCTTGGCTCCACCTCTACTATTTGCTCAGACAAGACAGGAACTCTGACCCAAAACCGTATGACTGTGGCACATATGTGGTTTGACAATCAAATTCATGAAGCAGATACCACAGAGAACCAAAGTGGAACCTCTTTTGACAGAAGCTCTGCTACTTGGGCTGGCCTGGCTCGAATTGCTGGCCTCTGCAATCGTGCAGTCTTCCTTGCAGATCAAGATAATGTTCCAATCCTTAAGGTATTCATATTGTTTATAAGCACACAGTTTGTAAAACACATTACACTACTTTTTGGTGAGTTGTACCATAAAATGTTAATGTCAGATATTCATTATTTTACCCATTTCTCCAAGATGTTTACTCATCAACCTGTTTTTCTACTAGTGCTCAAGTGTAATATCACTCTTTGCCTCTAGGGAGCTTGGTGGCCCTAGCTCCCAAGAGCCTTTTAAGTAGCACCTAGTTTCCCTGTTAAACACTTTCTGCTTTCTATTGCTTATTTCTTGTGAATCAGTTTCCAAGGGCTGACTGTATCAAACATGTTTTCTTATAAGGGGTAGTTTGCAATTCACCTTTTGTCATTAGGGTAATTTAGTGTTTATTGTGCAGTTAAACTGAATTAGTAATATTACATATTGCATTTCTTTGCAGATGTCCTTTAATACGCTGAAATTAAATGCATAACTCTGTTCCACAGAGAGATACAGCTGGTGATGCATCGGAGTCTGCCCTGTTGAAGTGTATTGAGCTTTGCTGTGGTTCAGTGAAAGAGATGAGGGATAAATACACAAAGATCGCAGAGATCCCTTTCAACTCCACCAATAAATACCAGGTAATATGATCTACGTACTTAGGCAATTTGTTTGCTTTCTATAAGTATGTGTCTTTTACAATGGGCTTTTATGCATTAGCTGTCCATCCACAAGAACCCCAGTGATGGAGAGACCAAACACCTGCTAGTAATGAAGGGAGCTCCCGAGAGGATTTTGGACCGATGTTCAACTATTATGCTTCAAGGAAAAGAGCAACCACTGGATGATGAGTTGAAGGATGCTTTCCAGAATGCCTACTTAGAATTGGGGGGCCTCGGAGAGCGAGTGCTGGGTAACATTTTGTTGTTACTATAAATGCAACTCTGTCAACAATTTGTGTGGTTGAGTTATTACAAAAAAGGGTTAAGTATGATGTTTGTTGCTAACAAATCATGATCCGTTTAGGTTTCTGCCATTACAATCTTCCTGATGATCAGTTCCCTGAGGACTTCCAGTTTGATACAGATGAGGTGAACTTCCCCACTGAGAACCTGTGCTTTGTTGGACTCATGTCCATGATTGATCCTCCTCGTGCTGCAGTACCTGACGCTGTTGGCAAGTGCAGGAGTGCTGGAATCAAGGTATAAAGATTTGCATACTGGAAGTGGAATCGTTTGTAGAATGGTTTGAATTTTACAACTTGTACCTTGTCCTAGGTTATCATGGTTACAGGAGACCATCCAATCACAGCTAAAGCTATTGCTAAGGGTGTGGGTATCATCTCTGAAGGCAATGAAACTGTGGAAGACATCGCTGCTCGTCTGAACATCCCAATAAATGAGGTCAACCCAAGGTAGTGGGCAGTTCTTGTGTTTGGATATTCTTATAGGGTCTGTGATGATATGATGTGCATGTCAGCTGTTCTTCACTGACTTTGCTTTCAGAGATGCCAAGGCATGTGTGGTTCATGGTGGTGATCTTAAGGACCTGACCCCTGAGCAATTAGATGATGTCTTGAAACACCACACTGAGATTGTTTTCGCCAGAACTTCTCCTCAACAAAAACTGATTATTGTGGAAGGTTGCCAGCGACAGGTAACCACAGATGACCTCAAAGCTGAATTTTGCAGAGAGAATAATGAATGAAATAATGGAAATACAATGGTGTACAATATTTTATTGTAACAGGGTGCCATTGTGGCTGTGACTGGTGATGGTGTTAATGATTCTCCTGCCCTGAAGAAGGCTGACATTGGAGTAGCAATGGGTATTGCTGGATCTGATGTCTCCAAACAGGCTGCTGATATGATTCTCCTGGATGACAACTTTGCTTCTATTGTTACTGGAGTAGAAGAAGGTATAGGACACTAAGCAAATCATAGCAATAAATGATATTTCAACTGCAAAATATTATAGCCTAACATCGACTTTTCTTTTACCAGGCCGCCTGATCTTTGACAACTTGAAGAAGTCAATTGCTTACACCCTGACGAGTAATATTCCTGAGATCACACCTTTTCTTCTGTTTATAATTGCAAACATCCCTCTTCCTCTGGGCACAGTCACCATTCTTTGCATAGACCTTGGTACAGACATGGTAAGCATAATTGTAGCAAGAGCTTGTTTTTAACAGAATTGTTTTACATTTAAATTGGGCTTTATCAACACTGTCCCCACTCCCAGGTCCCTGCAATTTCCTTGGCCTATGAGGCTGCTGAGAGTGACATCATGAAGAGGCAACCCAGAAACCCCAAGACGGACAAGCTGGTTAATGAAAGGCTTATTAGCATGGCCTATGGACAGATTGGTAAGAACCTCTGCCCCTTCACTGATTTTTAACAAAATTGTTTTTCATTATTTACATGCATTTCACATGCATGTAATACAATTGAGCACAAACTCCATTTAAACAAATTCTCCAAAAATAGTCATAAGTGATTTTCCCTCCATCCAAAGCAACGCTTATTATATTAGTCTATGCCGATCACTTATGTCCCTGGTTTTCACTCACAGGTATGATTCAGGCACTTGCTGGCTTCTTTACTTACTTTGTAATTCTGGCTGAGAATGGATTCCTGCCTTCTACATTGTTGGGTATACGTGTGCTCTGGGATGACAAATATATCAATGACCTGGAAGACAGTTATGGACAGCAATGGGTGAGTGTGAAATACTTTTTCAGATTTTCATTTCAAAGTTTCATGTTTTAATGTGTTCAAATTCCTTTCCAGACATATGAGCAGAGGAAGATCGTGGAATTCACATGCCACACTGCATTCTTTATCAGTATTGTAATTGTGCAATGGGCAGATTTGATCATCTGTAAGACCAGGAGGAACTCTGTCTTCCAGCAAGGAATGAAGTAAGTAGAGACCATAATACATCCTAGAATAGTGTTCAAAATTTTCAAATATTGATTTATCTGGATCTGTGTTCACAATTTCTTGTTAATGCAGGAACAAAATTCTCATCTTTGGGCTGTTTGAGGAGACTGCTTTGGCAGCTTTCCTCTCCTACTGCCCGGGAATGGATGTTGCCCTTAGAATGTATCCCCTAAAGTAAGATCCTTATGGTCACCTTTCTTATGTATGCTTACATGTACTGATTGGTAGTATGAGGAACTATAAATTTCATCTCTTCAGATTTTATCTCTTTTATTGAGACCAACATGTAAAGAGTTGCAAATAGATGTGTTGTATTAGCATTAAATCTTCTTTGATCTTGCCTCTCCAGACCAAACTGGTGGTTCTGTGCCTTCCCCTACTCCCTTCTTATCTTTATTTATGATGAAATCCGAAAGCTTATCATCCGACGCAGTCCAGGAGGTGAGTGTGGAAAAACAAAAAACTTATATTTGTGTCATTCAATTTAATTTATATATTCAATTTAATTTTAACAATGGACATTGTCACAAAGCAGCTTTCAGAAATCCGGATATAGTTTTAATTTTATCCCTAATGTAATGTATCCCAACTGCTCATGTAAAGAACAAGTGATTTAACAATTTATATATTTATATATAAATCAGGGGCAACATTAAATAGTACAAAATAGTAATGGTTCTATTTCATGACCGTATGGTCATGAATTTTCAGCAGTTATATTTTGCTTTGAATCATGCACTCTATACTAGATTTGTGATGACTAAAGGAGTGTTTATTTTGTTATAGGTTGGGTGGAGAGAGAGACCTATTACTAAAGCATCCTGTCCACATTGCACAAGTTTATTTGCATGGCTGTCTTGCTGCTTGGAATTTAACCTCAGTAATTCAGTTTTTTTTATATATACACAAAAATCTGTACATCTCTAGGGAATGCTTGACACGAACATGGAGATCATGAACCAAGACATTGCGTGCCTTGTTTCTGAAGCCGGACCAATTTTCTACGTTTTTAAAATTGTGATATAAATAAACTCCCAGTCGTTTCCCACATTTGGATGCTTTACATTTATTCATTTGGCAGACACTTTGTCCAAATAGACCTAAAAATTTATATAGGATACAAGCATAGAGCTGAGCAGTTTGAAGGGGTCTTGCTCAAGGGCCTTAAAGTGCCCACTGACTAGATCTTTTTTGTTTGTTTGTTTGTTTTTGTTACTCTTCATTCTTGGTGTGAATTGACTAATCTAAAATTTAAAAAAAAAACATGGAGTAGTTTTACTCAGTACACCCCTATTAGCTCTGCCATCCATTTCTGAAAGTGGGATAAACTAAGTTTGTAGACGTGATTTATAGCTTTAAGGCTTTCATGGTGCAAAATGATCTGTGAGCTTTACAGACCAAGTTGGAGCCATTGAGGTCTGTCTTTCTGTGCTTCCAGCTCGAGTGGGTTTTAAAGTCTGCTCGTTATAAACTTTGGAGTGAAGCAAGTTTAAGCCTAAATGACCGTGGCTCCCCAGCATATAAGCAAAAGCTGTTCATGTTTGAAGCTAATTCTGTTAAATTCACATTATGTGATCATGACGTGAATATTTGGAATTCACATACACAAAGGAAATCTTAAGCAAATGGGCTCTGGTGGCCACAGAGGTCATTTTTGCTTAAGATTTGTTTCTTCTGTGTATTTGAATTAAATTAGCAAATTAGCTATTATTTTATTTCCTCGATCTGTTCCACTTAACCAGATATTTCCTCAGCTACTATAAAACTGAGATCAACACTGGTAAGACCATTAACAACTGTATAATTGTCTAGGATACAGTGTGAGCTACACTCTTTCAGCTGTGCTGTGCTTAATTGATTTACAAATATTCGATAAACCAAATGAAACAGTGGCACATCAGACTTTTTTTTTTCCCCAAAAGCATTTTAAAAGATCAGTAAGATGAAAAATGTATTGCAGCACATTTTATTGTTTGGCACAGTAAGAAAACGCATGAACCCAATTTACTTTTTATGTAGGAGTATGCTTTTGCCTGATATGACATTAAGCCAGAAAAAAAAAGTAATTTGTATTTTAAACCATGTATTTAGTGTGCATGATTTTGCATGAATTTTAGAGAATTAAGAATTATACAAACAAAACAGCAACTGGGTCCAGTGTGAAGTGAGTTTATCATGAGGCAGAGGAAGTGCTCTGGGACCAGGTAACGTGTGTACAGTCATCCTTTCTGCCTAATTTAGGCTTTACCACTTTTTGAAACCTTAATAAAATGCAGGAAATATGAGCTTGCCAATCATCTTTTGTTTATGACCTCCTTGATATGTAAGTCATTAACTATAAATGCATTCCCTATGTGAATGAAGACTGTTAAATGAATCCAATAAAAAGACAAAAGGTTACAGTGTCTCCTGACCAATTTTTATGTAATTTTCCCAGTTTGTGTAGGCAATGTACAGTTCAACTCAATTTTTTTGTACAGCGCTTTTAGCAATAGACAGAATTGGATTCCTAATGAGAAAACCAGATGCGACAGTGGCAAGACAAAACTCCCTGAGACGACATGAAGAAACCTTGAGAGGAACCAGACTCAAAAGAAAACCCATCCTGGGATTGTGGGATTATAAATCGTTACTCTTTCACAATTGTGTACTATAAAGATTATATAAAGATATATATGAGATATAAAGATAAAGTTACTGGTTTAAAAGGATGTTCAGTATGATCATCAGAGTCTACCATCACAAGCAGCAGTTCTTGGGTACAAGTTTACAGCACCCTGGTGAGATTATTTGCTGAAGAAAGAGTGAGACTTGGGCATAAATTCTTTTGGGAAATGTTTTCTTCAGGGCAGAATTGTCAGACATATCGCCCACAGGCCAGAATCTGCCTGATAAAGGCCCATCCAGTCCAACACATTACTTTAGAATCAACAAATTAATATTGTTTTATGGACTGTAATTTAGTTGTAAGATTTGGGGGGAAAAAAATAAAAAATTCTGTGTGTTAGTCTATGTGTTTCCTCTAGAGGGGAAAATTCAAGATTCAATATTCAAAATAAACTGATCAGCTGTAACATTAAAACCATTGATAGTTGAAATGAATAACGTTGATTATCTCATTACAATGGCACCTGTCAAGGGGTTGGTATATGTTAGGCAGCAAGTAAACAGTCAGTTCTTGAAGTTGATGTATTGGAAGAAGTAAAAATGGGCAAGTGTAAGGATCTGTGCAACTCTGACAAGGGCCAAAACGGCAGGTCTTGTGGGGTGTTCCCGGTATGCAGTGATTAGTACCTATCGAAGGTGGTCCAAGGAAGGACAACCGGTGAACCCGACAACAGGGGCCTCAGGCTCATTGATGCACGTGGGGAGCAAAGGTTAGCCTGTCTGGTCTGATCCCACGGAAGAGCTACTGTAACACAAATTGCTAATGTATGAGGCTGCATAACCACAGACCGGTCAGAGTGCCCATGCTGAGCCCTGTCCACTGCAGAAAGTTCCTACAATGAGCATGCGAGCATCATGCACTGCGGGAAGAAGGCAAGTCAGCAGAGGCAGTGTCATGCTCTGGGCAATGTTCTGCTGGGAAACCTTGGATCCTGGCTTTCATGTGGATGTTACCCACCTAAACATTGTTGCAGACCAAGTACACCCCTTCATGGCAACAGTATTCCCTAATTGCAGTGACCTCATTCAGCAGGATAACACACCCTGCCACACTGCAAAAATTGTTCAGGAATGGTTTGAGGAACATAACAAATTCCGATCCATGGAGGCCCCACCTCGCAACTTACAGGACTTAAAGGATCTGCTGCTAACATCTTGGTGCCAGATACCAAAGCACACCTTCCAGAGGTCTTGTGGAGTCCATTCCTCAACGGGTCATAGCTGTTTTGGCAGCACAAGGGGTACCTACACAATATTAGGCAAGTGAAGTGAAGTGACGTGTAGCCAAGTCGGAATTTGTGCTCTGCATTTAACCCATGCAAGTGCACACACAGTAGTGAACACACACACACACCGTGAACACACACCCGGAGCAGTGGGCAGCCTTTTTTCATAACCTATATGTTCTAATACCCTATTTCAGTCGTGGTATTGAGGGTGGAAGAGAGCGCTGATCATTCACTCCCCCCACCTACAATCCCTGCCGGACCTGAGACTCAAATCCACGACCTTCAGGTTCACCTTCGGGTTACAAGTCCAACTCTCTAACCGTTAGGCTGATCAGTGTATGTCATATGCATAGTAAAACTGTGAAATTCATACACTGCATTCATTCTAGTCACCATAAAGACTATACAGACTGTGTCATAAATTAGCTAAAAATTATACTTTATGGAGTGTGATATAAGTGGTATGTTATATACAGTCATGGGAAAAAGTAAGTACACCATCCTTAATTTGCCAGGGCCTAAATATCAACCGTGTGGGCCTCACCAACTTCTAAAAACAAATAAATAACCTCAGATTATAACAAAAAAACAACAGATTTCAATATGTATTCATTTTTTCCCAAAAAGTAAACCAACATTCAGAAATCAGGTGGGAAAAAATAAGCACACCCTTCCTTTTCCACTATCTTAATGAGCATAATAAGCAGCCAGGTGTTACAAATGAAATGCACAAGATTTGTTAATCATCAAGAAGTGTGACTACCCTTGTAAAAGCAAAACAGATGTGTTAACAGCATGCCAAGAAGAAAGGACACCAGCCATGACCTCAGACAAGCAATTTTTGCTGCTCATCAATCTGGGAAGGGTTATAAGGTCACCTCCAAACAATTTGAAATTCACCTTTCTACAGTCAGAGGGATTGTTTACAAATGGAGAGCCTTCAAGACAGTTGCCAATCTTCCCAGGAGTGGGCGTCCCAGAAAATTCAGTCCAAGGTCAGTCTGTTTAATGCTCAGAGATATAAAGGAAAAACCCAAGATCTACAAGCCTCTGTAAAATAATCACGTTAAATATTTATGTTCATGACAGCACAATCAGAAAAAGACTAAACAAGTATGGCTTTAACAGAAGGGTGGGGATGGACTTATCTACTCTTCAGCTGCACATTGAAGGTAATGCTATTCTGCCTGCTTTGCCCCCTAGCTCATCTGATTCTCTTTCTTCAATGCCTGTGTTGCTGCTCTCCACTACTCCTGGGTTTCCTGCTGTAGGCTGTATTGGTCTCATGTGCCAAGTGAAACTTTCATCCTCTGCTATACCAACCTAACAAGGCAATTACTTTCCGCACTGTTAGGAGCTACTGTTTTCTCTACTATTGACTTAAAGTAATTAGTGTCAGGTTCCACCACACAGACAGCCATAACATTACCCCTGATGGGTTATTTAGTTTCTGCAGGATTCCGTATGGATTTGTATTTGCCACATCAGCTTTCCAAAAAATGATTTTGATAATTTTGAAAGATATTCCAAATGTGCAGAATTATTTGGATGACCTCATATATTTTAGGCAAAGCATTAAAGAGTGTGCTAGAGCGCTTCAACAATGCAGGCCTTCAGCTGAATGTGGAAAAAGTGTAACTTTCGGCCATTCAGTCTGTGCTTCCTTGGACATCTGGTGAATGAAAAAGGTATTCAGCCTTTTTGATTGATGCTGTTGCCTGCACCCTTTCTTGTGTATGTTGACATGAGGGCCTTTTGCACCACGGGAACCTTTTCATAGAACCTGAACTAATTGTGAAACTACCCACTTTTTAGGATTTTTGTAACCTCCGGAACTGGGTGCGATTGTAGTACCGGACTGCCTTTTTCAAGAACCAAATTAGCTCCTACTCCGGAGCAGGGTCTAACCAGCACAACTGGTACTATCCGTGACGTAAGTAGACGTTGATTGGCCAAACGCGTACGAAAACGCCCTCACCCGCCATGATTTAAAACGCCGTGTAAACATATTGTAGTGTCAACTTACGTATGGAGAACAGCGATAGGTGGACGGAAGCTGAAGTGCAACACAGCTCCGATCACAGCGTCCTCCATCCTCCGGTTGTTTACGTTGTTCTACTTTGTTTCCGTTGTTGAATGCCGCGCACAAATGACGTCGCTGTCGACCGGCTTACGTCACTTCCTAGTGCCCACTGTCGGTGCGAATGCAACCCTTTAAATGGTACTGGGAAATAGTTCGCGTAAAATCGTCCAGTACTTTAGTACTGTAAATTTAGTTCTGGAACTAAACCGGTGCGAAAGGCCCTGTGGTATTTCAAGTTCATGCTCAACTACGGCACCCTAGCTGAACCACTGCATGCAGCCTTACATCAGGATTCCAGTTTCACAAGGACTGAGGAGGCTCAGAAATTTTTCACAGAGATGAAGAAGCAACTGGTGGAAAGCCCAGCACTTGCTTTATGTAACCCTGTACTTCTGTCCACTGATGCATCTGATTAATGATACAGCATTGGGGCAGTGCTATTGCAGATACATCCTGACCAAACAGAGTGCAATGTGGCCTTTGCATCAAGGACTCCAGCTGAAAGAAAGTGTTCAAGAGTGGAGAAAAAAGGCCTTGCCTGCGCATGGGCTGTTGAAGAATAGCAGACATACATGTGGGGCAGAAAATTCAAGTTATACACAGACCATGAAGTACTTACCACTTTGCTGTCAACTAAAGGAGCTGATCAGGCAGGAATGCACATTACTCAATGGTCAGCTTGCCTCCTGTGCTTCACGTATGACTTTATATATTGTCATCAGGGAATTGTGCAAACCAAACAAGGCTTACGAGAACTGTACTGGTTCTCTGGCATGTTCAAGTTGTGCATGTGAGTTGTGCCAGATAAAATTGCAAAGATATCTGCTGCTCCTCTGCAACCTGTGCCTTTTCCATAGGCATCCTGGAGCAAACTTGGAATGGATATTGTAGGCCCATTTGACAGTGCAACATGGGATTGCAAGAACACAATTACTTTCATAGGCTACCCTTTTAAATGGCCTGCAATTGCATTCGCATCATCTGTGACGAGCATTTTTTTGTTATGTGCAATTTTACTTAATTTGGCTATAGTAATTTCAGATATGTTCTGGTATGCTGGATATTACTACATCAGCAGAGAATGTCATCACTGACACAGTTCTAGGTTTATTGCAATGCTGTGTGTATAGCCAACAGGACATTGTTTCATGGGAAGTAGTGGATTTTATTTATGTTTTGGGGGATGTTGTGTCTACACAGTATACTGTTAATGCCATTGATCCTCACTACTAGGTGGTGCTAGTGAGTAGAGTTAGAGAGAATGAGTAGGAGAGAAGCATGATGCAGGCAGTGTTAAGGACAGAGGTTTCGTTAAAGACCATCTAAGAGCATCTGCCATCTAATGCTTTTCAACTTCTCATTACAGCACATATCACCACAAATACCTCATACCAACTGTCAAGCATGGTGGTGGAGAGGTGATGATTTGGGCTTGTTTCCCAGCCACAGGACTCAGGGAAATTTAGAGTCACTGAGACAACAATGAACTCCACTTTACCAGAATATTCTTGAGACAAATATGAGGCCATCTGTTCAGCAGCTTAAGCTGGGACAAAATTGGGTCATGCAACAGGACAATGCTCCCAAGCACACCAGCAAATCGACATCTGAATGGCTAAATAAGAAAAAAAATAAAACAAAATCAAGGTGTTGGAATGGCCAATTCAACGTCCAGACCTCAACCCCACTGAGTTGCTGGTGGGCTCTTAAGAAAGCTGAAAGCAGAAGAGTAGGCTAAAATTCTTCAAAATGATGTGAGAGACTCATAATCTCCTACAGAAAATGTTTACTTCACATCATTTTTGCTAATGTGGTTCTCCATGTTACTGAATTATAGGGTGTACTTATTTTTCCCGCATGGTTTCTGAATGTTGATTTACTTTCTGGGGGGGAAAAAAAAAAAGTCTTTTGTAGTGTTTTTTTTTTTTTTTTTTTTTGTCACCTGAGATTATTTGTTTGTTTTCCCATGTATACCATATGTGAAGTATGAGGGTCTAGGGAAATAAAACCGTGGTAGTAAACATGTACAGTACAAAGACATCAGGCATTGGATTGTATACATTAGACATATTGTTCATGAGCAAAGTGGTGCGGTGGCATAGTTCATGTTGGTTTCCTCCAGGCTTCTCAGCAGCTGAGAGTGGCATATCTTGGGCAAAAGTGTCCATTACCATGGACTTTAATAGAAACACCTATACACCTGCACACTTATGCATTAATACATCAATACAGTACAATTAAACATATGTAAAGAGAGTTGACTTAAATTAAAAACAAGGCAACTTTTAAATAAAATAGTTAATTGTGATCCTGTTATTGGTACCTGTAACTAAAGACACATGTAGCAATATAAAATATAGCACCAGCACTGAACAGATCTTAGTTAGGGGACAGTGACATTGAAGTGTGTCTCTTGATGGACATGATGTGTCCATTAATGGATTGAGTAGAAGGAGGCAGTTTGTGCATAGCTATATAAGCTAAGCTAAGTGGTAGCTGTCAGTAAATGTATACCTCATTACTGAAATCTTGAGGAATTACATCTTCATGTAAAAAGTATTTGCAATTGAACGCTTAACTACAGTGACATTATAATGATGTCTGTATAAAACTATCTGTGCTTCATACTGTATATTCATGAAAAAAAAAGTCTTTATATCAGACACTCATAGTAACATTTTCTTTCTTTCTCCTCTGTTGCAGATTTTCATGGAGAGGACAGGCCCTTGACCCTTTGCATTCCTTACACCATTTACATTTATGGCATTTGGCAGACACCCTTATCAAGGGCGACTTACAATTATCTCATTTATACAACTGAGCAGTTGAGGGCCTTGCTCAAGGGCTCAGCAGTGGCAGCTTGGCGGTGCTGGGATTTAAACTCTCAACCTTCCCATCAGAAGTCCAGTGTCTTAACCACTGATCTACTACTACATGTATTTTATTCATTGGTGAATATATTTTTTAATGCAATTGTGTATTTATTTCCAATTGATTTATGCTTAAAAACTATCACAAAGCATGTGAAAATAGCTGAAAACTATTGTATAAGGGTATGGGTTTATACAGTATGGGCTTATACATTATTGTACATTGAGTAAGTGTATCTAGGCTTACAAGATTATTAATGTCTTTTTCCCTTACTGAAGGTTGTTGCCTTGGTGATATTAGTGTCAGCACTGTGTCAGTCTGTACAACATATTGCAAAACATTTATTAACAGTACATTAATACCAGTTGTCCAATAGTTGATGCAGATGTTCTCAAACTTTTTGCAGCAAGGGACTCTGTAACTGTAAAATATATCTCTCAGCAAATAAAATGAACCCCCTCAGCACATATTATTTAATGAACATAGTCCAGCTATTCAAATATTTATTCAAATGTATACAAGAATATTCTGGCTTTTTCTTGGAGCCATATCACTTTTATTCATGAACTTTGTTATTCATAACAAGGACCATGATTCTGAGTTGGCTTTGGATTAAATCCATTCAAGTGAGTTATTAAACAGGACATCCTGGTTATGATTCACAAGTCCCACTTTGAGAATCACTGAGGTAAAGCATCACGTGACATTTACGGTTTTAGACCTAATATAAATAATGACTAATAAATCAGTTTGATAAACATATGATTTTAACATGGGAGGATGAGAGACATGCAGTACAATGATCAGAATACTGCTGTAAGATATTACAGTGGTAGCCCCAATAGGTGAGTCATGGTCTTAATGCTTGCACTCAATGGTGTACTTATCATAAGAAAGGGCCCCACCCAGGGTGGCACCCATAGATGGGGGTGAGATAAATAGTCAGCAAGTGCTGGAAAGTCTGAGGGTGGGAGTTCAGAACCATTACAGTCAAAAGGGGAACAAACAACTCATTTACTTTAGAGCGGCAGCATCCTGACTTGACCTGATTAACATGTCTGGGCATCACCCTCGAGAACAGCAGGAGTGGGGCCACCTGGCTTCATTTGCATAGAAAGCAACAATTTCAGTGTTATATATTGTTTTTGGCGTTCAGGGTTCAGTCTGATGCTGCTGAACCCAGAGTGCTTTTTCATGCTGTGTTATTGCTTTTATTGTAATAAAGGCATTTTTCATCAAGTTAGAAGACCTTTTTCTTACACTGCCTATACAAAAGCAGTCCTCCTTTAAATAATTTGAGTTGACCTTATTCTACCCTCAGCTGTTCTATGACTGAAGTTTGTGATGGTGTATTGAAAAAATATTTACTCTGAATGTGATAAACATGATGAAATGGTAAGTCTAACATGAGTGTTTCCAACTGCTGTTTTTACTTACTTAAAAAGGAAAAAGCACAGGAGTCATGTTCACAACATACTACTATAACTACGTATGTGTTCTGTAAGGGGTACAGTTGACCCCATGGCTACAGAGATGGCATATTTCATGAAAGAATAATGACAGTAATTGGCTGATGAGGGCACAGTAAACTCACAAAATCCCAATGTCAATAAAAGAACTAAACTGAAAATGAAAGCGTTGCTGATTTTCTACTATTCTTATGTCCAATACATTTTCAGCATATTCATATGCATGCATAAAGATTTGTATTTTAATGAATATTTGATTAGACTATTGATTCACACACTCCTTATTTAGGCTACTACAAAAGGTTTTCAATTAAAATATCTGGAAAAAAATTATTTATTAAATTTAAATTATGATAAATAACATACACTATTTGGCCAAAAGTTTGTGGACACCTGACCATCACACCCGCATGTGCTTGCTGAACATCGCTTTATAGATTTATTTCCTTTGCTGTTATAACATCATCTACTCTTCTGGGAAGGCTTTCCACTAGATTTTGGAGTGTGGCTATGGGGATTTGTGTTCATTCAGCCACAAGAGCATTTAATGAGTCTAATATTTGAATAACTGGACTATGTTCATTAAATAAATATGCACTGAGGGGGTTCATGGAGTTATTTTACAGTTAAAGAGTCGCTTGGTGCAAAACTTAGAGAACCTCTGCTTAAACTACTGAACAACTGGTACTAACCTATATGTTGTTCAGAATGACACAGTGATGTCACTAATATCACCAAGGCAACAACCTTCAGTAAGGGAAAAAGACATTAATAATCTTGTAAGCTTAGATAAACTTACTCAATGTATAAGCATATACTGTATAAACCAGCATTTCTCACGTGAATATATTTTTTAAATATAGTCAACTGGGAATAAATACACAACTGCATATTGTATTACACAATTTATTCATATATCAATTTATTCATATAATAAAATACATGTTAAAATCTGTAGTTTATTGTTGTAAGGAATGCAAAGGGTCAAGGGTTCATCCTCTCCATGACAATTTACAACAGGGGAGAAAGAAAGATAATGTTACTATGAGTGTCTGTTATAAAGACTTTTTCGTGAATATACAGCATGAAGCACAAATAGTTTTATACAGACAATAATATCATTATTATTTTACTATGCAGTTAGTTACACACACTTGATGCATGTTCAATTGCAAACACTTTTTTTTAATGAAATATAATTCTGCACCACCCTGCACCACAGAAATGGGGGCCAATTCCCCTGAACCCAGATCCCTGGTCCCATGGTTTCCCCAGCCCTCCCTCCCCCTGTATCTGTCTATTCCCTCCCCAGGTTGGTGACTCTGAGGCCAAAGGTGTAGGAGTAAGGCCTAGGCCAGTGTGCTGGCGCTGCGTGGAGCCCGGGCATTTCCAGGACCATTGCCATGATGGAGTTGGGGGCATTGGTCCAGGTCCCTGATGCTCTGCAGGCCACCCCTGATTGAACAGGGACATACCGCATACCAGTGAGCATTCAAAGGGATACATACCACACATTCCTGGATTCCAGCCAAACATAACCAAACATCAATTCACCAATGCTTGGCTCAAGGTGAGGCATTGGAAAACACATGATTGGTGAAGGTGAGGTGTGTGCATGGGGAAGTTCACATGTATCCACTGGTCCCAGTCACAATAAAATTCCGGGGACAAAATCATAAAATAGAGGTGGCAGTTAGTCCCTGCCTCACCTATCCACTGATTTTGGGAACAAATTGGCTGGCTTTCAGACGTTGTTGAAGGGAATGTGTGTGGATGGGTCCTTCAGCTGGGGAGGTGTTGCCTGGGCCTTCGACGACAGGAAGACATGGAGGGTGGGTTGGGCCCAGCTCCCCTGCCCTTTGGGGGAAATTCCCCCAAGGTATTTCCCTTTGGAGCAGACATGAGACAAATTTCCCAAGCACACTTTCAACCAAGTGAAAGTAACTGATGGTCAGTGGGTTCAGCCCAACGTTGCACTCTCCTGCCACTATTTTGCAATTATTAAATATAGGTTATACTGAGTGATGCAGGACACTCAAACCAAAGAGGAAACAACCCAGCTGTTGGCCCCGAAGAGCCATCAGGAAATGTTATTCCAGACAGCTCACCATAATCCGATTGCAGAGCACTTAGGGCAGGATAAAACACTGAACAACCATGCCATGGTTAAAGTCACAGAGATCAGACATTTTCCCCATTCTGATCTTTGATGTGAATTAACTGAAGCTTCTTATGCATTGCACTGCTGCCACATGATTGACTGATTATATAACCCCTATCTTATCCACCCTGCATTGGCTTCCAACCAAATTTCACATTGATTATAAAATACTACTATTGACCTATAAAGCACTGAACGATCTCGCACCACGTCGCCCACCCCCCTCTTGTTGTCGTTGGAGTGTCTTTATGTCCCAGGGTGCCCTCATGTCTGTGTTACCTTCTGGCTCTCCTTTTTAGTTATGCTGGCATAGCAAGTCTTGCCAGAGTCCCTGCTTGTACTCTGCACACAATGTACATATTCTTTAACCATTAATTAGCACTCCTAACAATCTACAATTAGACTACAATTCCCATGAACAGTTTTGCACTCAAGTCTCCATCAGTGAACAGTTGATAACTTCAACAAAATAGACTTCGTGTGTAAACTATAATGAACTTTTGTGGTTACACAATTACACTTTTTGACCATATAGTACATAGTTACAGAAGGGAATTATTTATAATCACACTATCCTTTGTCACCCAGATGAGGATGGGTTCCCTTTTGAGTCTGGTTCCTCTCAAGGTTTCTTCCTAATATCGTCTTGGGGAGTTTTTCCTTGCCACCGTTGCCTTTGGCTTACTGATTAGGGATAAATTCATAAATTTAAAATTGATATCCTGAGTTTATATATTTTTAAAGCTTTTTTTGTGACAATGTCCATTGTTAAAAGCTCTATACGAATAAAATTGAATGTACAGGTGTACAGGTGTTGTGTATAATATGATGTGGCTCTGCCTCACCTGCCCCTATGGACTAGCCACCACTGGTTCTGATATTCCAAATCTTCAATTTCCCTCTTACTTTCCTTAGCTGCTGTTGAGGCAACCACTTCTGCTTAGCAGTAACAGAAGATGGCTTGACATGCCTGGACAGCTTGTACACAACCCAGTGCTATCATGTCTGGCCTCATGTGGTCTGAGGCTACCAGTTCAAATCTAACCTCTAGTCTTGGTCCCAAACCTCTGGGGACAGATTGGGCATGAGGCCAGCACACCGTCCCGTAAACAAGAGAAGCTATGGGAAACAAGAGGAGAAATTGCTTTTTTCAACTTTCTTTATATATATATATATATATATATATATATATATATATATATATATATATATATATATATATATATATATATATATATATATATATATATATATATATATAGTATCTTTATACCGATGATATTTATTATTTACTGTTCTGCATCTTCTGTCTCACAGGCATTACAATATTAACAGTCTGCTTTTGACCTAGTCCAGTTACGACTACATAAACTTAAAATGGTTTTAAATGCAAATAAACCAAATGAGTGCTTTTTACAAATACAAAAGTTCAGTCATCAAACCTTACTGATATTGTAACCTTCAAGGCACTAAAATTGAATTTGTTACAAACTATAAGTACCTGGGAATTGTCCTTGACAATCAGTTGACATTCAAGCCACATATTGATTATACTGTTTTTAAACTTAAATTAAAATTAGGTTTTTACTTCAGAAATAAATCATCTTTCCCTGTCAAATTGGTAGCTGTTCATGGAAACTCTCACTGTGTGGTCCAAAGAGGTTTCGATGCAAGTGAAGGAGGCCATCATTAGGCTGAAGAAAAAAAAAAAAGATTTATTAGACAGACAGCAGAAACTTTAATTCAATTCAATTCAATTTTATTTGTATAGCGCTTTTAACAATGGACATTGTCACAAAGCAGCTTTACAGAAATAAATGGATTCACAAAAAATATATTGTAAATATATTGGATATTTGAAAAAGATATATGGATTATTTGAATTTATCACTGTGAATTTATCCCTAATGAGCAAGCCAGTGGCGGCGGTGGCAAGGAAAAACTCCCTGAGATGATATGAGGAAGAAACCTTGAGAGGAACCAGGCTCAAAAGGGAACCCATCCTCATCTGGGTGCAACGGATAGTGCGATTATAAATAAATCCCTTCTATTATTGTGTACTATAAGGACAAATAGTGCAATTGTGCAACCAATAAATTCATCACAGTTTTCGCAAGAAGTCCGGTTGGTTAAAATCTATCCACTGTCCACTGATGGAGTCCTGAGTACGAAGCTGCTCGTGGCAACCGCAGCCCCAAAGCCACTACAGCAATCGCAGTCCCAAGCCATTACAGTACAGCTCCCCATATGTGATCCCCAAGCCATCTCCACAGCCCCCAGGTGGCACCATCCCCAGCAAACCAAACGGTT
>CM041000.1:4873598-4900350 GCA_022985145.1 Pangasius djambal | reverse complement strand
AAATTTGAGTATTTTTCTATGTTATGTTCATGTTTATGTTCATAAACTTTTTATTTAATAAAATATGTTTTCATAGTTTGTGTTGTCCCTTATTATCAATGCAAAATGGTCACTAACTAAAGAGGATTTATGCTGATATTGCCCAAAAACCCTATTTTGTTCAGGCGTTTCCAAACTTTTGGAGGGCAGTGTACATGGATGCTTTCTAAACATAAGCAAAACAAAAAATGGCCAGAAGTATTGTACAGTACCGAGCATTGAATATTTCTCCAACCGGGCTTTGGAAGTCACAGATGTAGGCAACTCCCAAGCATTAAATTGAAGAAGTTACTATTTGCCTGTGAAATACAACCTTGATGATCAGCACAGATGAGCAGCCTCAAGGAACCACCAGGCACAAAAAAATTCCAACTAGAGGTTCATACTAACATCCAACTTCATATGGCTACAGACAACAAAAACCAACAGCATATCAAATCAAAGATTTAACTTGTATACCTTGAGACAGAGTTGTAAAGTGGCCTCCAAGTTTGGCCTCAGGTATTTAGGGGCGGTGTCAGCAATTTCTACTAGTGACTTCAGCACGGCATCATCACCTTGGTAACAGGATTCATTGACTGCCTGGATTACAGCAGGGAATAATTAAAGGTATTTTGCTATCTGCTAAAAGCTTCTAATCAGGTTTAAATAAAATGTAAAATGTATTGTACAAAAATAAAAAACTGAAGAGTGTTTAGTCATGGTCAAAATTATACATCTTTCAAGGAATGCTCAAAGAACAAATGGTATTAGACCTGTAAAACCAGAAACTGGTTCTATGACAGAACAGAAAAGTTTTACCCAGAAAAAAATGGCCATGAAGGACACCAACATTAACAAGATTCAACTAATTTGAGGCATGTAGTGATTGCTCACCTGTAGTACGCCAGGCAGGAGATCAGAGAAATGTTTAAGTATTGCCATGTTGCTCTCGTTGGAGAGAATAAAGGAGGCAGTTGCACGTGCTGCAAGCATACGTATCTAAAAGATGGATTAAAAGATGTTACCTAAAAGCACACATGTATTATTCACACAACTACAGGTCAGCATAATAACTGTAAAGTTTCAGATAACTCCAACTCCAGAACTCCCCCAAACTGGGGAAGAAGTGGGAGAGAGGTTAAAATTATGAAGAGTAACTCAAACAGAAATAAAAATCAGAGGTAGATTTTCTCCCACATCAGCCCAAAGTGAACCCAGGATGAGTTGAGACTTACCAATTTGAGCCACTGGCTAGTGATGAAAAAATAATGCTATAAATAAACTATTAAGATATTTTACACTCATTTTTGCTTTACAGCGAAACACAGGCAATGGACAGGCAAGATTCAGCTGTGAAACTGTTCGGGCTATGCAAACCCGACAACAACCAGCGCTAAGACACAGAAAGTAGCCAAGGCAACGAACCTCTTCAGTATTAACAGCAGTGCTACCAGGCCGAAATACAGTGGAAAACAAGACACAGTAAAGACGAATGGACACTGATCAACTCAGGCCTCACATGTTAGCCCTTTCCATAACAAACCAGCTGCTATTGTTAGTGGGTGAGAGGCACCAATAACTAAAAGATTTTCCTATTGTCTGTTTAAAAAGAACAAAGGTATTTTATACAGACAATGAACTATGAAACAACACTGTACTGAAAAATATTTGTCTGGTTTTTTTTTTTAAATCAATTTTTCAATAACTGTTTCAGGTGTATGAGTGACTAGTGTAAGAAAAAAACTTTGTCCAGGGAGAAAGCTTCAGACAGAGTATTATACAACAAAAACTGATCAGAACAGTCATATGCAAGAATTTATTTTAATTTAACAACTCCTCATGGTGAAATTGTGTTACTCACCTGTGGGTTTTCCTGATCTTGCATGCACTGCACCAACATGCGTTTTATAACTTCCATATAATGCTGCTGCTGGTTGCCAAATATACCTGGGAAATTCCTGCGTATAATTTGAGATAAATCAAAAACACTTTAAAAAAAAAAAAACAAACAAAACCAAAAACAACTGAATAGGTCAAATTGAAATTGCTCCATGATAAAAGCTTTATTTCTACCCAAATGGTGAAAACAGACAGCTCACCAGAAAATGTGTAGTGCAGCCTCTCGTAGACGAACATTCTGAGAGTTCACAGAGTCGAACAGAAACTTGAGAATTTCTGGCCACTGGTTGTTTCCATCATCATCTTAAAGAAAGATACAGACACAGTCTTAAGTCAGCATGTGACAAGATAAGGGTGCTCTGTCCATTGACTATGTCAACAAAACTAAAAGCATCGGTAATTTCAGAGATAATTTTGAATGTGGTTCAACTAACCAAGAAGATTGCGGGCCAGCTCAGCAGCTACATCACAAATCTTCTTACGGATACTAGAGGATCCATCCAACTGGATGCTGGCAAGCAGCTCTGTTTTAACAGCAGTCTGAATGTCTACTGTCAGGCTTGGGTAGACTTCTTCAAAGGATGAGGACAACAATCGCCGTAAAAGGACAGCTGCCATTTGCCTAACCTTTGCGGGAAGCATAAGGAAAGAATGACATTTAACCTTAAACTGCCTACTAGGTTCTTACAAATCACTAGTTAGTTAGTTGGGATTATGCCTGTCTAAAAAGCCATTTTCTATAAACAAGTGATTCTGAAACCTATACAAGAGAGAGATGAGAACAGAACCAAGTTATGCAAATCATTCATAATCAGCCTGCCTATGGTAATACAAACCTTTGCAAATTATATATATATATATATATATATTTTTTTTTTTTTTTTTTTTTAAACCATTAATTAGGACCATGGTTACAGGACACAAGGATAACTATGCCTTGATGCAATGTAAATATCAAAGAAAAAAAGCAGAAATGGTACAATATTTTCTGCTTACCTAAACAAAAAAAAAAACTGAAGAATTAGGTGGTCCTTTAATAAACGTAACAGATTAAGCCACATTAACAAGGTTATTATTATTTTTTTTTTACAGAATGCCGTGGCCTCATATACAAACTTAAAGGACTTTATTGTTTTGTCGATCAGGTTTTTTTCCCCCTCAAACACCTCTCCTTAATAAGTCTCTACTCTAGTCTCTAGGACTTCTCACAGTCCTTGATAGTAAAATGTTACATTCTAACAATTTAAGTGCCCATTTCGGAACAAAGCACAGATCTACAGGTCCTCAAACACATCCGCAGGTGGTCTGGGATGCATATGGCCACATCAAATTTGTAGTGTAATTGTACAAGCACAATTCTTTCCCACCAATCTGTGCTTCTAGTGCACAGGCACTGCTTTCTGTGGGTTCTTTTGGGTAAAACAGCAGAAACAAAAATGAAAGACCTTGTCATATGCACAGTAAAACATGCAGTTACACTGTACAATAAAATTAAACTAGCTCTTTATTATTAGGAAAAAAGTAATTATTGTGGGTTTTTTGTACTATGCTACCTCCCCAACAGGGTTTTTAGACTGATAGTACTCCTAGTCCCTGACCTAGTGAACCAATTTGAGGATGTATTTATTGATAGAAACTTCAAAGCACTTCTATAACTGACTATGGATATAGGTGTCTGCCAAATACCATCAACACAAATTTTTTGGATGGCACCATTTTGCTACATTAAAGCCGTCAAGCACACATGTTCATAAAGTATGCAAATCTCCTTACATGAGCATGAAACTGCTGTCTGCTGGATGTGATTTAGAAACATAAAATGTATAGGCTAACTACAGTACAGGTACACATATCTGACAGTATATTAGAGTATAAAGCCATGCTTTGTGGTCCAGTTCATTGTTTTGTTTTTCACTTCACTCTCTTTACAATTATATGATTGTTGAAAGCAATTGAAACATGAGTAGTGGGGCAAAAGCTGCACACAATGCCACACAGCTAGATGACACTGTGGGTACAGTTTTACACCACTGATCTGAGCTTCAAATATTTAATTACAAAATGATATCATGGGGGCTAAGTATAAAAACTCAAGTGAAACGTTAATTTGGTATTTGGCTAGCTGCTTTTGGCAGATTTGGAAACTCTGCTACTGAAAAAATGTGATCACTGGTCACTGAAATTTCATTCAAGACACTAGGTGTATGAATGTGTAAACAGTTATCTGTCCTGGCTGTCCATTTGTGAATGGATCACCAGCGATGTCAGTACCAAGTCTAAACAGAGCCTGAATGTAATAAAATGTTTCATACCTTTTAAGCGCTGTAAATTACTCAGTTTACACAAACCAAAACACTTGGTCTGAGCATATGAAAATTTTTACATACCTCCTCAGCAGCCGATGCATCACGAATGGCCTGCAGCAAGAAACTTATCTTTGTTGATCCAGGGATGGTATCATACGTTTCCTACATTAAAAAAAAAGGACAAAGCTTGCAGCAGAGGAATGACATTCTAGATTGCAAGAAATGCCACGATATGAAGCTACAAATACATCAGAATGCAGCAAAAACACATTGTAATAATGCCTAGAACAAATTTATAGCAAAACATGAAAAATTGGCAGTGTTCCACAACAACAGGTCCTTGGACAATGCACCCCGTATGGAACCCTGTGATCCAAACAGAACAGTTTTCCCTGCTATAGTAAAGTTATACCTTCATTCACCACCACAGCTAGCTGTGGCCAGGAGTCAAGACAGCAAAAACGTGTGGGAGGTGGGAGGGATGATACTCTATTTCCTGTCAATCACAGTGACACCAGCCAGTTGTGGATATCTGTGAGAACATGCATGCAGGGTGGACAGCACTTTCCTCAAAGTGTGCAATCATGCCCTGTGATGCAGTTCGGAAAGATGTGTCTGGCTGGCTTTATGGATCCCGAAGGAAGCCCATGTTACCCTTTGCCTTCCTTGGTTGGTAGCCGTCGTATAATACACGTGTGTCAGTTCATTTTTGACGTGAAATTACAACTGCAGTCAACAATGAAACAAAATGCAGAGACCAAACTAAGATTCAAGCTTGTTCTCAATTCCAGTTGGTCAGTGAAGCTGTAAGTAGCGAGAGTCCTGAGAAAGAGGCAGCAGCAGGTCCCAGTTTGGTAGAAGCAGCAGCAGCAGGTACCAGTGTGGTGCAGGCAGGTGCAGGAGACCAAGCTGCATAGTTCCAAGCACCCAATTCACAGAGAGAGACATCTGACGAAGCAAGGAGAACTCCACCATTTAAATGCTGTAATTCTAATGCATAATTTTCAGATTCCAAGCATTGCAACTCAGGATGGAACCCTAACTGGCTCAAAATTCCACAGTTCAAGGATTGGCTCTGCCTCACCCAGCATGGCATGAATGTTTTATTACAAATCTGGCCTTGCATTTGCCATTCATGTAAGAATTAACACTTTTTTATTTTAAGGAATGTTTTGCCAAATGTGCAGGCAATGCAAGTCTCCAGGTTAAGTGATTTCATCTTTCTTTCAGCACTAAATGTATTTTGCATCTAACTCCTGTATATTTAACTTAAAGTCAAGTGCCCGGTCAAAACCTGAGAAACAGACTGAAAAGGAAGCAGCTGGCTGCATGTCTGGAAATATCTAGAAATGGACCAGCACCAGAGGAGTTCCTATATGCATAGGTGTTGGAGCTCTTCTTTGAAAAATCCAGAAAGTTTAAGTTCTCTGGCAAACAGTGCTGTCTTTGTACATGCTAAAGAGTGTTTTTTTAAAAAATAAAAAAAAATAAAAAATTTGCCCTACTCTTCCCATGACAGAAGAGATGGAGAGAAGGGTGAAATATGTATATTATGTGAAATTAATAGAAATATTCAATAAATCAAAATATTGCGTTAAAGGTCACACGTTATTTGTTGTCACATACAGTAGGCCACTTTTGTGCTGGCAGGTAATGCCAGCCTTTTCCACCAGCTACCACAAGTATATTTCGGACCTGTGGGAAACACTGTAATGTACAGTAATTTTAGGCTGGATATCAGACCTCAGTTGAAACTCCTTATCTATTCTTGTGTTGTTTTCCTGTAATGAAGTCATCAATGGAGCACTGAAGCCTCACTGAGTGACTACTTTGAGAAAGGACTACTTTCAGTTTTGGCAGGATGTTTCAAGTAATCTATACAAAGTCAGAATACTCCATACAATTTATGGGTTTTTGTCAGTGATAGTATAGTGTTAGTTCGATTGAGATGGATCAAGCCAGACAACAACATTATTTCACAGACATGGAAATATTTTGAAAAGATGTTCCAATAAGGTATATGGATGTAAACCTGCATTTTTAAATCTTATTGCTGTCAATTAGTCGTTATACACATGGTGCATATGTTTAATTTAACTGTTGAACTGCCCTTACTAAAAATAATTATATATATTAAAAAAATTAACCATTACAAATAATTAAATTCTCCTTTTCGCATTCCATCTTTCCAGTTACACAAGCAGTTCATCACCCTCTGACCACGTACAAGCATATTCAATCTCAAAGCCACCTTCGCTGTCCATTTAAAGAAACAGTCACTCAAGTTGAAGTGCATTATTCTCATCCTACATTTGAAACTTATACATGATTATGTTTAAAGACCTATAAAGTAGCACAATTTGTGTGCAACTAACAGAATTACAATCCATCTTGGGACGAGACAAGACAAGATCCTTCATGTGGAAATAAGATTCTTGATGGGACAGAAGTATGGCATTTAAAGAAAGACCACTGTATCAGCACAAGTGCATATAAATGAGCTGCTGCTCTACCAGGTTACTGTCCATATGTGCAAAGTACAACGTAAATGGACTTCCTAGAGAAATAGTGCAGTAAACAAGTGACTGTACAGTTCTAATATCGAATGAAGGCAGGTACAGTGGCCGAACAGGTACAGTTATTTTGTTTAGGCTGCAATAAAAATAGCATTATACATTCAGGAATTCATAACCAATGTTATGGTGAAACTACTCATTCTATGGAGTCATAAAGCACATTGACTATACTCTAACAAAACTGTTGCATAACATTAACCTACTAGCTAAAACAATCTCTGTTTGAAGGAGAAAGGGTGGCTCTATTATACTGCTGTGCTGAAACACTAGGGCTGCAAAACTCTTGAAATAGAATAGAATAGAATTCATGATTTTTTGGCTCTGAATTGAGTTCACAATTTTTGACCAATTTTGTTAGAAACAGTGTGTGTGTGTGTGTGTGTGTATGTGTATGTATATATGTATATATATATATATATATAAAAACAGTCAGGCCCATGAATATTTGGACATTGCCAAATATTGCTAATGTTTTAGCCGTTTAACACAATATAGAGTAGTTAAAATTAAATCGTGTATATTTAATTGTGGGTATTTACATTCCAACTGGGTAACCGGTGTAGGAATATCACTTTTTATTTACGGTCCCTCCCTTTCTAAGGGACCAAAAGTAAATGGATAAACCAAATGACAAATTAAATTATTTTAATACTTGGATGCAAAAGTCTAGAACCCATAGACATCACCAGAGGAGTTTCTTTTGTCCCCCCACTTATTATATTACTGTAGAAGGCAGTGGTAGGTAAATTATCCTAATGGATGTTGGTGAAAGACAGAATTTTATTCACATTTGGTCTGACTGCTATCTGAGACTAGTGTCTCCCGTATCACTGTAGCAGGGGGGTCAGAATTGTAGATGCCATGTCTAAACTGTAGATGTTGGCACCTCTGTAACTTCTATATTTTATTTAGTATAAAAACATAAATCATATTTATGTGCTGGTTAAATAATTTGGTGAATGTTTGTTTTTCTGCTGACAGCGACTTATACGCCACTTGGGGGTGAAAATTGTGCCATCACCATATCATGCCCCCTAACTATTGCCGATAGTATTGCATGTGGCTCTGAGGAAGAAAAAGAAGTGGCCAGATGTGAAGTAAAGTGACTTGTGGCCAAGTATGGTGACCCGTACTCAGAATTTGTGCTCTGCATTTAACCCATCCAAGTGAACACACACACCATGAACACAGGTTCACCTTCGGGTTACAAGTTCGACTCTCTAACCGTTAGGCCACGACTGCCCCAGATGTATGAAATGCACATCATTCACACATTACAGTGAAAAAAATACCAGATGCTGGTTATGAGGTGGCTGTGGCTGTAGCTGCCATTTGACATTCACTGCTTTATCCATTTTGGAAACACAGACAAGGAAAGCAAAGATGCGTCAGAGAAAGATGTTTTGTTGCTCTGCTCCGACAACACAGATTATTAAGGTTCATATAGGACTACAATATAGGCCAAAAGGAAACACACAATGAAATACAACACAATGAAATACAACACAATTTAATTTGGGGGATCTTAAAGCTGTAGACACCACATTTTCCAACAAACATTGAAACCATCCAACTTGACAGCCACCGCGAAAGTGAGAGCAGTGATTCCCGATACTATAGTCAGTCGTGCCAATGGATCTGGCAGCAGCTGATCAGTCTGTCATTCATAATAATTGGGTCCAGAAAAAACAGATCTGGCTCATAATTTCATTATCCATGCTGTATTAAATTCAGTATCCTCATTCATGTTTTATGCCCATTTAAAAAAAACACACACACAGCTTTATCTAGGCATAGCTTTGTAGAAGCTGTTTGCGTCCCTCGATCACACTGATCAAGGGAAAGGGTCTTCCACTGACCAGGTGGTTTACTTTCCCAGCACAGCAGTGACACTGTTTCTGCAGGTGCATGCACTGGGGATCTGGCAGCAGCTGATCAGTCTGTCATTCATATCATGCAGCATACCAATCACACCCAAATTATTTATCACCAGAATTACAGAAAGCGTTCAAACTCCTTCACTTTTTCCTCTTTTTTTTATGATAAAACCTTCCTCTAAAGTAGATGAATCTCTCACTATTCTGCAAAAATAAATACTCTAGAACTTTTGTAAATTACAAATTAATTTAATTGTCACTTTAGAATAACCCACACTGCCATGTTTTTGTTGAGAATCAAATTGAAGACAACATTCATTCATCTTCAGTAACTGCTTTATCTGGAGCCAATCTCACAAACCCTGGGCTCAAGGCAGGTCTCCACCCTGGATGGGACACCAGTCCATCACAGAGCTGGCTGCGTTTTATATGTATAGAAATATGCGTTTTAGCTGAGATCCCTCAGTGGAGGAAACCCTTTCAAGAAACCCGTCACATCGCCTAGAACAGTTATAATTTGTTAATATCACGGACAGTATTTGTACCTTAATGCCTGAAACATCAACAAGAAAAGACGAGTAAATAATTTAACAGATTAATTAATAAATAAAACAATCCACTCGTCAGGTATGTATTCCTATACTAAAGTGACGATTCTTTTACTAAAACGTCCCGCTAAATGGCCAATGATAAAAGCCAAAGTTTAGCTCACGTGAGAAAAGTTACTTTCCAACCACAACAGATAAGCACTGAACTATAAGACAATAGGTAAATGCTGGTATATAAAAAGAAACACTATTTAGTCTGTTTATTAGATATTTAGCCAGGCTGAATCATAAATGTAATGTAAGCTGGATGTCTATCATGGCCTGAATCAGCGTGACACTATTGGCGAAGCGGCTAGCCAGTAGCTGTTCTCTGTTTCTCAGCAGGATGCACAGGACCAAGGCCTGCTCACAAACGGTTAACGCAGAATAACACTTACTGATGGACTCCGATGAGTTTGAAGCAACTCGCTTTACGTGTTCCTGCTGGCTGGTTCAAAGTCAGAATTTTGTACATCCATACCAGCACAGACCTTTTTAAGTGTGCTAACGAGCTAATACGCTAGCCAACAAGCAAGTCGTCTTACACAATAAATAACATTTGCCTATTGGCTAAATGGTTACAAGCTGATACGTAACTACTTGCCCAACCGCCTATCGTTACTATAACATTTAGTAGTAGCAGCACATTAAATTGAATTTGCAGCGGCTTCTTGTTTAACAATTCTGTGTATGAACGCCTCACAGTGTAAAAACTGTACGATATTGCGATATAACTTTAGTGAGAACAATAATTAAGCTAGTGTTATAATACAGGATACTCAAATTTGACGTGAAGTTATCAAACTGCCACTCAAACAAGAGGTCGATCATAGTTAGGGGGTTTAAATATATAGCTAGCTAAAGTACCAGTGATTGATCCGTTTTAGCTTAGCGGACTGCCCGAAAACTTGCCCCGTCACACGTGGACTGACCCGCACTGACGAATAAAACTCGTAGCAAATCTGCTGGAGTAACAAAACGTTTACATTATCATTCAAAACACACATTGGTTTAGAAAGCGCTGCTCATACCTCGGATTGCTTCCTGACATTATTATCAGGGTTCATCAGGTTCCCCAGTAAGAGGTAAAATTGCTGCTGCTCCGCCATTGCAGTAGAATCCAGAAAGAAACCAGCTGACGAGGGAGGAGCCAAAATAAACCCGGCTTCTGTCATGTTTTGCCGCCTTATCGGATTTTCCTTCCGGGTAGCAGGAAGTTATATTGTAGCATATACTTTTTTTTTTACTTGTCAGAAAATTCCACAAGCAAATCAAACCTTAACTCTAAAGCGGTGTCTCAAATACCACAGTAATGTACTATTCTAGACGATTTTTGAGTATAAATAACTGTGTAGTGACCACACTGATCTGCACAGGCAGATCCCGCTTTCTGCAGGAAAAAATATCTACATTATTCTATTTAATCTAAAATACTTGAAACACTAAACAGGCAGACATATCTAACGCTACCAAGTTAGCATACATATCTACTTATATACGCTACCAAATAATGAAAATGTGAAATATAATAAAATAAAATATAAGGGACACGCATTCCGTATTCACGGTTTCTGCGTTTCCGATTCATTCACCACACTCGTAATTGCGGTAGTTTACACTCAGTGTACGGGAGCTCCCGAAGATGAATGTCAATGACGTTCATGAATGAATGTTTTTAAAAAATACTTGCAAAGCTCCTTTTAGCAAGCTGGAGAAAAGCTTCAAAGAGTATATTCAACGCACACAGTTTAGAAGGTAAGATAATACCTATTACAGAAATGAATACCCAGGCTAACGTTAGTCCACACAGTTCACAGCACAGCAGCCTGTGCTGTTGCTAACGGGGTGTCTTCATTTCAACCTGGATAGCACCTATATAGGTGTGTACACTCACCCTGCACTTTATTAGGAACACCTGCACATTTTATGCAGTTATCTAACCAGCTAATCCTTTGGCAGCAGCGCAATATATAAAATCGTGCAGATACAGGTCAAGAGCTTCAGTTAATGGTCACATCAAACATCAGAATGGGGAAAAGTGTGATTTCTGTGACTAACTGTGGCATGGTTGTTGATACCAAATGGGCAAATACCAAAATAGTTTGAGTATTTCAGAAACTGCTGGTCTCCTGGACTTTTCACACACAACCTGAATTTTCATTCAGGTATATTGAGACATCAGGTCGTTTGGGACAGTTTAACTTAGCAGCATTTTTTCTGGCCTGAAACGTGGAAATAAAAATAATGTTAAGCACTCCTTGCAGTGGAATTGCTTGATAGATTTAACATGAAACCAAAATCTTGCAGTAGTAAATTTTACTTGGTCTACAATGTTAGAATATGCTTTAGATTTGGAGAAGAAGTCCTGATATTTAAATTATATTTATTGATGCCATGAATAAGTCTGCTACAAATAAATAAATAAATTTTTTGTTCGTCAATGAGGGTGAAAGTAATTTCCAAATGTCAGTAAAAATGGATTTCAGTCAGTTTTGACAAAAGTGTAAGCCATGCTTCTTTGGAATATAACATAAACATTCAAGCCCACTCCCACAGACAGTATGACCAATCCCACCTACTCCCACAGTTATTATTTAGGGGTCCATGTATCAAATGTGCTGGAGCTATATTGTTTTTACTTTATTTTTTCTTATTTTTCTCCTATAAAAATTGTATAGACCAAACCACAAGTCTTGGAGAGAAATTTAGTCATACTACTCAGGCAAACGAGAATGGCCCAATCAGCCTGTTGGTGGTGCTACAGTGCAACATTGTAAGTGTTAGGCCTCTCAAGAACCTTGGTACTTCGAGACAATTTTTTCATCTGATTCTGTGGCTATTTCCAAACCAGTTTGAAATTTGGACCAATTAGCTCAGCTATTTAGATTCTGAGCTAATTTGCATAATATGTGAGCCATACTTTTGTGAACTAGTACTGGATTTTTGCTGTATCTTCAGAAAGTTTGTGTCAAACCACTCAGCAGAGTGTAAACCTCAATAATTATCAAAAATATCTTGAGATTTCTAGACAATATGGTCACAACATGCCAATGAATTCTATCAAGACGGAGCCTAATTACCTCAAACAGCTGTAACAAAAGGATTTGCTCAAAACTTGAAAGGCATAGTCAGGACAAGATTTGCAAGAAGTTCGCAAAATTTGGGGTGTGGTCATAAATAGAGGGCAGAGCTAAATTCAGATAACTACTGTACCTTTGCACTTTGGTGATGACCTGGTTACTTAAGAAACATGGCCACCATCAGCAAATCAGATTTCAGCAGACATTTCATAAGGTTAACACTGAGGACATTGGAAGAGATGGCATATTAATCAGAGACATTGTTTCAAATATTTTATGCATAAAATTATGTACCACATATGTACAAACCTTACTTAAAATGTCAGGTTATCCTTCAAACTGTGGGCATGCTTTCTGGTTCGATCCTAAGCTCGGTTTACTGTCTGTGTGGAATTTTACATGTTCTCCCCAGGTTCACATGGGTTTCCTCCAAGTTTTCTGATTTCCTGTCCAAAACCATACAGGTAATAATAATATAATTTTAATAAACTTTATTTATAAAGCACTTTTCATACATGTGGTAGCTCAAAGTGCTATACAATCAAGTACAATGATACACAATGATTAAATAATGTAATACAATGCACAGGATAAAATAAAAGAAGAAGTGAAAAATAGAAAAATAACAAAATAACCATAAGGAGATGGATTAAAAAAGATTAAAAGTAATGCAATACAATTCACAGGATAAAAGAAAAGATTAACTGAAAACAGTACAATAGTAAAATATGCATAAAGAGATAAAAGAAATTTTATCTCATATATATATAACATTTGAAAATAAATATATAAAAATTGGGGGCATGGTGACTTAGCAGTTAGCACCGTTGTCTCGCACCTCCGAGGCTGGGGGCTCAAATCCCGCCTCTGCCCTGTGTGCACAGAGCCTGCATATTCTCCCCCATCCAAAGACATGCATTGTAGGCTGATTGGCATTTCCAAATTGTCCATAGTGTGTGTGTGATCGTGCCCTACGATGGATGGCAATTAAATTAAAAAGGGATGTTTTCAATTTCTTTTTAAACAGAATGTACTGAGACTGACTACTTAATGAAAAGTGATACTGGGCTCCAGAGTTTTGACGTATAGTAACAAAAGGAGGGGATTTCAAGAAGGCCGATATTAGCAGATCTCAGGTCATGTGTTCGTGCATAAACAGAAGGACATTCAGTGAGGTACACAAGTGCTAAGCAATTTAGAGCTTTACAAACAATGAAATTAATTTTAAATGTATCCTAGAAGATACACTGTTGACCAGTATAGCTCATTAAGGTCATGTGGGATATGTGCTCTCTTTTTTGTTCTTGTAAGAATCCTTGCTGCTGCATTTTGTACAAGCTATAGGGGATGTATTGTCTTCTTAGGGAACACACTAAGCAGAGCATTACAATAATTAGTTTTGCTTGTCATAAATGCTTGGATAAATTTTTCTACATCATGTTGACATATAAAGAGTCTAACTTTAGCAATGCTTAATAAAAGATAGAAAGCAATCTTGCTAATATTTTTACCTGAGGAATAAAACAAATTCAGAAATATCCAAATCTTAAATCACACCCATGTTTCATACTTCAGCTTTTTATAAAAGAAGCAATAGGGCCTAATTTCTCAGGAATTCATTTTCTCTGAGATTTTGAACCAAGTATCAGTATCTCTGTCTTATTAAGCTGCAAGATGTTTTAAGACATCCATGCAGAAATATCTGACACACAGATGATTAGCCTCAGAGTTTTGGCATTCAGTAATAATTATAAAAAAAACTTTATTTTATATAGCACCTTTAAAAAAGGCCTCTCAAGGCACGTTACATAAGAGTATATAAACATATATAACAATAACAATAATAGTAATAACAATAATTTAATAACAAAACAAAGTAATCAAATAAAAGCAATTCTAAAGAAATATGTTTTAAGAGAAGATTTAGAAATACTAAGAGACTACGCTTCTCTAAGATCAGATGGAAGGGAGTTCCACAGTTTTGGAGCGTAAGAAGAGAAGGCCCTATCACCGATAGTACGCAAATGAGTCTGAGAGACAGTTAAAAGACCAGAGTTGGAGGAGCAGAGATCACATTTTGGGGTGTAATAGGTTAAAAGTTCGGTCAAATACTGGGGAGCCAAACCATGCAATGCCTTGTAAGTAAGCATAATAATTTTAAAATCTACACGAAACCTGACAGGGAGCCAGTGCAAGGATTCCAAAATAAGAGTGGTGTGATCACTTGTCCTGGACCTAGTCAGGATTCTAGCTGCAGAATTTTGTACATACTGCAGTTTATTTATTATAGACTTAGAGACCTCAGCCAGGAGTGCATTTCAGACATCAGTGCAAGAGAAGACAAAAATGTTGAACTTTTCAGCCACAGAAAAAGATAACATAGGCTGTAATCTTGCAATATTTATGAGATGAAAGATGGATGTTTTAACAGTATTCTGCATGTGTGGGTTAAATTTTTTTAAAAAAAAAGAAAAAGGTTTTTTTCATTTTGTTTGAAACTTTAAAGCAGAGCCATCCGTGGTTAAATTTAAAGAGCCAGCTTTATGAAGCTGGTGAAGAGAGCCAATGAGCATCACTTCAGTCTAATTACTGTTAAGACAGAGAAGGTTTTAAGCCATCCAAATTTTTATCTCAGAAATACAGTATGAAAGAAGAGTGGCTGCCATGTTATCACCAGGTTTAGAATGGAGGTAAATCTGTGTGTCGTCTGCATAAAAATGATAATTAAGACTGAAAGATCTTAACAGCTGACCAAGAGGAAAAATATAAATGCTAAAAAGTAAGGGGCCCAAGATTGACCCCTGAGGGACACCACAAAGAACTGAACCCATTTCCGACCTGCATCCGCCCAGAGACACAAACCGCCTACGATCTGAGAGATAAGATCTAAACCAATTTAAAGCAGTCCCTGAGACACCAAAGATAGTTCCAAGACGGGTAAGTAAAAGAGTGTCATCAACAGTTTCAAAAGCGGCACTAAGATCAACAAGGATGAGAATAGAAAGAGACCCAGAATCAGAAGCTATTAACAAGTCATTAGTGACCTTAACTAAAGCTGTTTCTGTACTGTGGAGTTTACGGAAGCCGGATTGAAGGGGCTCAAAAAGATTGTTAACAATGAAGTGATTGTGTAATTGAGAAGCAACAGTGCATTCTAGGATTTTCGAAAGGAAAGGAAGGTAAGATATAAGACGAAAGTTGTTAAAGTTATCCAAGTCAAAGCTAGTCTTTTTGGGTACTGGAGTTACAGCAGCAAATTTAAATGCTGCTGGCATGACACAAGTGCACAGGGAGTCATTTATTATACTCAAGACTATAGGGCACAAGAAGGCAAAACTTGATTTAAATAAACTAGTTGATATAGGATCAATAATGCACGTGGTAGCCTTCATACGTGATACCTCAATACCTAGAGTAACATGGTTATGTGGAGAAAAATTTGAAAGAGGGGTGCCAGAAAAGTAGGACAGACTGAGAGAAGAAGAAGGGGGGACGGAGTGAGTAGTAAGGATGGATTTAGGAACATTGTCAATCTTGGTACTAAAAAAGTCAAGAAATTTGTTACAAAGCTCAGTTGAAATAGGCAAATTGGTGGAGCAGTTACGCTTAAGCAATCTATTTAAAGTATGAAAAAGTTGTCTGGGATTGTTTTGGTTGTCAGCAATGATCTGGGAAAAATAATGAGACCTGGCGGATAACATTTCTGCTTTATAATCTTGCCAGTGGTCTTTACAAGCCTGGTAATATACGTTCAAGCCAGAAAGCCGCCACTCGAGCTCCAGTTTACGACAAGCTGCCTTCATTGAGCGCAGACTTTCATTATACCAAGGAGCACAACGCAAAAAGGAAATGGTCCATGATTTCAAAGGAGTAAAGGAATCCAATCCAGATATGAGAACATCATTTAACAGAGAAATTGTGTCATTAAGGGGATCTGATGAAGAAAAACAGCTTAAGTAAGAAAGTTAATAAAAATCTGGCAGATCAATGGATTTCCATTTGCGAAATTTTATAGTACAATTTGAGGAGACATTTGTGTGCGGCAATTCCGGTAAAGATCTAAATCAGCAGAGGAAAACTCAGACATGAAAGAACCATTTGCAATAACTAGGTATACTGTGTGACCCCTGTTACAGTATGTGTCAACAAACTGAATTAAATGAAAACACTCCAATAAAGACAGAAAACCCTTTGTTATCACTGAGTCTTTTGAGTCAATGTTGATGGTGACTCCCCCAAGATGTTAAAGTCCCCCAAGATGAGAATCCTCTTAACCTTGAGGCACAGCATAGACAGCAAATCAGCAAACTCAGACAAAAAGTCTTCATTAGTCTTTGGAGGTCCATAGACTGTAGGGATGATGGTAGTGAGGGGGGCAGAGATGCTCAGAATGAGGCACTCAAAGAAGTAAACTGTGGTACTGACACTGGGCTTATGTTGTGTTGTAGGTTATGAATCACCATAATACCCCCGCCTCTGCCAGAGAGTCACGGGAGATCAAACAACCCATAGCCCATGGGGGTAATTGATTAAAGAGGAGTCCATCACTCAGTTTGTGCCATGTTTCTGTTAAGCACAGTTTTTTTCTGTGATCATGTCTGACAAAAGGAGAGCCTTGTTATTCACAGAGCGTGTGTTAACGCCACTGTAACCAGACTCATGGACACAGAGGATAACGGGGAAAACTCCGAGCGAGGAAGTGCTGACAAGTTGTTCAAGTTAACGCCAGTACAAAACAGTCTCTCAGCTTTACGCCGAAATATTGGAACGGAGATGGCAGGAGAAGACGAGTAGATAAAACTGCGCCTAGAAGAGCGATGTATGTAGCACTTTGGTCACGATATTCCAGTATTACGGCAAAGCTCATGAGTGCCATTTGCCAAATAGAAGTTCCTGTTCAGTAGCTGTCGTGTGGTGTACCTTAAAACCAGGCTGAGGGAATACACGTCCACAATGACCTCGTAGTAGTGTAAATCTTGAGCAGGGCAACAGTAAGGTAGACTCCAACAGAGAAAGCTCACAGATAAAAATAACAGTCCGAAGTTTAAAAAGTGATCCCGCATTGCAACAATTACTAATATAGCGATAGTGAACAGGCTGTAAGAGCTTAAAACTTCAAAGCTCCAAAACCCCATGCTACCATTCAAAGTAACTAAATAATCATTAAAAAAACAAGGAAAATGGTGAGAGGAGTGGCAGCCAGACATGTCAGCGTTCCCAATCAGCCAGAACTGGAAGTCGCAGGAAGCTTTTTGAGTTATGCCAACTGCTGGTAATATTTAAGTTTACCTAATACAATGTTTTAAGTATGGTGAATTAACTTTTCACCAATAATAAAAAGCAGTAATAGTAATAGGAATGTAAAAAAAAAAAAAAAAAAAAATGCTCACATGACCACAAGTTTTTATGTTGCCTGCATATAAAAGTTATGTTTCCAAACTAGTTTTTAAAGCACTGGGTCAACGAAAAGGCAACATTTTGCATTAAGCTTTGAAGTTATGCCAACTGCTGGTAGAATTAAGCTGATCTAACACAATGTTAAAAGTTTAAAAATCAAGTTGTCCAGATGAGTTTTTTTTAGCATTTGAAAGCATTTTAAATACAACTGTAGCCTAATATCTTAAGTTTGAGATTTGACTGGTCCAGTCGCCGTGGGACTCCTCGATTACTCCCATATCGAGCATGGCTGTGAGCTCCTCCCACACCAGTTGTTTGCCAGCTGGCTTTTTGTCCATCAAGGTCAAATAATAGCTTCTGAAATATGTCAAAGGTGAATTTCAACTGCTTTGGATAGCTGAGGTTAAGAGCATATTTTATGCCCATCAGCAAAGCACAAGATCTGGCTACATCAGTCCCTTCCAGGATCTTGGTTCCCTTGACCACAATAGTTGCACAGCCACGAATGATGTCAATCTTCATCACTTGCATCACAAAATTTGCCTTGAACTCTTTCCATGTCCTTGGAGAAGAAATTAGATGATGTTAGTGTTGGAACAAAAAAAGAAATGCATGACTCAAGCTCTTTTCTATGGAAAATTTACCATGACCAGTTAAATGGTAACCCAACAAAGATATGAGAAATTGAATATTCATATTCAATATTACCATAATATTACCATAAGGCATATTTTCTGTCAGCTTTTTTCTAGTGAATTGCTTTTGATTGTGACAAAATTTTCATGGCGAACTTTGCATTTCTAACGGGAGGCAGCACACTTAAAATGGAATCAACTCTTCCTTGGCTCATTATCCACATGTACACCGAACTTCATGGAAATCCATCGATAACTTTCTAAGATATCCTTTGGACAGGCAGACAGACAAGACAAACAGACAAACACAACAGATCACATAAAGTGTCAAAAGACACCCATCCCACTCAATGGAATCAAGTCCATCAGGCAGAAATTTTGGAAACAAACTTTGGAGAGGGTGAGAAAAGTCTTGAAAATAGCAGCATGACTGCTCTATGCCAATTTATATAAGTTAATCTCAAAAAGTCTACACAAAGCACACATTTTCAGGATTTGCTCTGAAATCACATAGGTTTACACTACAATGAGTCATACAAAAATAAGATAACCATCTATGGAACATAAATATAGCGCTTAAGAGTCATAATGCTTTTTCCACCAAGCATGTAAGATGTTAAAGGGAAAATGTCTAAAGCTCAGCTGGCCACTGTGCCACTAACACAAACTATTAGTTATTTGGACACATGTCTCACTGTTATGTCCTCGATTGTAGTTCTGTCTGTTCTTTTTGCCATTTTTGTGTCCAAGTCAGTGGTGGAATGGGTGTCTTTTGTCTCCTCCTCTTTCAGGTTCAGCCCCCTGCAACATGTCATGTTCCTGCTTCCAGCTTGCCATTGGAAGAAGAACACAACTCTTAGATGCCTTGCTCCTGCCTCATGTTTTGGGATTGATTGGATGTACTTTTCCAGATGTGTATTTAAACCTCGTCAATCTACATCCCAGCGCAGATCATTGCCTTTGATTTATTCCATGTAAATGTTGCTAAGTGTGCTGATTTCTTCTGTGTATGACCATCTGCCTGGTGTTGACCTCGTTTGTGCTTTGCCCTTTTGGGTTTGATTGTGTCATTTGTATATATCTTGTAAATAACAACACCAATATCCACCACTTGTAAATAGTACATTGTAAACAGTGGTCAGTAGGAAGCTGGCACCATTTATGCTTAATCCATTTTCTCTTGGTATTGAGTTAGCTAGAGAGTGAGGGAATTAAGTGTATTTTTTTGTTTCTTTCTTTATGGTCAGGTTAATTAGTTCACTTTGTGTATAGTTAGATGGAATTTTGTTTATTATTTTAGCCTGGTCGGCTTCTGAAGCTTTAACCACTTTGGGGAAAAAAAGAGAGAGAGAATAAAATACAAAGCAATCTTGGTCTTGCCACACCTTTCTTCTTTTGTATGTTGCCAACTGACCTAAACCGGGTCGTATCACTCACCAGAAACTTAGGCTGCAGTGCTTCCTGGATATCGTCTCTTAGCACACTAACATCCACTGTAGACTGTTGTGAACTGTAAGAGAGATCTGACAACACTAGAATCATATTGGTTAAAAGCAATCATCAACTGATACTTCATGGACAGTGACAATAGCATATAATGAAAGCTATTAGTATTCCTGACAACACACTTAAAAAAAAAAATCACATAGTCCACCTTGACGCCAGTGGGCCATAAGACCTGATCATTTCTGGACAATGTTCCAGAAAATGATGTTTTCGGATGAGTTTTTCCTGTGGAGAAACCTCTGTCTGTGCTCAGATATCTTGCTATCTAAGTAGTAAATAGTCTACTAGTCTATGTAGAATTGACTTACAACAAGCTTAACAATGTCTTTAAGTACAAGAAGCACTTCCCCTTGCTAGGTTGCCCTCAGGGATTTTCGATCCAACCATTAGCGGCAAGAGTTGCAGAAATGTCCAATTCTCAAGGGCATTCCCGCCCACACTTTTCCATGCAGCAGAGTTCACAGGGACAAGCTGTATTGCATCTGTACTTACTCTGAATGAACATTTTGAAGCACAGTGCCATTTCTAGGGGCACCATACCTTCAAAGAGATCATGCAGCACATCAGGTGGATAGCCAGACAAAAATATTTCTGTCAGTGCACACTGCCTCTTCACTCCACAAACTGGCATTTCTTGTGTTAATACGCAGTGTGTGTTGTTTGTTGTTCTTTAGTTCTGGGTGGGAATGCCCATGTTCTTACTTCTCTGAAATTCTCAGTGTTCACCTAGACAAAATCTGCAGACATATGAACAGGAAAAGCTCTCAACAAATCCCCACACAGAATGGGCCCATAGATTGTCTGCAACAATGCTAAACGCTCTTCTGCTCAATGCTGAAATATACCATCCTTCTTCCTCTAAGATCACAAGATCTTTGAGCAGTGGCTCCAACGCAGCACTGTAACCAAATCCCTTCATATTCTCAGCCTTGCACAGAATTGCAAAGAAGATTGAGTTTAGTCTGAACGGAGCAGCGGGGATCAGCTAAACCCAATACACAGCTGTGATTTTGTTTTTGACTGGCTGTGCCAAGAGGATTGCATATCTCAAAGTCATCCACATAGAGAATGAGAGTTTTGTAATACGTGCCGTCATAAAAAGACTTATTCAGAGTACTTTCAGCTTCAGCCTCACACAAGCTAAAGTCCTGGATATCCTTCCTGCTCAAAACCTGAAGTAATGACTTTAGAATGGAGACATACTGTTTCTGCCCCTACTGATAACATACTCAATGGGTTCAACAACAGAAAAGTGCTCCTTAAAATAGTCTGTTCTTTTGTAGGCAGAGGAAAGACGACAGCCACCACTCAGGGCAGAGCTAATGGGGTTATCACAACAAATGTCATTCACCATTTCTGTCACAATGACCTCATCAATTTCACAGTTGTGCCTCCTCAAGCAAGACTGTAGGAGTCTTTATGATGGGAATAGAAGCTGAATGAAAGATAAAATGCAACTCCTCTACAAACCTTATCAATGAATCTGTTGGGTACATTAAAGATGCTTTCTAGTTTCAAAACAAGTGAGCCAAGCTCTTTTCAGTCAACTTTGGCAATTCTCTCACATTATCATCATCTTCAATGTAATCAGTATTAGACCCTCCTGATTAACTGGACCACTGCAATCATCTGTATTTGAAGGGCTTACATAATCTATAGCAGGTCTTCTTTGCAATCATCCAGTGAGAGTATGAGAGTATGCTTGCAACATCTGTGGGCAGTATTTTAGAAGATCTCACTCTTTCTTGAGTTGAGTGTTTTCTTGATCTGAGGCTCCCCCATGTTTTAAATGAACAAAAACAATCCAGAAGAGGACATGCCAGATGTTGCCCACAATGGCTATGATGCAACCTACAATGTTTCAAATTAATTGCATATTATTATCATGCCAAAATATGTTTACTGTGGGATAATGTTAACTAAGCAATACGTCACAAAATGGTGTGAAGCTACATGATACACTGAAACTTGCTATGACACTTAACCCAGAGACATTGACAAATTATATGTTTTGCAACAAAAGAGTAATGTTGATTTTCATAATATAGCATACATATCTATTGTGATATGTTTAAATTAATGATCATCCCCCCTATATCCTCCATAGAACATTAACATTAATTTAATTTAGTGGTTGTCTTGTTCTTCTTGTGCTACAGCAAGATTGCAGGATAGACATGCCAGAAACCAATGCAACATTCTGAATTTCAGTATATATCTGCAATATGCTCATGGGACACTGAAGTTTGTGATACAAATACAGGGGTGTCCCATCATATCCAGAAAGGGTGTGCATGCAGGTTTTCATTCCAACCAAGCAGAAGCCACAACTGTCTATTGAAAGGCAGGGATTGTAGGTGGGGGGAGTGAATGATCAGCGCTCTCTTCCACCCTCAATACCACGACAGAGGTGAGTCCCTTAAGCAAGGCACCGATCCCCCAACTGCTCCCTGGGTGCCGCAGCAAAAAAGGTTGCCCACTGCTCCAGGTGTGTGTTCACTACTCTGTGTGTGTGCACTTGGATGGGTTAAATGCAGAGCAAACAAACAAACCTTATGGTATAGACCATGCCCACTTCTTGTTTTATTCGAATACAAAAACAGATACAAATATTTTGAGCACTAAACAGATACAGATACAAATATAGATAATGGCATTGCATTACATACTTAGTGAGCACTCTTCTCTGTTTTGATGATGATGTGACAGCATAGGAGCACTGACGGACATTTTGACAGCTGGTATCTGATTAAAAAACTGAATTGATTGGGCTTATGTTCGTTTCACTACAACACATAGCTCTTGTATGTGATTTGATCAAAAACACATAGCTCTTGTATGTGATTTGATCAAAAATTCAAATCGAGAGAAAAGCTCACTTAGAAAGAGGTGACAGTAGGAACCTATACTCATCTGGATGACACTGGATAGTGGTATTATAAGTCATTATTCTTCTACAATTGTGTAAAAAGCATGTTGAAAGGATGTTCAGTATGAGCACCACAGTCTTTATGATTATGGTGTTAGTATGAGTACAAGTAAATATTGAAAAAAATATTATACAATTCAACAAAACATTTAAAAACTGTATATGTCTGTACATAGTTTTTTTTGTTTGTTTGTTTTTTTGGGAGTTTTTTTTTACCACCAAGGTCCTAAAATATACAGTCAAAATATATGTATGTAATGTTCAATAAGTAAACCAGTTTTTTGTTTGATTTAGAATACCGTGCCCTCCAGAATTATTGGCACCATTCATAAAAATGTGCACAAATGATTGTATAAAACAAACATAACCCAATATTTAGTCATTGTATAGTCATTATACTGTCTTGTATAGTCATTGTACTGTCTTGTACTGTCTTATTCTGTCTTGTGCGTCTGCACATGTTTGCACTTGTGCACTTTATGTTTAATTTATGTAGTCCCTGTAGTACTGTGTTGTTCTGTGTTTGTCTTATGTAGCACCTTGGTCCTGGAGAAACGTTGTTTCGTTTCACTATATGGCTGAAATGACAATAAACTCCACTTGACTTGACTTGACTTGACTATTTAAAAATGTTCTGTATAGAGGAACAGAATGCCTCTACAACCTTGTTAAACATTACAGGAATAGTCTCAGTGCTGCTGTACTCTCCAACAAATTACTAATTAAATTTTGTAGAAAAAAGTTTGCAAATTTTCCAAAATTTATAATCTGGTAAAAATAAAACTATACTATGTTTAACCTGTATGTTTTGAGCTCATTTATCGCACATTATTCTTTTTAATTAATTTTCGCTCATTTTCATGAAGGGTGCCAATAATTCTGTCAATCAAACAGTGGGAATTTGGTGACACTGAGTTGGCAATTAAATCTCAAATAGTTAGGTTGATATTAATTCAGATATGATCATAATAGTGATGTACACTAGGCCAACAACTGATTCTTTTTGAGTAAAGCTTTGGAACTAACTAACTATACTTGATCATTACTTTAAATGATTCATTCATCCAGCCATGCAAATGTCAAATCCCTTTACAGTGGATGCTCCACATAATCAAATAATAATAATAAAAAAACAGATTTTTTTTTTTTAATGTGTTGTTTAAAAAACGTAAAACATAATTGTTGAAGTGGTGACATGTTTTGTTAGGAGACATTTATTTAACATTTATGGGAGGAGTTGTAAGTGCTTTGTAACAGTCACAGTGCTTTGCAAAGTTTCCCAGCATGGGAAAGTTTTCAGGACAGAGGAGTAAAATGACATGCTCCATTTTTTATAGTATTTTAACATATAGGTCTTTTTAAATGAACCATATTCAATCCTGTTAAAGTGGACCCAAAAGAGATATAGCTGCAAGTGACCTCAGAGCTACAAGTGGACTCAGAAGGGGACTCAATTCTCTTTCTGGAAATTTTTAGCACTGATGAGAACTCAGACCACTTGCTGTTCACACTACAACTTCTTTACCATAGTTTAATCTTACCATAGTTCAGTTGAATATGTGTAACACTGAAGAGTGTCTCTTTCAAATGCTTGCTTTACACGATGCTATAATTTGTCTGAAATGCTATGATTTCACTGAAAAGCAGAACAGGCAAAACAGATTTGAAGTGAAATATGAGAAACATTTTTTATGCTGAAATATAAATCAAAGAAGTGAGTATGGTGGCCTATACTCAGAATTTGTGCTCTGCATTTAACCCATCCAAGTGCACACACACACACAGAGTAGTGAACACACACCTGGAGCAGTGGGCAGCTTTTTTTTTTTTTTTGCTGCAGCTCCCAGGGAGCAGTTGGGGGATCGGTGCCTTCCTCCAGGGACTCACCTCTGTCATGGTATTGAGGGTGGAAGAGAGCACTGATCATTCACTCCCCCCACCTACAATCCCTATCAGCCTCAAACCCATGACCTTCAGGTTCACCTTCAGGCTACAAGTCTGACTCTCTAACCATTAGGCCACGACTGCCTGAAGTATGCTTGAAGTATGCTTGAAGTATGCTTGAAGTATGCTTCATGCCATATAGCTACTGACTGTAGTACTGGCTGATGTGAGTAGTACATGCATACATTACATACTTGTATATTACATACATACTGTGTACTAATAGTATTATACATTAACTATTCTTCCTGTCACTGACACATTACTATTATTGCTGTTGCCTAACTTAAGCTCTATAGCATAATTGCTAGTGCCACAGTGGCTTTATTAGCTTATCTGTCATATTGCTACCTATTACTTCCTTATTATGGGACCTTATGACCCCAAGGAAAGCCATTTGTTTTTCTGTTAGGTGACAGATAACTAGAGCTTTGTACAATGGGGTCCAAAGAGACCACACTGACAATCTGGGATTATTTTTTAATTTAAACCTGAAAATAAACAGAATGTTTTAGAATTTTTAAAATTCTAAAACAGAAAAAGAAAATGTTTTTGCTATGTTTAAAAATAAAAAAAAATGATAAAAATACTCTTCAAAATTAGACAAAAATGCATCTGGACACTAGATTATTCTGGGTATCACAGTTAATCAAATTAATGTGGTTTCTCTCCTAGGGGCACCTGTAGGAAATTGAAGGTAACTGACTACATACTGTACATCCACTATAAATTACCTTGGCACCAGCTGGTTAAAAGTAACTGCAAAAATGACTAAGAACAGGGAAGTAAGTTTTGAGAAAATATCTTGTATCATCTGCTTGCACAAAGAAGGCCACTCTATTTGCCAGATCAGAAAAAGACTAAATCTTCCTTCTTCCACAGTTGGATATATTGTAAAGATGAAGGACTTGTATTTACAATGTAAAAACACAATTCTGAGCAAAAGCAAGAAAAAGATGAGAAACAGGAGCAAGGATTGCTTCAGACATCAGTGAGAATTACCAGATACAACTTAGTGCACAAACTATTTAAAATAAGATCAACAAGCATGGATACAGAGGGAGAGTATTACAGCGGAAACCATTTATCAGCCTCAAGAATAAGAAAGCAAAGGTACAAAAGAAAATGCACATAAAACAGCAGCTTTTAGAGAACTGTCTTATTTCAAATTCAAATTCAGTTTTATTTGTATAGCGCTTTTAACAATGGACATTGTCACAAAGCAGCTTTACAGAAATAAATGGATTAACAAAAAATATATTATAAATATTTGAATTTATCACTGTGAATTTATCCCTAATGAGAAAGCCAGTGGCGACGGTGGCAAGGAAAAACTCCCTGAGATGATATGAGGAAGAAACCTTGAGAGGAACCAGGCTCAAAAGGGAACCCATCCTCATCTGGGTGCAACAGATGGTGCGATTAAATAAATAAATCCCTTCTATTATCGTGCGCTATAAGGACAAGTAGTGCAATTGTGCAACCAACAAATTCATCACAGTTTCCACAAGAAGTCCGGTTGGTTAAAATCTATCCACTGTCCACTGATGGAGTCCTGAGTACGAAGCTGCTCGTGGCAACCGCAGCCCCAAAGCCACTACAGCAATCGCAGTCCCAAGCCATTTCAGTACAGCTCCCCATATGTGATCCCCAAACCATCTCCACAGCCCCCAGGTGGCACCATCCCCAGCAAACCAAACAGTTCTTCAGGCCGTCCATATGGGCCCCAGCAGCAGCGAGCGAACTCAACCGATGAGAACTCCAACCAGAAGTAGGGCATCAGGATGGGTCAAGCGGCGAGGAGGAGCAGAAGGGGCATCAGGATGGGTCAGACAGCGAGGAGGAGCAGAAGGGGTCAGGATCACTGGCAACTCAGAAGTAGCATGTGTAGCTCGACAGAGAGTGAGGGAGAGAAAGAGATGGAGAGAGAGGAAGAGAATGTTAGATAAGCTTTGTCCTCTAATGGTTAAGCACAATATACTTTGCATGCAGAGT
>CM041000.1:4849696-4873498 GCA_022985145.1 Pangasius djambal | reverse complement strand
GTTTAGCCAGCTTGTCTGCTCCCTGGCCTTGGCTCTGGATTGTCACCGATTTACTAGGCCTGTTCTGAGACTATGTGCTATGCTGCAAGAAATGAGAGCAGCACCTTCCCGAGTGGGATGGACACCGTCCCGCCCTAACAGGCCAGCCTTGCCCTCAAAGATAGTCCAGTTATCTATAAAGCCCACATTGTTTTCGGAGAACCACCTGGACATCCAGCAGTTCAGCGACCATAACCTGCTGTAAGCTACATCACCACGCCGCATTAGGATGGGGCCAGAGCATATTACAGCATCGGACATTGCCTTCGCTAATTTACACACCTCTACAATGTTACTCTTAGTAACCTCAGACTGACAAAGGCGTATATCATTAGCTCCTACATGAATAACTATCTTTGAAAACCTGTGCTTGCCTAAGACCCTAAGATTACCTGCTATGTCCGGTACCCTGGCTCCCGGTATACACCTAACTAAAGCTGCTGGTGCCCCTAAAGGCCTAGCTAATTTCACGTGCCGCAAGATAGAGTCACCTATAACGAGAGCTCTTTCAGGTTTCTCAGCGGGTGCTTCACTGAGGAGAGCAAACCTGTTGGACACGTGAAGTGGAGAGGAGTGGTGCTCGTGTGGGCGAGCCTTAGCGTTAGCTTTGGCTTTGCGATTATGCCGCCGAGTCGTCACCCATTCGCCCCGCTGTGAGGGCTCTAATGCCGGAGTTGGGGGATTACTAACTCCGCCTAAGGCATCTAGACTTTCCCCTACAGAAATTACGCTGCTCTCACTCTCACTAACCCTCTCTAGAGTCTGGATGCGCACCTCTAATGCTGCAATCTTCTCCGTCAGAGAGCTAACTAGCATGCATTTATCACAAATAAAGCTATTACTAACTACGGAGGAAGAGTGACTAAACATCCTGCACTCAACACACTGAACAAGCTGAATGTTAGACATGTTGTTTAACGCACCTTAGTCGGAGATTTGTTATTTTCAGATCAATCCACATTTAACTTTTATGGATCTGATGGTAGAGTGTTTGTGTGGGGAAAGCCAGAGAAAAATTTCAATCAAACTGCATTAAGGGTACTATAAAGCACGGAGGTGGCTGGGGCTGTGATGCTGGTGCACTTGTGTTCATTGATGGAACCATGAACTCAGAAGCGTACAGAGGCATTTTGGATGCAAGCTTGAAGAAATAAGCAAAGAAATTATTCAAGCAACAGAAGTGGATTTTTCAACAGGCTAATTATCCAAAATACACCAGCATCTTTTTCAAAAGAATACTTCCCAGAGCCCAACTTAAACACTATAGAGTATCTATGGAATGCAATGAAGAAGAAATTAGCAGACTGTTTGTGCTCTAGCGTAGATGAACTAAAAGATTTGTTGGCTGAAACTTGGAGGAAACTTCCACCACAACTGTTACAGAAAATGGTTGATTCAAGAAGTCAAGAAGTTTTGCAAAACGAAGGATGGCCACCTAAATACTGCAGCACGGTAACTGTAATCTTTAATGGAGCCACTATTGGGTGTCTTAAATACTTAAGTTAAATGCTTTTTTGTCTATATTTGAACAGTGTATCTATTATTTTTGTATTTTTAAACATAATCTATTTTTGGGAAATGTTTTGTTTGAAAAGTGTGCTTGTGGTATGCCACTTGGTTTGACATGTTTTCTAATACAGTGAAATTCAGTGTAAGTGTGTGTAAGTGTAAGTGTGGCTTAAATGTCCAAATACTTTTTGGGGCCAGTGTAGCACTAAGTTACACTTGCTCCTCCATGAAAATAGAGCCCTTTGATTGACTTAATTACAATGAGCAATGGTGTGTTTTCACTTCAACAAATCATTAACAAGCATTATCCACAAACCCTGTTACACTGATTGAAATTGACTTCCAGCTTTAGCCTAGGCCTAGGTTTTATATAAAATATAAAAGCCAGAAATAGTTTTCAATGACTTGCTTGTATGGCCTAACCACTGTTTTATAATATTTCTTTCTTATTTGGACTCTGCGCTGGTCATTCACTCCCCCCATCTACAATTCCTACAAACCCTGCCGGACCTGAGACTTGAACCCACAACGTTCGGGTTACAAGTCTGACTATTGTTCTATTGCTCCAAGGTCCAATTCCGATGTTTACATGCCTATTACAAGCACTTTTTCAGCCTACAGTAGTCCACAGGATAGCCTTTGCTGCCTCACACATCAATGATGTTGCTTAAGGGTGTTCTAAGGGTGTATTCACACTTGGTCCATGTTAGATCAACATGGCGACTAATATTGAATAGTCAAGATGTTGCCCAATTTCTAGGTCACTATTTAAATTTAAGCAAATTTGTGATGTTGGCCATGTTAACTCCTTTGTACAAAAGGCCAGATTTTTGGTGAGTCTTATCCCTTCTATTGAAACATATGTTCAGATGGCATGCCGATGGATTAACATGGATCATCAGGTTTTGCACAATCCTGTGGGGACTGTGTCAGCTCAAGTGCACACTATCATTAAAGCAAAAAGGAGACATACCAAATATTAAGAAATTCTGAAGGTGGTCTGAGTATGGTTCACTTGTGGTTCACTTTAGAGGGGTCTGAGTTCATTTGTTGTTGTTTTCGCATATGCATAAAAAATGCTGAGTCAGTGGTCTGAGACCACTTGGAGCACTGAAATGGACCAAATGTGAAAACACCCTTAGAACACCCTTAAACACCCATCATTGATGTGTGAGGCAACAAATGCTATCCTGTGGACTACTGCAGGCACAAGTCAAAGAAACTTTTAATGATGGTTATGGGAGGGATGTTTTACAACCCTGCTGTGATGGGGCTGCATAGCTAAAGACCAGTGCTTGCTAACCCATGTCCACCATGGAAAGTGGTTGTAATAGGCATGTAAACATTGGAATTGGACCTTGGAACAATAGAAGAAGGCTGTCTGGTCTGATTTGTCCCATTTTCTTTTACATCATGTGGATGGCTGGGTACATTTGTGCTATTTACCTGGGCAATGTTCTGCATCATTGCAGACCAGGGCACCAGGGCACCATCAGAGATCTTGCAGAGTCCATGCCTTGGCAGGTTGTGCTCTTTTGGGGCAAATAAGAAATATTATAAAATAGTGGTTAGGCCATACAAGCAAGTCACTGAAAACTATTTCTTGCTTTTATATTTTATATAAAACCTAGGCCTGGGCTAAAGCTGGAAGCTTAACTTATCCTTATCCTTAACTGATATTCCTCCTCAATTCCTCAACAGAAAGCATGGCTGGACATTGATGGTTCTGACATCTAGCCCCACTTTTAATCCCATTTGTTTAAAGTCATTTTTTTAGACAGATAAGCTAATAAAGCCACTGTGGCACTAGCAATTATGCTATAGAGCTTAGGTTAGGCAACAGCAATAATAGTAATGTGTCAGTGACAGGAAGAATAGTTAATGTATAATACTATTCGTACACAGTATGTATGTAATATACAAGTATGTAGTGTATGCATGTATTTTGTCTACCCCAACCACTCACATCAGCCAGTACTATAGTCAGTAGCTATATGGCATGAAGCATACTTTGATTTTGATGGCTCAGCATAAAAAATGTTTCTCATATTTCACTTCAAATCTGTTTTGCCTGTTCTGCGTTTCAGTGAAATCATAGCATTTCAGACAAATTATAGCATCGTGTAAAGCAAGCATTTTGAATGACACTCTTCAGTGTTACACATATTCAACTGAACTATGGTAAGATTAAACTATGGTAAAGAAGTTGTAGTGTGAACAGCAAGTGGTCTGAGTTCTCATCAGTGCTAAAAATTTCCAGAAAGAGAATTGAGTCCCCTTCTGAGTCCACTTGTAGCTCTGAGGTCACTTGCAGCTATATCTCTTTTGGGTCCACTTTAACAGGATTGAATATGGTTCATTTAAAAATGGAGCATGTCATTTTACTCCTCTGTCCTGAAAACTTTCCCATGCTGGGAAACATTGCAAAGCACTGTGACTGTTACAAAGCACTTACAACTCCTTCCATAAATGTTAAATAAATGTCTCCTAACAAAACATGTCACCACATCACCAATTATGTTTCACTTTTTTTAAACAACACATTTTAAAAAAAAATCGTTTTTAAACATAGAAAATTTTTTTTTTTAAAAGTACAGTTGCACTAGTAGCATATATGTATAGGTACCATTCATCCACAGATAGGGGAATCTCTTCCATTACAGTATTGTTAAAGCAAACCAGATGTACCTAACCTGACATATCACACTGGCAAAGAACAGGACATGTGAGTCATTGGCCCTGTCCCAGCCCTTGCAGACTTGCATCCCTTGTTTATACATGCCATCTTAAGTATAAAAGACTATGGGGTGTCTCATTCCTCCAACTGTACTCTGCAGGAGTGCTCGGGAGCACTTTATATGCCCCTCTCACAAGTCTGTGCGCTTTCGTGAAGGTTATTACCCAAGGTTCCACTGGTATCCCCTGGTATGACACACATGAGCCTATAGCAGCAAAGTAGACATCAAAAACTCAAAAGTGTAAGAGAAATCTTTTATCTCTTTATTTAACACCCTTAAGAATAAATGGTTGTTGTATGTAAAGATGATGAGGTTAAGTTTTATAAGCCAGGCAGTAATAAGCTATACTTTGTTTTATGATAGTTTATGATAACCAATAGCCAGTTTTTTACTAACATCAAAATGGTTAATTTGTTAATTTATGGTGTAAATGGGTCTCACAGTTTAGCCTAATAAACAGAATGAGTGACCAAACTGCCAGGTTCTTACTGAGTAAGATTACTCTTACTCAGTATTATTGTCACTCCATGTGTTAGTTAGCAAGTTACATGAATACAGTACTTCTAGAATGGGTACAATATTAATCACAGGATCACGGCTTTACAAGTAATTAAATACTGCATTTATAAAGCGTTTTAGTAACAGAACATGTAGCAGTGAAGTGGTTAAAATCACATGATTAAGAACTGATTTGGGAATAGTTCCAACAAAATTATCTGGAGCTCACACTCATTATGTTTCTTAATCAGTAAATTAAATGAAACAAACAAATAATGTGATGTTTGTCACATGCTGAGTAGTAATTCTTTGAAACAACAATTTGAGAATCTCTGTAAGTTTGCAATATTTTCTATTAGGTAGAATTATGTTAGCTACTGGAATCGATGCTACTCTAACCTGGCATTAGCAAAGAAAATAGGCTAACAGTTAGTTATAGCCAGTTAATGTTAGCAAACTAGTGAAACTTATTTCATTGTCTTATTTATTTTATTTAATTTTACATATTTTTTTCTTTTTCAAATTAAAACATCTGTAGATTGCTATAGCGCTAACAACATGTAGCATGGCCAGTGACGATTTGGCACGATTCTTGATAGTTTTTTAAACACTGTGTACTTGAACTGAGCCCATGTAAGGAGTAAAAAGTTTTTTTTTCTTGGAAATGTAACTAACAATAACAATAACATGTAACTAACATTAACACTTAAGTAAAGTAAAAATAAGCCAAACTAATCTTTAAGTATAGAAGTACAGCTCCTCCAATCATTCAAATACTTACACCCCCTCTTGCCCACACTTCTGTCAGCGAAGACCTTAGGGCAGATGTATTCAAACCTTTTCCCCATGAGGCTCATTTCCCATTTTTTGAGAACTGTCATTTTTGACCATTTTCGGTGAACTAAAAACATTTTCCATTTACATTGACAGAAAGAGAGGGCCCACATCAGTGAATCTTTGAAGCACAGTGAAAATCTGCCAAAACAGTACTAGTGTGAAATGGGGGGAAGGGCAAAGCTAACAGAGTGTCAATTAATATCAGAGTTCAGAACACTTGTGTCACAAGCAGTGAGTTGAGACGAATGCAAATGCAGTTAAAGAGTTAAAGACAAACTCATGAATGGGAAAAACGCAGAGGTCAGGTGATGAACAAACAATATTGGGGTAATCCAAAAACATAAACCTGGAGACAGAACAAGATCAAGAATCAAGGCAGGGAGCACAGAAACGAAAGGCTTGTTAAAGTCTACTTTGCGTAGGACAAAGGTGTGAGCAATAAGGACTCATGTGGGAGACAACCAATGACATGACAGGGGTAGAGACAGGACATAAACCAAAATGACACACACCGGGCAAAGTAAACAAAACATGACAAAACGGAAGCGTGCACCAAATGAAGTGGGCTGCTATACACGCTGAGCGCTTCTCCATGCCGTGCTCGGTGTGAGGGGGAAATCCCTGACAGATCACCCCCCAAGAGTACTTCTCCCAAAGCACCTTCAAACATCCCTCCTGGCGGTCCTGCCCCTCTGGGCAAAATGTCCACGCAAAACCCATAGACCCGAGGCAGGCATTTCTCTCTTGTGGGCTTCTTCCAGCACGGCTAGGCTTGCTGGGGTCTGGTGGCCGGGCTGGGACAGGCTCGCCAGGGTCAGGTGGCAGGGGTCGGACAGCCTCGCCAGGGTCAGGTGGTGGGGCTGGGACCAGCTCGCCAGGGTCAGGTGCCAGGAACAAGGCTTGGGAGGCCGTCCCGTTGGCCTCAGGCATGAGCAGGTCTTGAGAGCCCACGCCACCTGCCTCAGGCTTGAGCAGGTCATGGGAGGCTGCACTGTCGGCTTCAGGCAGGAATATGGCATAGGAGGCCGTGCCATTGGCATCAGGCATGGGCAGGTCTTGGGAGGTCATGCCTTCTGCCTCAGGCTTGAGCAGGTAGTGGGAGGCAACGCCGTCAGCCTCTAGAAGGAGCAGAATATGGGAGACCTCGCTGTTAGCCTCAGATGTGAGCAGGTCATGGGAGGCTGCCCCATCTGCCTCTAGCAGGAACAGGACTTGGGAGGCCGCGTCATTGGTCTCTAGCAGGAGCAGGACATGGGAGGCCATGCCATGGAGTCCACACTGTTGGCCTCTGGCTGGAGCTCTGCATGGGAGGCCACCACTTCATCCTCTGGTTGCAGCTCTTTGGGGGAGGCCATTGGCCTCTGGCTGGAGCTCTGCAGTGGAGGCCACCACGTCGGCCTCTGGCTGCAGCTCTTTGGGGGGGGCATTGGCCTCTGGAAGGAGCAGAACTTGGGAGACCTCGCTGTTAGCCTCAGATGTGAGCAGGTCATGGGAGGTTGTGCCATCTGCCTCTAGCAGGAGCAGGACTTAGGAGGCCACGTCATTGGTCTCTAGCAGGAGCAGGACATGGGAGGCTGTGCCGTGAGCTTTGCTGTGGAGTCTGCCCTGTTGGCCTCTGGCTGGAGCTCTGCATGGGAGACGGCCACTCAGCCACTGGCTGGAGCTTAGCTGTGGAGGCCACCCTGTCATCCTCTGGAGGGAGCTCTTTGGGGGGAGGCCACCTCATCAGCCTCTGGAGGGAGCTCTTCAGGGGAGGCTGTGCTGTGAGCTTTGCTGTGGAGGCCACCCTGTTGGCCTCTTGTTGGAGCTTAGAAGTGGGGGCCGCCTGTCAGCCTCTGGAGGGAGGTCTTTAGGGAGGCCGCCTTGTGGACCTCTGGCTGGAGCTTTACTGTGGAGGCCACCCTGTCAGCCTCTGGAGAGGGCTCTGCAGGGGAGGCCACCACGTTGGCCTCTTGCTGGAGCTTTGCTGTGGAAGCCGCCCTGTCGGCCTCTGGAGGGAGCTCTGCAGGGGAGGCTGCCCCAACGGCCTCTGGCTGGAGCTTGGCAGGGGAGGCCGCCTCGTCTGCCCTGACTGGAGCTCGGCAGGGGAAGCCACCCCGTCAGCCTCTGGAGGGAGCTCTTCAGGGGAGCCGCCCCATGCACCTCTGGATGGAGCACTTCATATTATACGGTGAATGGCCAAATAGGTTTGGCCCTCTCCAAAGTTTTTCTAGGTCAAAGTTAAAGTTGCCCTTCCCATAAATCACTCTAATGAGAGCTATGAATTCTGCTACGCTTCCCAGGCCAAGTTCTGCCCACCAGCCAGCATCACTGGTGAACTGGGACAACAAGATCATTAGCCACAGCTCCTCTTCAGGCTTGGGGTTCAACAAGCTTTCAAAATATAGTTGTCTCTGTAGCATGAATCCTTTCAGAAGGTCTTCAGAGCTGTCAAAGGGCGCCAGGGGCTACATGAAAGTCCACTGGGGGACGTTTAGCGAATCAAATGCCAGTATGATGATTCCAGCACTATGCCCCTTCCTGGTGCATCCAAGGTTCTGGAGAAGTATTCTGTCACAAACGGTGAGTTGAGATGAATGCAAGTGCAGTTAAGGTGTTTATTAAAGAGAGGCAGGCAGACAAATCCAAAACGTGAATCAAACTCCTGAACAGGAAACAGTTAGCGGTCAGGCGATGTATAAACAACAATATCGGGGTAATCCAAAAACATAACCAGGAGACAGAACGAGATCAAGAATCAAGGCAGGAGCACAGAACTGAAAGGCTTGGTAAAGTCAGGCAGCAAAACACCAAACAATACTTCATGTAGGACAAAGACACACTGGGGTTTAAATATACTAACTAATTAAAGGGCAAAGGGAGACAACCAATGACAGGACAGGGGTGGAGACAGGACATAAACCAAACAACACACGCCGAGTGAAGCGGGTTGCTATTTCTTGTTTTCTCTCAGGCAATGAAAAAATTATGTGACTTGGCAAAAATTGCAAAGTAAACAATAAGCATTACAAATATTTTATCAGTTCAAAACTAGTAATCTACTTGTGAGAAATGATGCCAAGTGGATGGAGCAAAGGGAAAATATAATTTTTTTTTCTTAACTTGGTTAATAGTTATATGGTAAGGAAAAACATAACAAAGCTTATTCGTCAAGATGGTTCTGTAATTGACCCTCAGAATATATTATCTGAACAAGTTGATTTTTACACTGCTTTATACTCTTTCAAAGAATGCACCCTTTCCCTTGACTCTGATGTAGTTAGACCTTTTTTTCCCTTGAAAATCTTCCTGTTTACTTGTCAGATGATCAACAAAATGTGAGGGTCTTTACAGTACATTACAGAATTAGAACTAAAAGATTCACCTGAATCCTTCTCTCACTGAAAATCTTTGACCTTATTAAAAGGCCTATGTTGAATTGTTTTAATCATTTGTATAATTCAAATCAATTCTATAGTGTGTTTAACAATGGAAATTGTCACAAAGTAGCTTTACAGAAATAAATAAATACATTCAGGACATAAATTTTAAATGTATGAATTTATCCCTAATGAGCAAGCCAGAGGCGACAGTGGCAAGGAAAAACTCCATGAGACGACATGAGGAAGAAACACTGAGAGGAACCAGACTCAGAAGGGAACCCATCCTGATCTGGGAGACAGTGTATCCAGGGTGCAATTATAAATAAATCCCTTCTATAACTGTATACATGGTCAAATAATGCAATTGTGTAACCAGGCAATTCATTACAGTTTTCAGATAAAGTCTGTTTTGTTGAACTTATTCACTGTTCAATGATGGAGACTTGAGTGCTAAACTGTTCATAGCAATTGTAGTCCTAAGCCATCATAGCATAACTGTTCATATGAATTGTGGTCCAAAGCCATCTTCATGGTTTTTAAGTGGTACCATCCTCAGTAATCTCAATGAACTTCAGGCTGTCCATGTGATGCCAGCAGCAGCGAGTGATTTCCAATTGATGAGAACTCCAACCAGAAGTAAAGCATCAGGATGGCTCAGGCAGGTCCGGAGAGCAGAAGGGTCAGGATCCCTGGTATCTCAAGAGTATCATGTGTAGCTCGACAGATAGTAAGAGAGAGAGAGAGAGAGAGAGAGAGAGAGAGAGAGAGAGATTATTAGGTATGCTTATTGTCCTGCAATGGTTAAGGACAATGTACTTTTGCGTGCAGAGTGCAAGCAGGGACTCCGGCAAGACTAGCTATAACAGCATAACTAAAAGGGAGAGCCAGAAGGTAACGCAGACATGATGGCACTCTTGGACCTAAAGCGGGCAGCCACTCCACCGTCAACTAACCTGAACGAATGTGTGAGAGTGTGGGGGGTGACAGCATCCAAACATCCCCGTTCACCACAACACTCTATGCCAGTGAACCCTCCAGATCTGCTCCTTTACCTAAGAAAAAAAATATTCACAAAAGGCTTGACTAAACCAATATGTTTTCAGCCGAGACTTAAACACTGAAACTGTGTCTGAGCCCCAAACACTAACTAGAAGGCTGTTCCATAACTGTGGGGCTTTGTAAGAGAAAGTTCTGCCCCCTGCTGTAGAATTCACTATTCAAGGTACCAACAAAAAGCCTGATCCTTTTGATAGAAGTAGGCATGGGGGCTCATAAAAGACCAAAAGTTCGCTCAGGTACTGTGGCGTAAGTTCAGTGCTTTATAGATCAAAAGCAGTATTTTATAATCAATGCAAAATTTCATTGGGACCCAATGCAGTGTGGATAAGATAGGGGTGATGTGGTCATATCTTCTGGTTCTAGTAAGGACTCTTGCAGCTGCATTCTGCACTAACTGGTGCTTGTTTATGCACCTACTGGAACAGCCAGAGAGTAATACATTAAAATAATCCAACCTAAAGGTAACAAAAGCATGTACTAATTTTTCTGCATCATGTAGTGATGTTATATTTCTTATCTTAGCAATATTTCTGTTCAATGTTCAAATGAAAGTCTGGAGTCAATAATCACACAAAGGTCTTTTACTGCTGCACATAATGTAAGTGAAAGGCTATCCAGAGTTACTTTGTAATCAGAAAGCTTACTTCTAGCTGCATGTGGTCCTAGAACAAGTACTTCTGTCTTGTCAGAATTAAGTAAAAGGAAGTTAATAAGCATCCAGTGTTTAATGTCCTTTACACTATTCCGCAACTTTATTAAGCTGTGTTTCATCAGCATAACAGTGGAAGCTAATACCATGTTTATGAATTATTTTTGTTAATTTTTGTAATGTGAAAAAAAGCACATATAATCAAAGACATTTGTCTGATACAAAAGACTGGTCTTACAGTATTTCATTGCAGTAGGACATAATAAATGATAAAGACCCACTAATTTTAAAAAGTTGGCGACTTTTAACATTGTCAAATTTAAAAAACCCCAGAGTGTTGTCTAAATGCATCTCCCTGTGGGGAAAAATTTAAAAAAGCCTGGATTAATTTTTATAGCTGACTATAAAAGCTATAAAGCTACAAACCTATATGACTATTGAAAAGGCCTTTGATAAAATAAGGTTGGATTTTGTTTTTAAATCTATGGATTATTTTGGATTTGGTGACACTTTCCAACGTTTGGTCCAAGTCATGTATACTGATATTATAAGTAATTAACTATGGTTATAGCGCTACCTCTCGTCAGTCAGGTTTGCCCTTTATCTCCTATTTGTTTATTCTTTGTGTCAAATTGCTAGCTATTAATATTAGATCAAATATCAACATTGAGGGTTTATGTACAGAATGAAAAGAAACTAAAATTTCACAGTATGCCGATGATTCTAATTTTCCTAATACTCCTAAGATGAAATCCCTATATTCATTGACATCTGACTTAAAGCAATGTGTACTTATTTCTGGTTTGGAACCTGTGGCATCGGGGATGTGGTCAAGCATCTGCCGTGGATGGAGAGGAGACGGGTTGAACCGGTACGTAACGTGCGATGATTCTCACCTGTGTGTACTCTTGGCAAGGTTACTTAAAGTATATATTGTTTGTTTGTCTTTTAGAGAGAACGGCATGAACCAGCGTGAGAGAGGGGGACAGAGCTGACAGAGGTTGCACACACGCACACCCATACATGCAGTGGATGGAGAGGCTGGGTCACTTTGGTCACTGGGAGCTAACTAAGATGAGGTGGATGGAGAGGTTGGAGCCCCATGTAAATACTTCAGTAGAGAATCTGTTAGAGTATAGAGGATATCAGATATGGGCTATAGTCGAACCTAAATAAAGAAATGCAAGCACACTCACACAAACAAACAAGTGTGCCTAAGGCTGCACAAGTAGTTAGTAAAACATAGGGTAAAAAGAAAGCAATATGAAATACGTACCCAAAATTGACCTACAAAATATAGGCTACATAATTGAATGTATCTGTATATGTTAGCCAGATTGCTAGCTAGTTAGTCTAATTTAGCCTCTTACCTGTTATCCCCATTTTTGAGCACAGACTGGAAAATGAAATACCTACACTTAAATGATTACAGTTAATGAATGCTTTAGACTACAGGCCTAATCATGGTTACATTTAAAAGAAGACACTTAGGAGTTTTTTTGGTGAAGTGAAAGCAAGCAGCAATTGAACTGAAATTAAAACAACAATATCAGGGCCGTCCCGTGGCATAGGTGACATAGGCGCTTGTTTGTGTGTGTGTGTGTGTGTGTGTGTGTGTGTGTGTGTGTGTGTGCACATGCAGTGATCAGCATTAATCATGATGTGTCTCAAAATTTGTCTTCTGATGCAATCATTGATGACTGCAAAGAAGTCCATGCGTGTGCAGTTCTGAAACAATTCTCAAATTCAGAATAGATTCTCAAATTTTTGCAAGAAAATGTGAAAAATTTCACAGTGTTGCACTGTAGTGTGCTGGAATGTATCATGTATCTATAGCTTATTGCACTTTTGTGCCCATTTGTATTTTGTTTAATTCTTGTGTGATTTTTTTTTTTCAATCAGAAGACAATCAGAAGGTAATTTGAAACAGGTTTGTTACTCAGATTTGTTATTTGTTTGTTATTATCACCAGTTATTTACTTCATATTTATGTTAATGTTTATCATTATTTATATTATATAATAGTAAATTCAAGTTCATTTGAAAAAAATAAGTGTTTTCAGTGTTTTCCTGATGGTGGTGTTGGGTGGGTGTGGGGGGCTTGGGCGGCAATCTAAAATCTCACCTAGGGCACCAAAAGAACCTGGACCTGCCCTGATTATAAGAGCTTTTCAGTATAAATTAATATTTAAAATTGTAAAACTTTTTTTTTTTTTCGGGGGGAATGCTTTATTTATGCAAAATCTTTTATTTGTCATGCAGCAACACTTTTTGAAATGTTACATGTTAATTATTGCTGCTGTACATAAAAGGCTAGTGGTAAGAACATAGTTTTGTTAACAGTTTTTTTTTTTGGACTAACTAGCATGTAATTCTTAAAGTTCTGTTTTTTAATTCAGTTGAATTAATTCAGGCACTTCAAATATATATATCTATATAATAAATATAAATATAAATTATGAATCATCATTTACAAAAACAGTTTTAATTACCTTTAACCTTCTTTTTCTTAAATTGCATGTTAGGATTAGTATTTTGAATTTGTATGCAATGAGAATATAATTGATTTATTTGACGACTTTCAGAAGATCTACAGTTTGGTTAAGTGAGAGAACAAATCATTAGAAAAGAGGAATCACATCATACATCATATATTAAGTGTTACTTCAACTCACTTTCAAGTCTCCACTTAAATAGTGAGGCATCTGTGATTCTTAGACTTCAGGTGGCTTTGAACAGGCTGCCACTTAATTAAATTAGAAGTGCAGACTGGAACATAATTTAAAAACAAACAAATCAGCAGTCTTTATTGCTACACACAAACTGGCATGAGCCTGTTCAAGGATAAGCAGTGCATTTTTTGCACATTTCCTAAAAAGCACAAAATTTTGTGTAACCAGTTACCAGTAAAGTTTGACAGGGGGAAAAATGTGCTTGTGCTTCAAAGTGTGTACAGTCAACTCCACAATTAAAGCCTTGAAATAGGGAAACCCTTTTGAATGGGGGAAACCATGGAATAAAATACAGACACACGATTCAAATTTTCAACTCAAGCAATTGGAGAAACAACTTACCTTTCCTCTAACTAATTACTGACTACTATGTTGTTGTTCTTCTTTCGGGTGATCCCGTTAGGGGTCACCACAGTGGATCACTGGTCCGCAGCCCTCCCCAATTTTATCTGGGCTTGGGACTGGCACTGGGAGAGCACTGTCATGTGCAACCCCAGTGGCTGGGGTGGGTTCCCTGGCTAGGAATCGAACCCAGGCCTTGGCGGTGAGAGTGCCGTGGCCTAACCAATGGTCCTCCGGGGACCCTAATTACTGACTACTCTAAATGTGTTTAATTATTAATAAGAAATGCATGACAAAATGACTGGCACCATGAACAGTATTAATCATTTATCACTATTCAGATGGGAGAAGATTTCGGGACATGTTTGTTGCCAGAGGACATCTGTAGTAACTTTGATCAATAAGCAATCTCTGTATAAAATACAGAGATGGAAGTGTCTTCATGATATACACAGGGTCACCACACCAAAAGTTCCATGTATACTACAAAAATCTCTTATACCACAGCACTGTTAAATTCTTGCTTCTGAGTGGTAAGAAGGTGTTGATAAACAGCAGCTCTGAAACTAGTGCCATTTGCAAGGTTGTATTGATGTGCTCCTAAAATAAATTGTTTCACACTTACACACAAAATGTATGGTGGCTGTGATGCACATAACAGGAACTAACTTGTTTTGTTGACGTTCCACAACACTAAAAGTAACTGTAAAATTGTAAAACTGTAAAAAAGTTACATTTTTCAATGACATTATTCTTTAATTAATAAAAATAATTTGTTGACAAATTGCTTAGGAATAGGAGAAATGAAATGCTTTGGGTTTTATTTTTGTGCTGTTATATAGGAAAAATAATCAATGTTGGGGTGGTAATAACAGCATGCCCTATCTCTCTCTATTAACTGTAAATTATAATTTAGGTCTAATAATAAATGAAAAACCTATAGCCAGTGGAGTTTCTGTAAGCAGTTGTTTATTTAACAACTTATTTATTAATGAAAACTTTGGTCAGTGTCAGCACTTTGAAGTAAAGTAGAGGACTTTGTGCTTTAAGGTTTTTCAGTTATGTGAAACAGAGCATCACACCATCCTGATGTTCATTATTTTCTTTTACTCTTTAAAAAATTGTCTCTTCCACTGACTGATCTCTGTAAGCACTTGTGTTTGTGGGGAAATAATAGCTGTTCTGGTCAAAACCTGATGTTTTTGTCTTTTTTTTTTTCTTTTTTCCAAAATTCTGAATTCAAACAGAAAAAATTCACTCAACTCAACATTCAAAGTAACAAACTAATATCAGAAGATATTCTTATAAAAAAAAAAAGACTAATACATTTTACAACTATTTTGATATAAAAACAAAAATAACACCAACATTTAAAACCACACATCATAAACGTACATGTGTCAAACAAGTTCAATGGTGAAAATAGTTTGCACAGGTTAGTTCTTGTTAGTACTCAGATAAGTCCACTGGCACTAAATTCTTTCAATATAGAAAGGTTTTCAGTATATTGAAATTTATACTGGCTGTCAGGATTGGTATTTCAGTAGTCATTCCTAATATATCTTATATGTAAATGTCTGATATGATTAAAAAGAATTAATCTAAAAATCCAATATTACTATTATTTTTGCAGAAAAATCACCATGAAAATCAAACAAATGCTACAGGTGCATTTTCTGCTTGGGTATCTTCACTGGTTCCATTGTCACTTGTAAATATGGGCCACTTGTGAATAAGAGAGAATGTTATCGCTGAAACTTTATTTAGTCATGTTACTGCTTTGGTGAAGAGGCAGGCAAGTGTCTGCTTCATGTAGATTGTGCATGTCAATCAATCTGTGGGTTGATGAGCTTGATGCGAGTGTGTGGAGTGTGTGTGGTGTTTCTGCAGCAGCACAGAGAACAGAGAAGGCCCAGAATGAGAGAAAAGAGACCCACGGTGAGGGATGTACATGCCCCATAAAGCAAAGGTAATTTCATTGAATCCCACACTGAAAGAAATAAGAATAAGAATCAGAATAACATTTAAAAATTAACATTTAATGATTAACTCTTGTACTAAATAAGGTACGATCTTGCAAAAAGACTATCAAAAAATATTTATGTGGTAGTTCACATATAATACCCTGGAAGAAACCACACAAACTATGGCATTAAAATAAAACTCACATGCAAACTTGACATTAAGAAAGACCCTCTCGGATATGATCTCTGGTTCTTTCCTCCAATCTGCTGTTGTGGTTGATCGAATCCATGGTGTGGCAGTGCAGTAATACTCGCCAGCATCACTGTCTTGGGTGCCATGAATGGTGAGGACAAATGTTTGGGATCTGTGACGCTCCAGACTGCAGTCACTGGTGTCATTACGAGCACTTTTCCTCACCACACCCCAACGATCTATACTGGCCAGCAGATCGAAGCTATCTGATCCCCGTAAATGACTCTGGTACCATCTTATTTCATATGCAACATTGTCTAGATGAAAGAAATGCATAACATTATTTTTAAAGAACTACAGAGTTCAATATTTATAAGAAGACAAAGTAGTTGTGATTGTCACATATGGGCACATACTGTCAGACTATTGCCATCAGGGGCAATAGTACATTCAAACTAAGAGGGCATGAGTTCATAAATTGCAAATAGGCCAAACATTGCAATTACTGCCATAGCGCCCCTATTGACCTATGTCCACCAGTCTCCTGTCTCTGATTTATGTCTAGCAGACTCCTTCAATATTAAGAACTGATCAAGTCTGTTAGTCTTGATTATACAAAGATTTTGCTGATGAACTCAAAATTTATATAATTTGAAATGCCTGGTTTACAGAAAATTAAGTCAATATTTACTGTCCAGAAACAAATCTATTGGCAAAGGTACTCAGTTTAAGGATATTTGACACCTATAATTTTCAACAAATTTAGCATCGCAACTTTGCAAGATAAACCAAATTTTATTTTATTTTATTTTTCATTTCCAAACAAAATTAACAATAAGTCTAGTACCACAATATATTCAGGGCCCCAGGACTTTCCATACAATTATTTAAATGTTATAGCCCAACTGCCTTAAAGTGCCATACTCAAGCTATGCAGTGGTCAGTTCTTTTATGACCACTTTTTTTTTTCAACTCTATATTCCATCTCAACTCTTGCTCATTTTGGTACAGGAGTGCAATGTTTCCAAAATGAGAGAGTTGGAAACACTGCACTGCAGGCCAGATAAGGGTTAGGCTACCACACATGCTCGTAGTCCCACCCAGTGAAAATCAATTTTTTTCCCCCTTTCAAACAAAATTAACAATTACAATTAATAAAAAATTAACAATTCATTGTGGTAATCTCTTACCACAATATTTACAATATACATGATGATTTTATAAGATAGAAATAAAAATTGCACACGTAATGTGTGGTTCCTAGAAAACACCAGGCCCTTTCTGAAGGCATTAAAGCTAGAAAGCTAGATTTCTGATTTACATAAAGACAAAATAAGTACCCCCTCTCTTTTGTCAAAAATATATGACACTACATGTGTTAATCACATTAGGCATTAAGTTATGACATCTAAAACAAGTTATATTTCTCTCAGGTCATCAGGAAAAATCAGACTCAACTTAATAATAACAAATTTAATAATGACTGAAAGTGCACGCTGATCATTGCAGAAAGAAGGAATTGACAACAGTTTGTGAAATTCTCAGACTGTGCCATTGGAGTAAGTGGGGCTCAGGCTGGTCCTATCAAATGTGAAACCAGAAATTTGATTTGGCTCTTGTCTTCCTAACCAGTCTCACTGCCATAGGCAAGAAATGAATGCCATCAGTGAACTGGTGTTAAAAAAAATAAAAACAGGTTTTTAATAAACCCTGTCTGGTCTGAGTGATTCACAAAGGAAAGAATGTTTTCTAGGCAGGTGGCTAAAATCTTAGCTCTTTAATATCTTTAGTATTTCATTATCTACATCAAGTAGACTCATTGGCCTGTATGAGTTTGGGGCTAACAGGTTTAAATATTAAACACCTCAAGCAGCAGAGGTGAGATCAGATTGTTGAAGGTTTTGCAAAACTCTGATATATATATATATATATATATATATATATATATATATATATATATATATATATATATATATATATATATATAATATATATATATTATATATATATATATATATATATATATATATATATATATATATATATAGCCATCTGGTCCTGGGACTTACTGTCTGGATTAAATCCTCCCTAATTAGAGTTGTTAATTGGTTAATGGTTGGAATATCTAGATCTTCTCTATATATCTAGAACCTCTGTATATAAGCAAGACGTCCTTTAGAATCAGAATCAAATTTATTGTCTCATGGTGGATTCTGAGGTTTATACGTTTGTGTAGTACTGCTTAAAAGTATTATTTTTTATGTTATTTGTTATTTATATTATTTATACTTGGATTCAGTGTGATTTGTCCAGAGTTGGTACACATCTCTGTTATTACTCTCATTCCTTAATTTGGTGTGCTAGAATTTTACACACTGTGACGAGGAGGAGGGAGGGGCCAGGCTGTGAGGATGCATGTTTGGCACTGAGTTGTCTAATCAGTGGGAGAGAGTAACAAAGGAGCAGGTGGGGAGAGACAGAGAGGCACACTCCTAGGATGCGGGGCCAGCTGGCCGAAGGAGGTAGCTGAGAGGGCAGCACTGCTCCTCCCGAAAGGGGGGTTATAAAGGAGTGCCTGGAAACGCCTGGAGCCTTCTCTTTGTAGCCCCATAGCTTGGCAATCAGCCTGAGAGAATGCGTACAAAGGCTGGTGGATCCTTTTTGATGGTTCGCTGGGTGATGTATATCTGGTGTTATGTCCTTCCAGTTACTGTAAATGTACATCAATAAAAGGGCATCCCCTATCTGTAATACCTAAAATAGCATAAAGTTATGGAAAAGCAACGACTCGTAATCAATCACACTATCCAGTGTCCTGGTTCCTCTCAAGGTTTCCTCCTTTTCCTATAATTGTGTTGTGCTATGGTATTAAGCTAGTTGTGTAAAGTTGTTGACAAGGCTGTTATTACGGGACAAGAAAGAGAAGACAGCAATCATTAAGGGCTTAAGTGATGGCATATCAATGCTTGAAATTGCTAAAATGGCTGGCAGAGTTCATTGTGCCACAAACAAGTATGTGGCAGATTAGAAAGCAATTAGGAAAAGGTCAGATATAAAATGAAAGCTGTTTAACAATGTTATTGCTCTCTTATTATGAAAGTGCTGACAAGAAATCCTCTAGCCAACAGAAAACGGATGTTTGACAAAGCTAATGCCAGCAATGTATCAAGATCAACAAGGTGCAGGATACTTCTCCATCTTGGAAAATGATATTTGACTTCCATTGAAGGGCAGACACAAAGTTAATTGTGTTGAATGAGCCCAGATATACAGGAAGGAACATTTCTAAACTGTATTGTACACTGCAAAGTACATAACAACTCTGTGATCCTGTTGGGTGGAGCAAAGGTTGGGTCAGAAATTATGCACCTCATTCTCTCAGACAGTCATAACAGCAAGGAGGTAAAATTTTGGGCTGGAACAACTGGTGGTGAGTTGGACCCTGGCAAGTTTTTGAAGGTGTAAAGTTGACCACAGTTGCTTATACTGAATTTCTGGAAAAACTATGACCCATGGCATAAAGACAAAAAGATTATATTCATTCATGCATGGTAACACTCCATCACATACTGCCTAGAAGACAGAAGAGTACTTGTGTGTGTGTCGTTTGCTGGGGTGGCCAACATCTTCACCGAAATTTAATCCCATTGAGAACCTATGGATCACCATTAAGCAATAAATTTGATGGGTATTGAAGGAAATGTGGACATGGGAGGAAGGCTTTGGAGACTACATCTTGAACTTTTTTCTTATATTGGCTTGAGTTTTTCTTTTTAACCAGAGCACTCTTTTTTGACAGCATGCTCTTTCTCCTTGAGTCCTCTTCCCATTCACAAACTGCCCTTGACTATTGCCCCACCTCTACAATTAGCAAGAAGTATTCTAAATGTAGAATCTATCAAAGTCAGTGGATCAAAGACTCATCTCAGCCATATCTAACCATGGCAATTATATATATATATATATATATATATATATATATATATATATATATATATATATATATATAATAAGCTCTATCTTGCAGGACTCATTACAGCAATTATCATTTCAAAATTGAATAAATCTGATAATTCTGATAACATCTGATAAGCAGCTGGAATTTTAAAGAATGTTTAATTATGTCATGTTAACACTGGTATTAATGCAGAACTACACTACCCATCAGCCCATATCACATGACCTGGTCACATTATTGATTACTCGCATCTGTTTCCTGTTTCAGCTAATTAGCACCCCCTGTTAAAGTTCTGGTTTATCTGCGTTTCTTTGTCAACCTTTTGTCATGTGTTGTCACCCATAGTCTGTATGTGTTTCAAGTTTATGGTATTTGATTTGACCTTGTTTGTTTATTTTGTGCCTCCTTTAATAAAACCACCTGCACTTGCATCAAACTCCAACTCTCTGATAAATTATAAGTGATAACATCAGTTATCAGTTCTAATTAAACAGTCTCCAAACTTCAAACTTCGGTCAACAACCACCTTCATGAAACTTCATGTCATTTCATACGTTTGTGTAACTGGGTAACACAGTGGACAAAACTGCATATTTTTGTAAATCCAGGATATCTACCCAAATATTAAATGACTGATGGCATACTATATTTTGACCATTTATATACATTTGTATATAAATAATGCAAACATGGTGCAATTTTCACTAGTATTCATTTCAAGTGGAATGAGGAAATACACAAAAAATCATGATAAATTTTCTTAGCATGTCTGATGCTCTCTGGCATTTTGGGGAGAACAGTAGGCATATTAATGACACAAATAATTTTTTTCACACATTCAATGAACAAACCAATCTTGCCACAGTAATAACATTGCTATAAAATACCTCTATGTCAGCCCCACATAAAATAATTAAAATAACATGATAACGACAACTATAAAACAGATCAATCCTTCTTTTCTAAATATGAAGGAGTGGTAATGATGACTTTGTTGAAATTTTATGAACATGATTATAACGCAATTACTGCACAAAACGTTATTTGACACATGTATGATCAGCTGCACTGTATGCATGATATGGTAACCCCAAGAATAAGCATTTCAAACTGTCGTAAAATATTTCAGGGGTTTAAAAAAAAACTGAAATCCCCTGCTTCCCCAGCTAAGCCTCTGGGTGTGATTGACTCTAAATCCTGAAATGTATCAAACACTGTAGAGACCTATATATGCTGGGGAAAAAAAGGGTTGATGGGGCACAAAGACAAGGGGGATGGAAGACTAAGGACATGTACAATCTTAGGAGAGAAAATTATTCGAGTTCTTCTTAAATCTCATTCTTAACGTTATGTATTTTCAATACTTCGGAAAAACATAGGAAATTTACAGATTTACAGAAAAGAACATCCTGTTATACTTTTAGAGTCTTGGTTACTATTAGTAATCAATAACCTGGAGTAAAATAACAGAAAAAAACAAGCAGGAAAAGGATGCTAGTTCTTCTTGTTACTAATTTGTATGCCAGAATTACTGTTATACATTTCAGACCTTCATCCTGTTTGGATCAATTCCAGAATCTAATCAGATCATCTGCTGCTTACAATGATAATTCCACATATAGTCAGGTACATTTGGACATTGACAAATTGATTATTTTAGATTATTTATTTTTACCACAGTATATTGCCTACCTCCTAGATTGTGTTCTTGATCTGGCCTGCTGAAGAATTTTCTTCACCAAGGGAAGAACTCTTCTGTCATGCACCACAGTTGCTTTCGGTGGTCTTCCCGGCCTTTTGGTGTTTCTGAGCTCACCAGCGCATTCTTTCTTTTTAAGAATGTACCAAATAGTTTATTTGGCCACACGAAATGTCTTTGCTATCTCTCTGATGGGTTTGTTTAGATCGTTTAGCCTACTGATTGGATTGAGAGTTAACAGTTTAACAAAATTTTAAATCAACTCTAGATCTTTTATCTGCTTACTTGTGAAATAATGAGGGAATAACACACCAGGCCATGTAACAACTGAGCAGCCAATTGTCCAATTACTTTTAGTCCCTTAAAAAGGGGGGATCACATAAAAAGCACATAATGCCTACACCATTAATTTCAACTGTGATAGCTAAAATAATATGTCCAAATATTTATGGACCTGACTGTAAATCCTATGAACATTCATTCTTGAGATATTGTTCTAAGGAGAAGGACAGATGGCAAAAATCATACATAGCCAGAAAACTGGCCTTGAGTTTCCTGAACGTGCAAGTAACATCTCAGTAGCACACAAAATTTGATATCCCTTATCAAGATGTGGCATCACCATTTAATGATGCACAAACGATGCAACATTCAAGAGCACTAGCATACACACATTCTCTCTCTCTCTCTCTCTCACACACACACACACACACACACACACACACACACACACACACACACACACACAATTTGGATGGGAGGGGGAATTAGGGGACAGAAGAGGGAATGGGGCTGTGCTGACTAGCTGATGGTATACTCAGGGAAGCCAGATAGCTAACTGGCTACTGCTAATAAGCAATCATTTAGGTTTGTAAGTAAATTGCGATACTGTAAACTGATTACTCAAGTGACAGAAATGACTGATGAACGGATGAGGATTTGTTTGATTTTTGTCCTTTTGTCAGGTACAGCATGAATGTACTCTAACTGTTGAGTAACATTTTGTAGTAAATAAAGACGGAATTGCAGTGTTCTTTAGCATCTTCTTCAGTGTAAGACCCAGTAACTCAGTAACTCAGACCCAATAGCTTTCAAATCTCTTCCACAGTCCTCCGGTTTGAAGTACTGGCTGCACACTTGTAAATATCCATAATTTTTGGTGGTATATAGGTAACTTTGGTGTTTGTAAACAAGCCCGGCTAATCGTAAGCCGAGTTACTATTGCATGCTTTTGGACAAACCTGCTCCATGTCTGGTTAAATTTTGAAGCTTAGCTTAGTTTGATGAATTTTATTTGCCAAGCCTTGTGCTTTCATAGTCCCATCAGATGGAAACAGTACTCAGGAACGACTGGTACATAGTGCAAGTGTATTCAGGTCAGGTGACTGACTTAGCCATTACAGAACATTTCACTTCTTTGCCTTAAAAAGACTTGGGTTGCTTTGAAGCACCACAAGTGTCCACAGTCCTTAATTAAGTGCTTTCAATAGCACCATAGTCCTTCACTGAGTACTTTCAATAACATCAGGGCTGACACTCCTTTTTTTGTAAGACAGTCAGCGAGTTGAGTTTTTGTGTCCGACCAGAGTACCCTCTTGATCCTTTTACTCTGTATGAGCTCCTTTATGCTGCTTATTTCCATTCGAAGACGCTTCTCAGAGACCTGTTTTGTTGACTCAAGGGCATCAAACAGAGTGATTGTCTGTCACACAAATCAATGGAGGAGTATTCAGCTCAGCATTTCCAGTAGTAAGTTCAGAAATGAGAGTAGCCAGAAAAATAGCATTATCTATTCCATCTGACAGGGCCAGAATTTCCCCTGCCAGAGTACTCTTCACCACACGTCCAATTTTCTTATATTGCCAACAAAGAGGAGAAAACTTCCCTCCTTCTCCCATGAGACCAATCAATGTCCCCCCTTGTGTCTCCCCATCAGGGAGATTCCCAAGGGAAGCATCACTGAAAACAACAAAGTTGAGTATCACTGTTTCCCAAATGCTGAAATCTGAGAGTCACTTTTTCAGATTTACAGTCAGGTCCATAAATATTGGGACATCGACACAATTCTAACATTTTTGGCTCTATACACCACCACAATGGATTTCAAATGAAACGAACAAGATGTGCTTTAACTGCAGACTGTCAGCTTTAATTTGAGGGTATTTACATCCAAATCAGGTGAACGGTGTAGGAATTACAACAGTTTGCATATGTGCCTCCCAC
>CM041000.1:4817403-4841318 GCA_022985145.1 Pangasius djambal | reverse complement strand
ATTACAGAAGACAAGGAGAAACACCCTCACGTGTTATGCGTTTTTTTTTTTTTTTTTTTTTAACATAACAGTTAAAATATAATCCCCTAAGGAGAGCTTCAAATGTCAAAGTGTTTGAATTCAGAGAAGAAGGAAAGAAGGGGTCCAGATATGAGAAATGTTATTGCTTGCCCCTTAATTGCTTGTCTTTTTTAGGTATAAGATAAGGGAGACATTCCTCAGCCAATGTACAAGTGCAGGGGGACAGATGTTTTCACCAAGGAAGACTAGGCTGTCTAGCTAAAAGGGTAGAGAATGCAAGAACATCAGTTTGTGCAGTGGAAATCAAGGCACTCTTAGGAATGACAGGGACTTATATACGTATTGTGGAGCAAAAGCATACAAAGACAGCTTGCAGAAGGAAGCTACAGAGAGACAATACCAAAATATGAGATATGGTGGCTGGGGCCTGACGGAGACAAGACAAACCCAAACAAAACACATATGGACATATAAACAAGCACGAAAAACTCAGAAGTAGCGTAGTTAGTACTGACAGCTGCGATGTGCATTGAGAGCTGAAGTGTCCACTGAGAAGTGCAACATGTGCTGGGAAGGGGAGTATGTGACACACCCCTTTTGCCTCTAGAGGTTCTGCTCATGTTTGATACTGAAAAATTAATTATCTTTTACACTTTGCATACATTTGACTTTGGTCAATTCCTGGATTAAACTTTACAATTAATCCGGTTGGTATGTATTAAAGTGACATCCATATGAATGCCAAGACCCAAGGTTTCCCAGCAGAACACTGTCCAGAGCATCACACTGCCTCTGCTGGCATGCCATCTTCCCGTAGTGCATCCTGGTGCCACCTCTTCCCCAAGAAAGCGACGCACAAGCATCCAGCCATCCACATGATGTAAAAGAAAGTGTGATTCATCAGACCAGGCCACCTTCTTCCATTGCTCCTTGGTCCAGTTCTGATGCTCACATGCCCATTGTAAGCACTTTTGGCGGCGGACAGGGGTCAGCATGGGCACTCTGCACCTACATGGCCCCATACATAGCAAGCTGCGATGCACTGTATGTTCTGACACCTTTATCATATCCAGCATTAACTTTTTCAGCAATTTGTGCCACAGTAGCTCTTCTGTGGGATCGGACCAGATGGGCTAGCCTTCACTCCATATATGCGTCAATGGGCCCGTGACCCTGTCGCCGGTTAACCAGTTGTCCTTCCTTGCACCACTTTGGCAGATATTAACCACTGCATACTGGGATCACCTACAAGACCTGCTGTTTTAGAGATGTTCTGACCCAGCCAGATCTAGCCATCAGAATTTGACCATTGTCAAAGTTGCTCAGATCCTTATGCTTGCCCATTTTTCCTGCTTTCAACACATCAACTTCGAGAACTGATTGTTCACTTGTTGCCTAATACACCTTACAGGTTTTAATGTTTTAATGTTATCACTGATCGGTGTGTGTATACACACATGAGGTAGCCTAGTGGTTAGCACTGCTGCCTTGCACCTCCAGGGCTGGGAGTACGACTCCTGCCTCTGCCCAGTGTGCATGGAGTTTGCATGTTCTCCCCGTGCTTTGGGGGTTTCCTCTGGGTACTCCAGTTTCCACCCCCAGTCCAAAGACATGCATTGTTGGCTGACTGACATCTCTAAATTGTCCGTAGTGCGCAAGTGTGTGTGAGATTGTGCCTTGCAATGGGTTGTCACCCAACTTCAGGGACCCTGTGTGGGATAAAATAGATGGATGGATGGATGGATGGACTTCAAAGTCAGACAATTTGATAACTATATAGACAACAAGGTAACCACATCCATACGGCAATTCAAATCTTTTACTTCCATCCAACAGACCAAACAAATTTTTCCTCTTCAAAATTAAAATGTGTACTAGATCCCCTAGATACTCATTTCCTTGAACAGATACTACTAGAAACAAAACTCTATAAAAAAAAAAAAAGCAATTCCTCCCTTAACACTTGCCATGTACCTAAATCTAGCAGTTATCAAACCCCAACCTCTTGACCCTTGTCAGCTGTCAAACTACAATATCAAACCACCCAATCAGCTAATCATGTGGTAGCAGCACAATGCATAAAATGATGAAGATAGAGGTCAAGAGCTTCAGTTAATGTTCACATCAAACATCATAATGGGGAAAAATGTGATCTCTGTGACTTTAACCATGGCATGGTTGTTTGTGCCAGATAGGCTGGTTTGAGTATTTCACAAATCATGCTGATCTTCTGGGATTTTCACACACAACAGTGTCCAGCTTTTGCACAAAATAGTGCAAAAAACAAAAAACATGCTGTGAGTGGAGGATCTGCAGGCTGAAACACGTTGATGAGAGAGGTCAGAGGTGAATGACCAGACTGGTCTGAGCTGACAGGAAGTCTGTAGTAACTCAAATAAGCATTCAACTGTGGTGAGCAGGAAAGCATCTCAGAATGCACGACACATCAAACCTTGAGGTGGATGGGCTACAACAGCAGTAGACCACATCATGTTCCACTCCTGTCCGCCAAGCACAATAATTTAAGACTATCATGGATACAGACTCACCGAAACTAGACTGCTGAAGACTGGAAAAAGACCAGGTGATTTGTTTTTTCATAATCAGAGTGTGTGTTTCAGCAATCCAGGCTGACAGACACCAGCTTAATAAAGTTGAGGAATGTGTAAAGGACATTAGACACTGGATGTTCTTCCTACTACTTATTACCTACTTAAGACACAAATACTTCTACTAAGACCAGAGGCAGCTAGATGTAAGCTTTGTGATTATGTAGTAACTTTGGATGACCTTTCAGTTACATCATATGCAGCAGTGAAAGACCTTCCACAAGTTCATCAAGGATAAAAGAATGGCACATGCAGAAAGTTGTGTGCAGTTGCTGGTGTCCAACTAATGGTGCTTCTACCTTATGGTTTTTGCCCAGAATCCAAAGAAGATGAGCCACTCACTCTGCTGCCACTGCAACTTGAGGACCAAGCCGCTTATGCCACTCACTGTGTGCCTGGTAAACTGCCGTGGCAATCTGCCCCATACAGCTGCCCCCACATCATTACCCTGGCCACCTGCTTAATGACCAACTACAGGAACTGCCATGCCTACACCATCAGACCCTGCAATAAAAGTGCCACAAATCATAGATATGAAAGATGCATACACCCAGGTCCAAAAGTATTTGGACAGTGATACAATTTTCATGATTTTGCCTGTGTACACCACCACAATGGATTTTGAAATCAAGCAATCAAGGGGAGATTGAGTTGTAGACTTTCGGCTTTAATTCAAGAGGTTTAACAAAAATATTGCATTAACGGTTTAGGATTTAGAGCCATTTTTTGCAGAGTCCCTCCATTTTCACAGGCTCAAAAGTAAGTGGACAAACTAACAATCATAAATATTAAAATTATTTTTAATACTTGGATGCAAATCCTTTGTAGCCAATGACTGCCTGAAATCTGGAATCCATGGACACCTACAAATGCTGAGTTTCTTCCCTTGAGTACTTTGCCAGGCCTTTACTGCAGCTGCCTTCAGTTGCTGCTTGTTTGTGGGTCTTTCTGCCTTCAGCTTTGTCTGTGGAAAGCATGTAAGTGAAAACCATGCTCAGTTGGGTTGAGGTCATCAGGCATTTAAGAACATTTATCTTCTTTGCTTTATGAAGCCCTTGGGTTGCTTTCGCTGTATGTTTTGAGTCATTATCCATCTGTACTATGAAGCGCAGTCCTATCAGTTTTGCAGCATTTGACTGAATCTGGGCAGAAAATATAGCGCTATACACATCAGAATTCATCTGTCTACTTCTATCAGTAGTCACATCAATAAACACCAGTGACCCAGTTCCACTGACAGCCATACATACCCATGCCATAATGCTGCCTCCATCATGTTTCCGTTTCTTCTCCACACTCTTCTCTTCACATCATTCCAGTACAATTTAGTCTTGCATCAGAGCTGGTCAGCCTTTTTTTTTTTTTTTTTTAGCAAAGTCTAATGTAGCCTTTCTGTTCTTGTGTGTTACCAGTGGTTTGCATCTTGAGGTAAACCGTATATACAGTACATTCATGAAGGTGTCTCTTGATTGTAGACTTTGACAAAGATATGCATACTTCCTCTAGAATGTTCTTGAAAATGGCTGTAATTCCTAAATGATTAATGAAATAATTTTTTGCTGATCCCCTTAAATTAAAACTGAAAGTCACTTTCACTTCACTCACATCTTAATTGCATCATTTCAAATCCACTTTGGTGGTGTACAGAGGCAAAATTACAAAAAGTCTCTCACTGTCCAAATACTTATGGACCTGGCTGTATTTCCACTTTGCTGTGGCTCACAAGTGATTCCTACACTTCCATATAAGCAGAGTGACATACCAGTGAATCCTTCCCTTTAGGTTAGCTTTAGCACCCAGGTTGTTCACAAAATGTGAGCACTGACATAGAGCCCCTGCAACACCAGGGTATATAAGTACTTCCCTATCAGGATGACTAGTTGCTGTGTGGACAGTCCCAACAGCAACTACTGAGCCAGAGCCATCTGAAAAAACCTGAAATTGAAATAAAGATGGAAAACAAGGCTTGATATCAGATTATCAATGCCCTCAAAATGAAAGCAGAGCAAAAGTTAATCTGTATGACAGAAAACTTACTCCCCAATGTGGTTCATGGACAAGGTAGAGAGAGTCTTTGTCTACGCAAAGACAAAGTTTTAGAGCTTTTGCAGTCAATTAGAAGTGTCTCTTTCTTGATCTACCCTAAAAATCTATGTGGCAGCATTGTCTACACCTGGAGGACAGATTAACTGTTTACTGGTGGGATCACATAAACTAGTCAAAACTTTCTTAGGAGGTGCAGAATATCTTCTACCCTCACTCAAAACAGAGATCCCAAAGTGGGTTCTGGCAGCTAAGCAGTTTATGAAACTTGTTATTTGACCAGATGAGTTGGTGCATTGTATGTGCTATCAGTCAGCATGCAGTGCACTGGGGTCATGTCATGCTGTGGCCAAACCCAGCATTCCTTACAATGGTATTTATACAGCTGTATATGTGTTTGGTGAGGGCTCACTGGCCAGTTGTTTGTGTCCTTTGGGGAACACCATAAGAGGGCCTTCTGTCTAAGGGCTGATTACTCCAATGAGTAAAGGAAAGCAGGTCAAGAGGGGCCTTTTTTCCATTAACCCTTCGAAGTGTGAGGCATTTTTTTTGGATCCTGGAGATGTTTTGACATGCCCTAACGTTTGTTCTTATTTCAGTTATTTACAGCACATTAATGGCAAAATTCTCATTACACTACATTCGGCACAATTTCTGCTACAATAATATGTGAGCAACCTACAGTTGAGGTCAAAAGTTTAAATCCCCCTTTCAGAATCTGCAAATGTTAATTATTTTACCAAAATAAGAGGGATCATACAAAATGCATGATATTGTTTATTTAGTGTTAACTTGAATAAGATATTTCACATAAAAAGATGTTTACATATAGTCCACAAAAGAAAATAATAGTTGAATTTATAAAAATGACCACTTGGTTCTTAATACTGTGTTGTTACCTGAATGATCCACAGCTGTGTTTTTTTGTTTAGTGATAGTTGTTCATGAGTCCTTTGTTTGTCCTGAACAGTTAAACTGCTTGCTGTTCTTCAGAAAAATCCTTATACTATATATATTTTCACAAGACTTTTGAGTACTGGATTATGTATCCCAGAGTCTTTGTTACAACATGTTGTGAAAAATATCCTCTTCATTCATTTATTTTTTTTAACTTTTGTGTGCAAGGGAGTGTCAATGGCCATGAATATTGGTGTCTTTCACCCCTGGGGAGATAATGACCCACCCTCTAAAGAATCTGTCAAGGTGGAATGTCACTGTGGAAACTAAAAGAAAGAATTTGAGGAGACTAAAATAAAGAATGTGTGTATACACATTGTATGTATGTATGTATGTATGTATGCACACATACACACACACACACACACACACACACACACACACACACAGGAGATCAAAATTAGAGAACAATTTATGAACACTTGATTTGTTTGGCCATAACTTTGTCGCCAGGGATTTTCCAGTGGTTTTCTATTGGGTTTAGATCAGGACTCTGGGCTGGCCATTTCATTATTTCAATGTTTTCATCTTCAAGGAACTGCTTTACCCAGAGGGAAGGGAAGGAACCGCGTGTTGTCGAAGAAGGGTCTGATAAACATTTGCATTCACTCTGCCATGTAGCTGTACAAGAGGCCCAACTCCTGCTGCAGAAAACATCCCCCAAACCATGACACTTCCCCCTCCACCTTTCACTGATTTCTTTACACACATTGGGTTCAGTCTTTCCCCAGTTTTATAACAAACATAATGTTTCCCATCGGTCCCAAATAAATTAAACTTGCTTTCATCACTAAAGTGAACTTTGGACCAGTTCTCCTCTGCCCACACAACATGCTCCTCAGCAAAGGTTAGTCTAGCCTTTTGATTCTTTCTGCTAATGAGAGGTTTGGTCACTGGCTTTCAGTCCAGATTCTCTTAAACGTTGAGACAATGTATGACGAGACAGATCCTTACTCTGTTCAGCGCTGAACTGGCGAGCAATCCCAGCTGCAGTGTTGAACCAACTTCCCATTGAGATTCTCCACATTATCCTGTCCTCTCTTGCATTTGTCTTTCATGGATGACCAGGCTTCTTGGGGGACTTGAATGAGTTTGTGATGTTGTAAAGATGCAATATTCTAGAAATCATAGATTTGGAAAGACCAACTACTCTTGCTATGGCTGAAAAGGTCATCCCTTTGGCCTTCATCTGGACAACCTGCTGCCAGAGGGTTTCAGTCACTTTAGAAAGGCTCACCATCTTGCAAAGTTAGGCTGCCAGTTAAATAGGGTTTGTTAAATGTTGCTTCACTGCAATCCATTAATATGCAGTGATTTCCTGACCCAAAGTATTATATTTGCATTATTTATCAGTGCTGTTTGTTATCATCTGGGGAGGTGTGCCATCAGGACATGTTATAAACCATCATGACAATCTTTTTTTTTTTTTTTTTTTTTTTGAACAATACAGATAATCAATCCCTCCATCCAGCCCAGGTACTCCCCACCCCCACCTCCCAACCAAACAACTCCAAACCCCCTGCTTCCTCTCCCACCCCCACTATGCCGGTGTCACAGTGTGCTAGACTGCTCTAGGTGTTGAATGTGGTATCTAAGCTGGAAGGAGCGAATAAATGGCTGTAACATATGGGACTCAGAGTGGAGACTTCTTGGAAATGCAATAACCAACAAAATTGTGTGTGGTTTTGACTACTGGGTTAGAAGAGTGGCGGGAAGGGCACAGAGGGACAGAAGAGTAAATGTACGCATTTAAAGATGTGCGTTGGCACGAGAGTGATTCTAGGTGGTTAGTAGGTGGGGAATGGAGCCAAAATCCTATTTTTTTAAATATTTGCTGCAAAGTAATAAAATAGAATATTAGGAAGGACTAATCCTCCTATATCTCTGGGCCTTTGGAGAATGGTCTTTCCAACCCGGAGAACTTTACCATCCCAGATAAAATTTATAATGGCTTTGTCTAAGTCAGAGGTATCTAATTTTATCCACAAAGGGCCGGTGTGGGTGCAGGTTTTCATTCCAATCAAGCAGGATCCACACCTGGTTCCACCTGTCTAATCAGTTGACCTTGGCTTTCAATAGACAAAGGTGTGGCTTCTGCTTGGTTGGAATGACAACCTGCACCCACACCAGCCCTTTCCAGATAAGATTGGACAACCCTGGTCTAAGAACTTGAAGAAAGATTTGGGCAGAAACAGAGGAAGACACTGAAATAAAAACAAAAACCTAGGGAGGATGTTCATTTTGACGCATTGGACCCTACCCGATAATGATATGGGGAAACTAAAGGAAAGTCTGCTTTCATAGCCAAAATCAAGGGAGTGTAGTTGGCCTCTTGAATACTAAGATCTCTAAAGCCGTCTGGGTTCAATCAAAAGGGAATGCTAGCTTGGTTTATCTGTATCAATACAGGGTTTAATTTTTATGAAAATTTAGTTTGTATCCAGAGAACACACCAAATTCTTTTTAGAATAGATTGGATTGTGGGGACAGAAGCTTGGGGTTGTTAAGATATATTGAAAGATCATCTATGTACAGAGGCACACTATTTTCTACTCTGTATCATAATACCCTGAATTCCTGGAGATGTTTTATGGGCAATTGATAGGGGTTCCAATGCTAATGCAAACAGGCATGGGTTCAATGGGCAACCCTGTCACTTGCCACATTGTAAGGAATTGGTACAAATGCAGGCAGAGGGTGAGGTATAGAGAACTTGAGCCATGAAATTACATTTTTCCCCAAAGCCTAATTTGCTCAGAAGGGCGAATAAGTAGTCCCATTCTATATGGTCAAAGGTCTTTTCCGCATCCAACGAGAAAACTGCTTCTGAGATAATCAGAGGAAGAACAGACTGTAGCCGGTTGGCCAGCATTTTTGCTAAGATTTTGTGCCCATAGCAAAGCAAACTAATAGGGCAGCGAAATGATTTTGGATCTTTATCTTCCTTCAAAATAAACAATATTCTTGCTTGAGTGAGAGTTGGGGGAAGTTGACCCCTTTTAAATAACTCATTATAAATTTCATTTGGGGACAGCTTATCATAAAACTGTTTGTAAAACTGTACTCCATACCCATCTGGTCCCAGTGTTTTACCACTGCTCATCGAGGCAATGGCAGCATTAATTTCTTGTAGAGTAGCGGGGCTGTCGAGACCCCAGGATGTGTCCAGATCTATGGTTATGAAGTCTAGTTTATCCAAAAATAGATGCATGGAGTTAAAATGAGAAGGCTGTTCAGAAGTGTAAAGTGAGGAGTAGATGTCAACAAAGACCTTATTAATTTCGTTGGGATGTGATATTATGTGACCTATGGTGTCTCTGATCTGAAGTTTTAATCTCAAGGCAATTTGTCATCTAAGCTGATGGGCTAGGAGCCATCTACTTTTATCGATATATTCATATGCTAGGCCTTGGTATCTTAATATCTGCTTTCTTGGTGTAGAGTAGATTAAATTCTGCTTGAATGTCTAAGTGAGTTTTCAAAAGCTGAGGAGTAGGTTTCTCAGATAATTTTCTACAGTATTGAATTAGATATATCTGTTTAATCCTAATTTTCTCCTCACAGGAGGAGGACAAGATAATTTTTGCATGGAGAATTGCCTTTAGTGCCTCCCAGTGTGTTGTATTAGAGACTCAGACTTATTAATATCTAGGAAGAAATCAAGTGAATTTGAGATCCTAGTGCAAAACATTTCTTCCTATGAAGTGGGGGATTTAGATGCCACTGAGGGCAGTCTCTCTGGTACAGAGTAAACATAATATCATTCTGATCAGATCCAGGCATGATCAGATATAACTATGGCTTGGTATCCAATGTGAGTGACAGAGTCTAAGAGCTCTCTATTAATAATAATAATTTTAAAAAATCAATGCGGGAATAGGATCTATGCTTATGAGAAAAGAAGGAGAAGGTTGCAGGTTTTTGTGATGTAAATCATTTCACATCTTTTTACACCTTTACTGTGATAGAGCAACCAACAAAACTGAAATGAAAAAAAAAAAAACATTTTAGGGGAAAAAAGGGGAAAAAAGTACAATATCCTGGTCATATAAGTGTGCACACACTTATAATGGGGCATGTGACTGTGCTCAGAATTAACCAATTCCAAATACGTTTAAAAGTAATTATCATACACCTGTCATCAATTAAGTTATTCTGCATTTTCTGTAGGATTTGCTACAAAGCGAATTTCTTTGTAAAAGCATCTGCAAAGAGCTTACAAAGCATGTACAGGATCTCACTGTCGAAAGGTATTGATCAAGAGAGGAATACAAAATAATTTCCAAAATATTAGCTTTACCATGGAACACTGTGAAGAGCATCATCAACAAGTGGAGCAAATAGTGCACCACAATGACATCACCAAGAACAGTATATCCCTCCAAAATTGTTAGGGTATCTGCCAAGCGACGTACAACAACATTAAATGAGCTCGCCTAAATTTTGCCAAAACATGGCAAAAAGTGTTGTGGTCTGATTAGACCAAAGCAGAACCTTTTGGGTAATTTGACAGCCAAATCAAGATGTACTAGGCTAAGTTATAAATTTCTTTAAAATTTCTATTTCTATAAAAATTCTAGCCCAATTATCTCTCAAAATCCACACAAACGACCTGAAACTAGGCCAAAAGAATTGGGCATTAGAAAAGGTAGATATTTTATTCTTTTCTTCAGTGGAGGCTGTTATAACAGCAAAGAATGGACCAACTATGTACTCATGGTCAGGTATCCACATACTTTTGGCCATAGAGTGCATGTGTAGTGAGCAAACCAACAAACACGAACAAACTCAAACAAACAAAAAGTATCAGGTTCACTCTGATTCAGGCTCAGGAACCGGACTAACAGGTTTGAAAGCACCCTGAGAACTGGACCTTGAAAAGAGTTCTTTCACACACAACATCAAATTGAGTAAACTACACAAAGTAACTACTTCTATTTCTACTATTGAGCAATGTTTTGCACACATAAACATCTCTATGTGTAATGTAGTCATGCTGATAACCAGGCAATGAACTGCTCTTATCGGACATCTGTTGTTTTTGCACATCAGTTAGTAATTTTAGACAGTAGGCCATTGTGTGAAAGACTGAACAAATATCTTATGGTCTTAGAGAGCTCTCTAGTGGAAGGAAGGAGGGACGATGACATTTTCACTTAAAACTATTAGCTAATGTAGGTCTTATGTAATATTGCATGTCCAAGCATATAGTAGTTGAGGGGAGGAGTAGCTACTACAGACATATATAAAAGATGATATTTCTACTGAAACTTTATTACAAACACCCTGCATGAAAAAGGCTCTCTTTTTTTTTTACTTCGCATGGGCATAGAAAGTTTAGGTAAACTGGGACGTTTTGCTTAATCTCCCCTAGATACTTTAAACTTATACCTTCTAAGAATTACTGCTGCAAGCTTAAAGATTGCCCTGTGCTTATCCCAGGACTCTTATTCATATTATGCTCTTTCTTTCAACACACTTGGCACTGTTTACTCTTCTGTAACTATACACTATCCAGCATCACCCATAATAGAATGGATTCCCTTTTGAGTCTGTTTTTCATGAGGTCTCTTCCTCATGTCATCTCCGCGAGTATTTCGTTACCACTGCTTGATATTTATAAGGCTTTGATATTTATGTTTGACATAATGGTGAATATTTTGTTTATACTCACATAGGGAGAATTGTCTGCCATTTCAGTTATTTATTATGGAAATGTAGAAATTCAGAATGTTCCAGTCAAGTCATGTGGGTTTTTATTGTCATTCCTATATATAGTTTGTATACATTGGAACGAAATGTCATTCCTCCAGGACCATGGTGCAACATATAACAGTAGGCAAGACTACATAAAATGCAAATACACAATGGTTTGACATGAGTGAAGAACAGTATATACACAGAACAATAAATAAACAGAACATGGTCTGTAAATGTAAACTGTTGTGGAGTGTAGCAGCAATAAGTATAATTGATATGGACTACACGTAACATGCACCATATTTCTTGACCCGAAGTGGCTGCTGTGTGCTACCATGCCGGAATCTTGGATCTTGGAATGTTTTGTTTTTAACCTAAATGTTTATTCAGAAAACCTACACTGGCAAAAATCAGCAAATTACATTCCAATAAATATATCCAACAGTATGTGAAGGAAAATGACTGAAACAAGTAGAACACAACACCAATGGCATAGACAGAGATGATTCCATCACCAAAAAGTCTCATCCTTACTAATATACTAATTTGTATGCCTCAAATACCTTTAAAATATGCTTCAAACAAGAAGGACGTTATTGAAAAAAAAAACTAACTCAGAATTTTGAGCCTGCTGTGAACTTGACCCTGTTTGGATCAATTTCAAAATCTAATCAGTGCATCTGCTGGTTGCAGTCATATTTCCATGTAAGTCCTACAAACATTCAACCACCCATTTTAGAGATATAGCACTAACAAGAATCTCAGACAGCTGGACAGACAGACGGATAGTCGGAAGCACAGACAGCCCAAAAAGATAATGCATCAACCGAATAAAGTGAAAAGTGAAAGTGAAGTGACGTGTGGCCAAGTATGGTGACCCATACTCGGAATTTGTGCTCTGCATTTAACCCATCCAAGTACACACACACAGTAGTGAACACACACCCAGAGCAGTGGGCAGCCATTTTAGCTGCGGCACCCGGGGAGCAGTTGGGGGATCAGTGCCTTGCTCAAGGGTCTCACCTCAGTCGTGGTATTGAAGGTGGCAGAGAGCACTGGTCATTCACTCCCCCCACCTACAATCCCTGCTGGACCCGAGACTCGAACCCACGACCTTCGGGTTACAAGGCTGACTCTCGGACCATTAGGCCACGATTGCCCCCTGAATAGTGGAAAGATATAAAAAGAGATGGAATAGAAAAAGAAATTGTGAGCCAGACAAATAGAACAGACAAGATGGATGTTCTTCAGTTGACTTTAGCCAGTTGCTGGGGATGGGAATGTAGTACCCTGGGAACTAAACAAGGAGGGTGTCAATCAACCTCAATTACTCTCTCCAGACATGACACTCATTACAAACTGCCAGGCCTACTATTGCAGCATTGCTTATTCTCTCTCTTCTTTCTCTTTTCTGTTTCTTCTGGTTTTTCTCTTTTTAGTGTTTGTTTTTTCCTGGCTTTGCAGCAGACATATTTCAATATAAAATTAATCATTTGGCAATAGGACAACATTCAAAGTAAGCACTGTGTGGGCAAGCTTAAGGTGTGAGAAAATGTACATTTAAAAAAAATTGAGAAAAAGACTAACCACAGACAAAGAGGCACAATTTATACATTTTTTTTCTTCTCATTATACATTATATAGGCAGTAAATTTGGAAAGAGAAGCTCAGTTCTGCTTTAATACCTTGCTGCTTACAACCATCTGTGTCATTAGCATCTTTTACAAACAGAATTGCAAGATTCTTTTAAAATTACTAATACTGAAACACACGAAAATAAGCATTTTAAACATTTTGTATATCTTCACATATGCCTCAGAGATGCATAATTTGGTTCAAGAGGAAATATAGGATATGCAGGTTCCTCTTCCATAACACATGTCTTTTGGCAAGAAAGTGTTTTGAGAAAGAATTGGGTTTCCATGTTCAATGTCCTTTCCATTTCTTCCACCACTCTCAACACCTACTGACTACAAAGGCATCATGGTAGGGTGATGCAAAGAATTTTGAAAATGTTGAAAAGTCTAGATTGTATGATAATTGTATGATTATTGCATTGGCATCTGACCTGACCCATGCCCTATGAAGTGTTTTAATTTTCAGATTTATCTTTAAATATTTACATTTTGTCATTTAAAATCATGTATCTTCTTGTTTAACTGAGGGGCCGTTAACACGACAACGTTTTCAGCCAAAAACGGGAAACCTTTTATGCGTTTTGCCTGTTCGTTTACACGACAACGGCGTTTTGGGGACTGAAAACGCATATTATGCAAGTTTTTGAAAACGCCGCCGTTATCGTCTCCATGTAAACACCCAATACGGGAATCTTTAAATACGGTGACGTCATGCGCGTGCGTAGTACGTGTTAGGTATGTAGACATGCGCAGTACGTGTCTATTGTGGCATACGTAATACAGCGTTTTTGGCCGTTATCGAGGATATGTGTACGCGAATCGTTTTGAAAACGTTGCCGTGTATACGTGAAACTTTTTGAAAACGCAAGAGAAAAACTTTTCCGTTTTTGACTACATCGTTGTCGTGTAAACGTAGCTTTTCAAAGAGTGGCCCGGGAAAGGATTACAAAGAGAGAAGCAAACCTCAGGCTACGTTTACGATTCGCGTACACATATCCGCGATAACGGCCAAAAACGCTGTATTACGTATGCGCTTGCCTCTACAATAGGCACGTACTACGCACGCGCTTGACGCGCATCACCGTTTTCAAAGATACCCCGTATTGGGTGTTTACATGGAGACGATAACGGCGGCATTTTCAAAAACTTGCACGTTGAAACCCATTTTCAAAAATATGCGTTTTCAGTCCCCAAAACGCCGTTATCGTGTAAACGAACAGGCAAAACGCATAAAAAATTTCCCGTTTTTGGCTGAAAACGTTGTCGTGTAAACGGCCCCTAAAGGCTGCAAACTGCTTGTGCTGGCAATGCCGTTGTATACCTATGGAGAAAGCGATTTGCTGATTTGCTGCTCAGTTTTGACACCTGGCGCTCAAAATTCAATCAAATTGAACTTTGATCCCATTTGCTGCTGTTACCAACCTGATGCCAATAGTCTCTGCCTCTTTGCACCACACTATATAAGCTATTAGAACCCTGAGCCGTTGAGGAATTTGGCAGGCATTTTTGGACCATCAATGATTTATTATCATATTATTGATGCAATTCAGTGATGATTAAAAATCCAGTTACAGCTTATTGAATCGATGCAGCCCATCAAATTTCAGCTCAATTGGACTTTTAGTTCCTAAACATGAAAACATGAAAATGAATAGCACCCTCCAGTGGCAAATTTGAGCGAGACTGCATCAGCTACTAGTAGGTCCTTCCCTGAAACTACCATTCAGGATTCATGACAATAACATAATGGGAACATTTTCAACTGCCTGCTAAATCCTGATTGGCCATGTAGCCATGTTTTTTCATGGGATCATGAAAAATCTACTTACAGATTAGCACATAGATGGACCCTCCAGCTTGATCGGCCATATGGTTCTTGATAAACAGCTATATGGACTTAAACTCTGCCCAGACATTGAGTAAACCAACTCCGCCTCCTTAGAATTTAATGATGTGTGGTGCCCATATTCTTTATAAAAGTCAACATGTTTTTGAATAATTATTGAGGTTTACACTCTCCTGAGTAGTTTGACATCAATATTTTGAAGATTGGCCAAAAGTCCTAGGTCTATTTCACATATTATGCTAATTATCATAAATTTGAGTGGGTGTGGCTAAATGGTCCAAAAGGCAATTTTCCATAGTTTCAGCAAGAGAGTCATGCTAAAGAAGAAATTTCTTTCTACACCTTATTTTCCAAGAGATATGCTTGTCTTTGTGTGCAAAACAATGTGTAGCACCCCCCAGTGGCCAATTTGAGTGAGATTGCAGATTACTAGTAGATCACTACCTGAACATATGTTTCAAGTTTCATAATGCTCAATGTTAACCCTGTCTAATGCCTGCTGAAAGCTGATTGGCCAATGGCAGCCATATTTCCTAATTAACTATGTCATCATCAAAACTCCACTTACAGATTAGCACAAAGATGTACCATACCAAATTTCAGCTCAATTGTTTTACAGTTCCTGAGAAAATTATCTGACCTTAGCTCTTAGCCCCATGTCCCAAACTTTGCATATGACCTTAGAATCTCCTCCTTTATTTGGTGTTCAGGTAGCAGTCATAATTTACAACTGTTTGAGTAAATAAGGCTCTGCCTTGTTAGAATTGATTGACAAGTGGCAGCCATATTGTTTACAAATGTCAACATATTTTTGATAATTGTTGATGTACACACACTGCTGAGTAGTTTGACACCAAATTTCTGAAGAATCCTAGGACTACGATTCATAAAAGTTGGTTTTGCAGAGTTTGCAAATTAGCAAAAAATCCATCATAGTAGAAATTAGTGGAAATAGAAGCCAAGGAACAGTAGAAGCCAACAATAAAGAGGAAAAAAGAATTGTGAGTATACGACTTACAGCTCTCAAGATATCGGTCAAAACAAACACTTGTGCCATAGCACTACCATCAGTCTGATGCTGGTCCCTTTACTTACATGAGTAGCGGTGGGAATTCTGCACCACATTTGGTGTTTCTAAGACTTACGGATTGGGCTGAGCATCACATTTTAGGGAAGACCCAGAATAATAAACATAGCCACAAGCGGTGATCTGTGGGGTCCAAGCAGTCTTAGCAAACATCGCCCCGAGTGGCCAGTCCTTGCTAATGTACATAGAATAATAAAAAGCCATACATGAACATGCTTAAGAAGTTTTGTGACAATAACTCAATGCTAGTTGTGTGAAATGCCTGCTGAAAACTGACTGGCCGAAGGCAGCCATGTTTTTGACGTAATTCAGTGGTGATTTCTGAGAAGTAGCTATTTCAACTTAACGCCGCCCCTTTTCAATGGTTATGTTACAAACTTAGCATATCACCTCAGAATCGTTTGCCATATATGCATTTCAAATATTGTCTAATTCCATGCAGGCAATTCATGAAGTACAGCTGTTTGAATAAACCAGTTCCACCCCACTTGGTGGTTGACTGGCATGTGGCAGCCATACAGTACAAATGCCAACATTTTTTTTTTTTGATCGGCCATTGAACAAAGGACATTGAACATCCAATTCTTTCTCAAAACACCTATTGCATGTGTTATGGAATGGGAACCCGTATATTCTATGTTTTCTCTTGTACCAAATCGTGTATCTCTGAGGCACATGTAAAGATATACAGAATGTTTAAAATACCTCTTATTTTCATGTATTTCAGTAGTAATAATTTTAAAAGAATCTTGCAACTGCGCTTGTAAACGATGCTAATGGCACAGGTGCTTGTAAGCAGCAAGGTGTTAAAACATGATTAAAGCAGAGCTAAGCTTCTCTTTCCAAATATACTGCCTATATAATATATAATGAGAAGAGAAAATTCTATAAATTGTGACTCTGTCTTGGGTTAGTCTGTTTCTCTAAGTTTCTCTCAAACAGGAAATTTATAATATTAAAATAATTTAATATAATTTAAAAATATTGGTTGAGCCAAGGAATCAACAAGAAATTTCACTGTGGCTCTTATTTTCCAAGAGATGCTTGTGGCAAGCAAAAACACGAACAGTGCCCCCAGTGGCCAATTTGTTTTTTAATTAATTACATCATCATCAAAATTGACTTTCAACTGACTTTCAGTTGACTTTGACATGTACTAAATTTTCTTACAAACCACGCCATCATCTCACACTGAAGAACAGCATGTCAAGCAGAAATTAAGATTTTACCAGACAACATGGCTAACAGCCAAAAACCTGCTGTTAACCAGTGTAGGCTTCATAACATTTTTGTGTGACTTTACACACATTCTGTGCTTACTATACAATGTCAAACACTGTGTTGAAAGACTTCACTGCAGATTGAGGATGACTTCACTTATTGTAAAGTCAGCTATATAATTACAATATAACCATATAACATTGCTATGATTTATAATATAGCAATAGTGAAAGCAATAGTTAAGTTTAAATACTGGTCGAACCTTACCATTACCTATGCTCTTTGTTGTGGTTGTATTTCAACATGTCTGTATGAGTAGCACTGATTAAATTTAAATTTGGCCTAACTGTCTTTCTGAAAGCTCAGTTGGGAAATAAAATGCTTGAGAAATTAATTAGAATAGATTAAACTGAATGAAAAATCTATCCAATAAGACATTGATGGTAATCTTTTTATTTAATTTGTTAAATAGAAGAATAATTGTCAATTGCTTTTGTAGATTACTTTTGCAAATGTAATCTTTGCATCCTCTTTTAAGTTACTGGTACTGACCAACACTGTCACACAGTGCAGACATGAGAACACAGAGGCAGGTTTGGTCTTTATTAAACGTAATCGATGCAGACAAACCAGAAGAAGCAGATAGTAAAATAAACCATAAACAGGCAGAGAGTTAGGCAATGGGCAAAAAGGCACACACTAGGCAAGAATTAACAGGGAACTGACTGAACACACAGTTGTAACAGGTGGCAAACAGATGTTCATGACAAGAAGTCGGGTGATTGGTAATAGGGGTATATGCACAGAGGGTCTTGTAACTGGTTGTTAGCTGACATGGACTTTGGCAAATGACCTTGGGTATTGTAGGTCTTTTTGATTGTTTGTAGTTTCGAGAGCAGGTGCGGTTGCTGTGACAGAAGTCCCCTAATAAATTAATTGTTTGATTGATTGTTGGAGACAACTGACTTGCCTTGGCAGAAACTATTCTGTATGAACTATTAGGAGATAACATTTATTACACTGTTGAAAGTTTTTTTTTTTTTTTTTTAAATATGTTTTAATCTGTTTTCCAAACATCAGAAATATATAATATTAAGTAAGAGATTTAAGAAGAACTCACACTGGATTATCTCTATACTTTTTCCAACATATTTATAGGTCTCTACAGTGGGTGATGCATTTCAGGATTTAGACTCAGTCAGTCAGTGAACTGCCAGAGGCCAAGCTGGGGAAGGAGGAGCACTATAATGATGTTCACAATCAATACCATTCCTCCATATTTTGAAAAGAAGTGCAGATTTTTAGCAGTCATCATCACATTATTTTAATCATTTTAACTGAAACTGTCATAAAGGTATTTTATGCATTTTATTAATATTAAGATTAGTTGAAGGCAGATTGTGTAAGGGAATGATTAAATAAGATATTTGTGCCATCACCACGCCTACTGATGTTGCACTTCTCAATTTAATTGTATAGTTCAGAAAAATGATCTTTTTTTTGTGTGTATTTCCTAAGGGGGTTAGGAAATACAAAAAATTATGATCATGAAATTAATTTGTGGCTACACCACTGCCAACACCCAATGCCTTTCTGAATTGTTTTTAGACACAGGTCTTACTTGTATCAAACACATTAGGTGCTGATATTAAGCAGAGTTTCAGCACTGTGAGATGCGAGCTCTCGCACACTCTACAGCGCTGCATGCAGAACGCAAATGGCTGCTACACTACAGGTCTGGTGAGAATTCTAGATAATGAGAAAACAATGAATAGTAGATAATACTGGCATTTTCAGTAGAATGAAACAAGGCAGCTGACCTTACTGCAGTATGTAAAGCCTTACATTTCAGTTTTATCTTAGAACATTTAAACCCCTATATGTATGAGAAGTGATGAAAAGGAATTGCTTCAGGTTGGTTTGGGTTTTTTTTTTATACTGTAGGTGAGCCAGTCTGAGTAGGCCTAATTCAGTCCCAGTTATATTGAGTATAGATGAGTGTGGATACTAAGGTATCCATCATACATATAACATGTAACTTTTAATAATGTCTGCAAGTTACACTATATGGTAACTTGAAGACATGGTTTGCCAAGGTTGGAGTGGAAGAATTTGAGTGGCCTACACAGAGCTCTGACCTCAACCCCACTGAACAACTTCAGGATGAACTAGAACGCAAACTGCACTCCAGGCCTTCTCACCCGACATCAGTGCCTGACCTCACTAATGCTCTTGTGGCAGAATGGACAAATGGAAATTGCTCAGACATGGCATCCCAAGTTGTTTTGTTTCTTGAACCAGGCATTACTTTATTCGCTAGTCCAGCTTGCATTCTCTCTGACAGACACAAAAACAAACCAATAACAGACAAGCGTAAGGTTCCTTCAATTATGTTTCTTTCTCAATTTATTTGGCAATATGTCAGCATGGCTGTCAACACAAAGGAGCAGGTGCCTAAAAATTCAGCATCAGTTACATGGAGCTGCTGTATTTTACAAAACAGGCAAGACACAAACAAGGGTAGTTTGCAAAATTTGCAAAGCCAAGATTAGCACATCGAGGAAACACAACAAACCTGTTTAACCACTAAGGAATCAACCAGAAAAGTATGTCGAAATCCATATAATAGGGAAGCACACGTGAATGTGATAAAAAATCAAAACAACAAAACATGAATATCTTATTTTAAAATGTTAAAAGACCATTACTGCTAATGTATTCAGTATTTAAATATATTTAAATACTCACTTACTTGTCAATCACCTTTCCATGTCTTGCAATTTTTAATACAGAAGGCATTAGTAGAGGTGATTACATTTGTGGTACATTTTTATATAACATTTTTAAACATGCTGTTCATGCTTGATTGTTTTCATTTCAGAAAGAATTGTTTACAAAACAATGTTTTGTTGGGAAGATTCTCTCAACTATAAATACTGACAATAGCCAAAGTACAGTATACCTAAATGAAACAAGTTAAAAGAACGTCTAACAAATCAAGTAAACAATTAGATGTGTATTGAAAGGCTTTTTATTTGGAAGAAAGATTAGAACTCGTTAGAATTATTTTCTGTCAACAGTCCAATATTTTACTACAAGAGAAAGATTTCTGAAATCCCCAAATGGTTATACTATATTCAAAAGGAAAATGTAGATATGGAACATTCTTGTGCTAAAACAAATTGCCTTACCTCTCTTGTAATCTAGTGATTTGAGGCACTTATGTATTAGATATGGAACTACTAAATCTACGTAATCTACGTAGTAAATCAAGCAGAAGATTTCCATAACAATTATGTACACACTCACCGAAAGCCTTATTAGGAACACTACACTAATACTGGGTAGGGCCTCCCTTTACTCTCAAAACAGCCTCAATTCTTGAAACAGCCCACAAGATGTTGGAAACATTCCTTTGAGATTCTGGTCCAGGTTGACATGGTTGGATCATGCAATTCCTGCAGATTTTTCAGGTGCATTTTCATGCTGCAAATCTCCTGTTCTACCACATCCCAAAGGTGTTCTATTGGATTCAGATCCGGTAACTGGGAAGGCCACTGAAGAACACTGAACTCATTGTCATGTTCATGAAACCCGTTTGAGATTACTTTTGCTTTGTGACATGCTGTATTATCATGCTGGAAGTAGCCATTAGAAGATTGTGGTAAAACGTGGCCATGAGGGGATGCACATGGTAAGCAACAACATTCTCAAATAGGTTGTGCCATTCAAGTGATGATTGGTATTAATGGGCCCAAAATGTGCCAAGGAAACATTCCCCACACCATTACATCACCTTCATCAGCCTGGACTGTTGACACAAGGCAGGCTGGGTCCAAGGATTTATGCTGTTGGCCCCAAATTCTGACCCTACCTACCAAATTCTGTGTGCCTCAGCAGAAATTGTGATTCATCAGACCAGGCTATGTTTTTCCAATCTTTAACTGTCCAGTTTTCGTAAGCCTGTACCCACTGCACCGTAAGCTTTCCGTTCTTAGCTGACAGAAGTGGAACCTGACATGACCTTCTGCTGTTGTAGCCCATCTGCCTCAAGGTTTGATGTGCATTCTGAGATGCTTTTGTGCTCATCACAATTGTGCAGTGTGGTTATCTGAGTTACTGTAACCTTTTATAGTTATAGAAATACTCAAACCAGTCTGTCTCGCACCAACAAAATCATGCTATGGTCAAAATAGGCTCATGTGAAAGAGAGATTTTTGTCACTACCCTGATTAAATGTGACTACCTTAAATAATAATGTAAAAACAAATCTAATCTAGATAGCTATCTAAGCTCTCCTGCCGGCCCTGAGACTCGAACCCACGACCTTCAGATTACAAGTCTGACTCCCTAACCATAAGGCCACGACTGCCCCCTAATTAGCTGATACAAACTACTAGTCTAAGGTAAGAGTGTTGTTATGGTTACACTGTGTCACTTTTTCATATCAGCACAAAAAGCTTCAGGCAGCTTGCCCAGTCTGTGGAAGAGTGGGCAGGAACTCAAGACATTGGTGGCATCCTTACCTGACAGGATTGGTGCTGTTATTAAAGTGATGGGAGGGGTAACCAAGTATTGGAATAGAAATATAACTATTGCAACAAGTAACCCTGAACTCAAAAACATGATTTTTACATGGTTAACTCTTCTTGAAAGCCTTAATCTAATTATGCAGATTGGTGTTTGGGTCAAATTTGTTTTAAGCAAACTCAAAATTCTTCTCACATTTTTCACAAACTCCCAGCACTGGGTTTGTGATGGCACAGCTTATATCTATTATGTCCAATTTGAAAAAAATGGTAGGAATTATCTAAACAATACCAAAACATAGCTTTCTGATTGCAAATGCATAGGATGATCAATAATGATAATGATCAAGTTCCAGCACACATCCAGGATATTTAAGAGAAAAATCTGTATGTTTTGTTAAAGGGCATCTCAGGCTTATTAGTGGGGATGTTTTAGACTGTCTGGGCTTGAAGGTAATTTTTGAAAATACACAGACACATTTTTCTAATTGAGTTAACTCACCTTTTGAGATGATCACCACTTGTACAGGGGCTGATGTCTTCTCTGCAGCCTGGTACCATTTTCCCCAGCTCTGTTGTATCCATGCCCTCACCCTGCATGAGTAAAGTCCCTTATCAGATAGCTCAACGCTGTGGATCTCCAGTCTGAAATCACCCTCTCCAACCTGGTTAATGCTAAATATATCTGAAGTTTTTGCCACCACTCCATCTCGACTAAGATGGGTAAGAATCTGGGTGTCATTTTTCAGCCATGTCACCTCAAGACCTAAGGCAGCAAGGTCATCTGCAGAAACCAAGCAAGTGAGATTCAGATGGTCTCCTGTGTTAAGAATGGTACTATCCAGGACATGTACAGTGAGGGATTCAGCTGTAATCAAATAATAAAGAAGAAACTGTGTTAATATTACGGTAATTACTGTGTGACAAAAAAAAAAAGAAAAAATCCATTCACAATAATCACACTCATAATTTTGCTGCTCTCATAATTTTGCAGCATTATGCTTTCACTTACACACCCTCACAAATATCAGTTATTTGCTTAAGCTTTTAATTCACGCTGTAAAATTAGTCAATAAAATAGTGTAATATGAGCAATAATTATGGGGTACATTTGTTGCATAACATGAGTTCCACAAAAATAAAACAAGATCCACAAATAAACTGCAAGTAATTCACAAATATAAAATATGACCCACAAATAAATAAAATGAAATGTGCAAATATTTCTGTAACTCACATTGAAACGCACAACCTCATTCTCCCTGTTGTTTATTTGAGGAATCGGATGCATTTTGTGTAGATCACACTAGGTGGAATTGCACATCATGTGGCATTTCTGTATTTATTTGTGGATTTATGGAACATTTCTCACATTGACTCATGCAGTTCAATCCATAAATATGTTTTTTTTTCCCCCACTGAGACTGCTCTAGCCAATCATATAACAAGACAGCTTTTCACTAGTGTACAGTATTGACCCTCAGGAATTATTATGGATTGATTTTTTTCTCTCTTGGTTAGTGGGAGTAATGAGAATGTAGTGAGAATTTAACATGGAGGACTTTAGGGAACTGAGTACAGTAAAAACCCCCGTATCTGCTGTTCCATTTACTGGGGTTCACTTAACTGTCGTTGACTGTGGTAAAAAAAAATGTCAATAGAAAATTCCAGAAATACAGTACATATTACATAAACATAAAATTAAATATAATTAAACATAATAAAACATAATTTAAATTGTGTGCCATTCTGAGTAACGTGATGAAATCTTGTGCGGTCCAACCTGGGACATTAATCATCCCTTTGTCCAGCGTATCCATGCTGTATACACTACCCAGTCATTTATATGTCATTCATATATGCATACATTATATATATATATATATATATATATATATATATATATATATATATATATATACACACACACACACACAGTCAGGTCCATAAATATTGGGACACCGACACAATTCTAACATTTTTGGCTCTATACACCACCACAATGGATTTCAAATGAAACGAACAAGATGTGCTTTAACTGCAGACTGTCAGCTTTAATTTGAATTTTTACATCCAAATCAGGTGAACGGTGTAGGAATTACAACAGTTTGCATATGTGCCTCCCACTTGTTAAGGGACCAAAAGTAATGGGACAGAATAATAATCATAAATCAAACTTTCACTTTTTTAATACTTGGTTGCAAATCCTTTGCAGTCAATTACAGCCTGAAGTCTGGAATGCATAGACATCACCAGACGCTGGGT